>OU342733.1:18834084-19266149 GCA_910589765.1 Avena atlantica | reverse complement strand
AAAAATTAGTTACATGGTATAGATAACAAAGTATAAGTTACTCCTTTAGGTTGAAGCGATTGCCATCATATGGTCACAAGAACGGTAATGACACTTAAAGAGATTGCTGGTGACTCGGGAGGCAACAAAATCTATACACTCATAATCCCAATTAATTTTCATATCTCATGTTAGCTCCGATCTGCCATAATCTCTCCCTGGACCAAATGGGAAAGTGTTCACACACCTACAATTATCATAGAGAGGGAGAGAGCGGTGTCCAACCAACCAAATGCGTCTAGGTTTTCTTCAGCTTTCAAGAGGCATCGCGCTCGCAGCAGCTACCTTACCTTGGCCGCAGGACCAGACGTACGTACACACGCACCCGCCGTCAATGTCGCCGCGAAATCCATCTTAATGGCCGTCGATGGTGGATATAGCCTAGAGTTAACGTTAACGACGAGGGCCGAAAGGGGAAACAAAGGCTTGCGACGGTCCTCTGTTTTAAAATATAAGATGTTTTAGCTTTATGAAGCAAATGTATTTAAACTTTTTTTCGTATATAAATTTATTTAGGTTTGAAATGAATTTACACATTAAAAAAGGTCTAGATATTTTTTTTACAAATCTAAAACATCTTATATTTTAGAACGAAGAGAGTAGGTCGTAGCTCCAAGGCGTGGTCGTCTCGGTGACAAGGACGTGCAAACGGCCAACCGCGAACTTCTTCACAAGATTAAATAATTCAGCTTGATCATGTTTTCCTACACCACTGCACAGATGTAACGATCTCTACGTGCATCTTGAACGATCAGGCTAGCTGGACACATTATTGTGTGCTACTGTAGCCTCTATTAGATTATTAGGCATAATTTCCACGATTAATTCCAGAATATAAATTATGACAAAATCAGCTACTAGCTCATGTAACTCAAACATACTAGATGTACTAAACAACATGATGATCGGAAACAAACAGCAGCTTAACATGTACTTGCAGAGCATGATGAATAACCAAACAGGATCACGTAGCACGTACCGTTCGGTTGTTGTAGTAGAAACTTTGGGGAAGAGTGATCGCAGCAGATGGCGACGAAGACGGCGGTAGGCAGCACCGCCTGACTTGGATGGAAGACGACCCGTGATGGAGAACTCGAGCAGTCGCGCAGAGCGCTTCCCAAAAACCTTATTCGCCCCTCTCCCGTACAGGATCACAAGGGCGAGTGGTTCCGGAGACCTGCTCTCCCATCCGTCGGTGCACGCCGGCAAGCGGGATGGAGTAGACTACGATGACGGTGCAAGTAGAGAGGATGGCAAAACCCTAGATTGGTTTTCGGTTGTGTTGTGGCGGTAGCCGCGGTTCCGGAGACCTGCTCTCCCGTCCGTCGGTGCACGCCGGCAAGCGGGATGGAGTAGACTACGGTGACGACGCAAGTACAGAGGATGGCTCGGCGAGATTCCCGCAACCCGCGGCGCGCGCGCGTCGTGACGAGGCGAGCGAGCGAGCGAGCGAGCGAGCGTGCGAGCGGCGGCGTCGTCGGAGGAGGAGCGCACGTGTGTATCTCTCTTATTGCCACTCACTTACAAAGTGGTGCAACACTCCACCTTATAAGGTGGTGCAACTGTCCTCCAACTTTCCATGTGGGACTAAACTTTAGCTTCCACTCCACTCCCATGTGAGCTGCCACAAACATGGGCCCAAACACATATAGGCTGCCACAAATTTGGGCTTTGAGATTTAGGGAAAATCTGAAATACTCATGGGCCTAAATGGATTAGCCCCATTATTTCTAACAATCCCCCACCAGATCTCAAATGCCCATTTAAAGATTTGCCAATCCTTGCTACTTGTTTATATACCAGTGTTTCAGCAGAAACTGTTAAGTTGAACTTCCGCCTAGAATCTTGAACTACGTCTATCAACAACTTGAACAATGGACGAACCTTGAATTGCAAGTTTGGTGCCAATAGATTTCATTCAAAATCATAACTAGTACTTGGCTGTCAGTAGCCTACCCCGCGGGTTGGAGCATATGCGTCATACTCCCTGGTCTCTTCATGAGTTTACTAGAGATCACCTAAATCTCATAGACCGCGACGTTTACGGTCGAGCTCATATAGGTGTGTTCTTTCAAGAATGCCCTGTAGGACGGCATCTTTGCTAATTAAAGCCAACAGAAACACATTAAGGCATGTTGCCAACTTGCCTTACAGATTATGAGAGTCATGCATCTTCACATAAAGAGGGTTACAAAATACTCTCCTCAGTCAAACCACTAGCTTGTTCTTCCCAGGTCCTAATTCACAGGATCTACGATCACATAGGTTGGGTTACCACTAAGGTGTGACATCCATGGGAACCCCATCTCCCTCGATGCACTTTCTATCACATTTCGTGATAGTCCCTTGTAAAGGGATCTGCCAGGTTTTTGTCTGTTTGAATATACGTAACAGTTATTACTCCGGAGTTTCTCAATTTCCTGACAGATTTCAAACGTCTCTTCACGTGTCTTGATGACTTCGCGTTATCCTTAGAATTGTTCACTTTGACAATAACAGTTTGGTTGTCACAATTCAAAATGATTGCCGACACAGGTTTCTCAACCACATGCAAGTCCATCAAGAGCTCACGCAGCCATTCTGACTCAACAGTGGTTGTGTCTAAAGCAGTAAGTTCTGCTTCCATAGTTGACCTCGTCAATATGGTTTGTCTACGAGACCTCCATGACACTGCGCCACCTCCAAGGGTAAACACATACCCCGCTCGTGGCGTAGAGTTCATCAACGTCAGAGATCCAATTATAATCACTATATCCTTCAAGAACAGCAGGGTTCCCTGAATAGTGAATCCCATAGCTCATTGTACCACATAGATAGCGCATGACCCTTTCAAGTGCATGCCAATGATCAATACCCGGGTTAGACATGAACCTACTCAACTTGCTCACAGCAAAAGAGATATCGGGTCTTGTAGCGCTTGCTAAGTACATGAGAGAACCAACAACTTGTGAATATTTCAGCTGATCTGTTGGTTCCTTTTTATTCTTTCGTAATGTCAAACTGGGATCATAAGGTGTTGGAGAAGTCTTGACATCATTAAAGCCAAATCGGCTCAAGACCTTCTCAACATAATGAGATTACGTTAAAGTAATCCCATTTTCGTTCTTAATAAGCTTGATGTTCAAAATCACATCAGCCTCTCCTAGATCTTTCATATTAAAACTCTTTGACAAGAAAGACTTAACTTCATTTATCACTTTCATGTTTGTACCAAAGATCAGAATGTTATCCACGTACAAACATAATATAACACTATCGCCCCCACCAGGCCCGTATGGCAAGCACGTTCAGAGTATGCGCTGCACAGGGCCTCCAGAAAATTAGGGCCTCAAATTTTGCTTACCACTAATTAATTTTTATGGTCCCAAAAAAGTTACTTCAACCAATCGCTTGTAGGCCTATGTTTACTAGGTACTCCGTGCTAAGAAAAAACTACTGCTCCGCTCCATTGATTTTGTTGTCTCAATCTTTCTTACCTTTCCTTTTCTAGCTCCATGAATTGGTATTTTTTTTAACGTAAAAGACCCGAGAGGACTAGAAGCTGCAATTAATAAATGGTGGGTCATTTTTATAAAGAGGCCTAGCATCACTTGTCCTAAAAACCTAGAATTTTAAGATTGTGTTTTACCTAAAGGCCACATAATTTACACAAAGGACCCTGCAAGAAAATCTAGAAACACAATCAAATTGTTCTCGGCCATCGATGATGAGCACTCCGCCGCGACCGCCTGCGCCGTCTCTAGGGACGACACCACTTGGAAACTAAGAGACGATGGACGACGCCACAGAGCGCGTGAATATCCTCCAAGTTGGCTCACCAGCCTGGACGAAGAGGAGATGCACTAGCACAAAGAGAACAATAGAGCTCAGAGCAGCCGCCCTTCGGCCATAAATATCAGCAGCTGGACGGCGAGCTTTGGCCGTCAACTAGACGCTGATCCTGATGTGCTCCAGGAATATGCAGCTTCAAAATTTTCGCATGAATTGGTAATTAGCGGCGATTATTTGTAGCCGTTAGTTTCTAACAATAGTTTTGGGTGTTTTCTTCTTAGTTCAATTGGTTCTTCTTTTGATCCTATATAGCATCAATAAGAGTTTGATGAAGAAGTTTTCGCGACAAAATTTCATTGAATATTTTTGTAGAGATGACCGCTACATGGATGGTACGTAGAATTAGACGGTTTATACTGTTTGTTAATAGTTCACTTGTTCTAAAGAAAAATTGTATTACAACCACGATAATAAGAAAATGACCAACTTCGATCGTAGGGCCTACTTTCATATTTTGCACCGGGCCTCCAATTTCTTAGGTACGGCCCTGGCCCCCACCATGGCGATAGTAAACACACCTATCAGCCTCGTTAATGACAAAGTCAGCAGAAAGTAGAGTTCTGTCAAACTTCTCGTGCCATTGCTTAGGTGTTTGTTTCAGGCCATATAAAGATTTTAATAACTTACACACCTTTGTCTCTTCACCTTTTACCACAAACCCATCCGGCTGATCCATATAGATCTTCTCTTCCAACTCTCCATTAAGGAAAGCTGTCTTCACGTCCATTTGATGAACGAGAAGACCATAAGAGGCAGCCAGGGACAGTAGTACTCGAATGGTGGTCAGTCTAGCGACAAGTGAATAGGTGTCAAAGTAATCTTCGCATGCTTTCTGTGTGTAGCCCTTAGCTACAAGCCGTGCCTTGTACTTCTCAATAGTACCATCAGGCCTTAGCTTCTTCTTGAACACCCACTTACATCCCACAGGTTTACAACCATAGGGTCGTTCTGATAATTTCCAAGTTCCATTAGAAAGAATCGAGTCCATCTCATTTTGGACAGCTTCTTTCCAATCATCTGCATCAGGAGATGCATATGCCTCAGTAATGGATCTAGGAGTATCATCCACAAGGTACACGATGAAATCATTGCCAAAGGATTTTGCAACCCTCTGTCTCTTACTCCTCGTGAGAGGTTCATCGTCATCCTTCTCAAGAAATTCCTCATGTGGTTGTTCAGAATTATCAATAGATGCACTAGATTCAGAAAGTATTTCAGAAGAAATCCTACCAATGCTATGCATATCTTTCATAGGAAAAATATTCTCAAAGAATGTTGCATCACGAGATTCCATTATAGTATCAACATGCATATCAGGTACCTCAGATTTAACCACTAGAAATCTATAGCCTACACTCCGTGGAGCATATCCTAGAAAGATACAATCCACTGTCTTGGGTCCGAGCTTGCGTTTCTTGGGAATCGGTATGTTGACCTTCGCCAAACAACCCCAAGTACGCAGATACGAAAGTGATGGTTTTCTCCCAACCCACTCCTCATAAGGGGTCCTTTCTTTATTCTTGTTAGGAACTCTATTCAGGACATGACATGAAGTCAACAAAGCCTCCCCCAACCATGCCTTTGATAAACCAGCAGTGGCTAACATGGAATTCACCAAGTCAGTCAGCGTGCGGTTTTTTCCTCTCGGCAATCCCGTTTGATTGGGGCGAGTAGGGAGGCGTCCTCTCATGAATAATTCCGTGTTCCTGACAGAATTCATCAAATATTTGGGAAAATACTCACCACCACGATCCGACCTAAGACGCTTGAACTTATTTAAAAACTTTGAAAAGAAAAGGATTGGATCAAAAGCGCGATCTCTAACAATCAATGAGCAAACCCTGTACTGGTAGATAACAAAAGAAAATTAAAGGGGAAATGCTTTTTTTTATATGCGTTTTTTCTGTGGCTGATAGCCATGTTTGGACGTGTACTTTGAAACAGCAGATCGATCGATGCGAATAGTTCTTGCACCTTTTCGAAGCTGTACTGCACTGTACAAGTATAATCATGCCATATGCCCATATCAAAGCGAGGAGGAAGTGGTGCATGGATGTGTTTTCGAGGGAGAGAAAATAAAAGCCAAGGCCGTTTGGGGAAGCAATGCGTACGTACTGTTGCGAGCACCGTTCAAGGTTAGTGCGTCTATCATAGTGTTAGTAACTTAGCCTAGTAACATGTATATATTAATAGTTGATGTTATTATCTTTATAGTGGAAAGTAACAAGTATGTGGTTTATACAAGGATAGATTAATTTGGTTGTAGACTCGTATGGTTTTGGTATGTGTGATATTATGGCAACTAGCTAAGTTATTATATCGCTCTTTTTACTTATTAAATACCTTGCTATATCGCCAATTTGCTTACATAGCATTGCATGTACATGCATATGTTACTAGCTAAGTTACTCTCATTATGACTAGCCTAATTTGCATCATATGAATTCTCAAAAATTTTGAACTAGGATTCCAACTGTTCAGAAATTTTTTTCACCCATGATCCATGGATGTACAGTGTATTCTTGTGGATCAAAAGAAGAATGCGACCTAAACGTACTAATATTATCACATAAATTGAGTAGATGTAGTAGTACAAATTTGTGCCCAAGGAAATAGATTTTGATAGATAGGGACACACATACTCGTATGGTGCGTGTGAATACATACATACATACATACATACATACATACATACATACATACATACATACATACATACATATATTTTATAAATGCACGTGGTCCATTTGCGCGGGTGCTTGTGTGGCTACTGCCAGCAGCAATGTCAACAGGATAGACATGAATCTCTCCTCTCGCCATCAAAGCCCAAATGGATAGATGGATCGATGGATGGCCGGGGAGCAAAAACACTGACCCACGGATGGTCCACCCATCCTCCGGAGAAAAAGATATCTGCACACCTATCTCCGCGGGAAGATCACCATGCATGGTGGGAAGGGGGATCCAATGGGATCGATCACTCACGGCCGGCTAGCTAGATGGAGATTGGAGGGGAGAAAAATCCTGGTCCAGGTGGTGTGGGAAAACTTGGTTTGGCCTGATCTGGTAAACTTCCTCCTTCTTCCCCGACCTCGTATACCTGCCGTGTGCTTGGGGAAAAGCAGGTGAGGTGACCCGCTGCTGCCGGTGGACGCCTGCCTGCCAATAATAATAAGGAAAATGATACGGTACCCACGGGGATCGATCCCCGGGTCGTTCTGCTCGTGCTCCCACACGTGGCCCTGACTTGCTCCCTCTCCTCTCGTCTCGATCCCCACGCCCGCCTCTAGAGCCGAAGCAAAGCCCCAACGCCTCCGGTCGACCCCGCCCCTGGTAGCTGCTCGCCCTGCGCCGCCCAGTGCCTCCCCATCGACCTTGGGTCGCGCTCCGCCTTCGCCGGTCCCGGCGCCGTCGGGGAAGATCCCGGACACCGCCAGGAGCCCGTTCGCTCGTCCCTCTCCCGCTGCAGTCCCAGCCGCCAGTCATTGGCCGCCCTCTTTCCCGCCGTCACGCGACCTCCTCGTTCCCGGAGCCCCGCTCTTGCTCAACAGCCGCCGCCATGCCCTGCCATCACCTGCTTCCCAGCGCTGCTCGACGTCCTCGTTGGCCGCAGCTAGGCGCCGCCTCGCGCCCTCCCCTCTGTCACCGGCAGAGCACCACCTCCTCCTCGTCTGCGCGTCGTCGCGCCTCTGCCAGGCCGGTCGCCGCGTCTCTACGACCACGACGGAGCAGCTGCGGGACAAGCGGACATGGCCAGCGTGCTACCTAAGGCGCCCGAGTTGCTTCTACGGTCTCCAGTGTCAGTGTTTGCTACTCTAGCCGGCATATGTTGCTACTTATGTTGACCGGTTTTGCTAATTATATTGTCAGTCGATGCTACAAGCATTTGCTACCTTATAATATTTTTTTGCTACATATTCGTATATTTTTTGCTACTTCCGCACAACCTTATTGCTACAACCAATCTCTACTGTTTTGCTACGATATCTCCGGCTGGAATCTCCGGCGATGTCTTCGACGATATCCCGTTTGCTATATTAGAAAAAACATTTTGCTACAATTGTTTTATGTTTTTGCTACAATAACGTAAATTATTTGCTACGGAGTCTCCGGTGAGGTCTCCGGCGAGTCTCCGGTGAGGTCCGTTTTGCTACATTAACATAATTTTTTTGCTACACGGTCGCCGGCGATGTCTCCGGCGAACTCTCCGGTGAGGTTCAGTCTAATTTTCTATTTTCTGGATCGAACAGTTTTTGCTACGAGCGGGACTATTTATACAAAAACGAGTATATTGTAGTAAAAACGGGATTTTTTAAAAAAAAAAGACACGTGGTTAGCTGGGACCCGGGAATAAAAAACATAAATCCCCGGGACGCGTAGTATTGTTCTAATAATAATTCAGGTCTGGACCAGTGTCCAGTGGGTGGGCCAAACTATACTTGCTGTCTCTTAATCATCCTCCTCGTTGCCCATCCGAAACGCGCGGGCTTGCACATCATCGTACGAGCTGCACAATCTAGTTTGATCATTTACTATTTACGCAAAGCGATCGAGCGATGTGCTATTCACATGTACTACTCCTGTACTAGCAGTACTGTCGAGGTTCTAGCTAGAACGGGCGTGGTCAAATTCGCCCGTTGGTTTCCTGGCGCCGCACACAGGATCGATCAGGATGGTATACCGCTGAGCCGTGTACGTACACCATAATTGTAAAATCATCGATTTCTGAATCTCTCATGGTGCACAACTGAAAGATATCATCGGAATCTTTTCAGAAAAAAATAGTGCGAATGGATTATTGTGGAATTTATCCTCCTTTTCAGAACAAAATTAGTATTCCCTCTGTCCCAAAACAGATGTCTCAAATTTGTCAAAATTAGATGAATCTAGACACTATTTAGTATATAGATTCATTTAAAATTTAAAAAATTCAAGACATCTATTCTTGGACGGAGAAAATATATAGATTCCTTTTTAAAGACTCCAGCCCTATCCTCTGAACCAGAGAGCCCACATAAAAGCATACATACGTCCATATGCAGCCAGATGTGCAGGGTAGGCAACATGAGACAAAAGGAAAGGAAAAAAAGGTACTAGTACTACAGATAGGGGAGTTGTCATTCAAGGGATGCCAGCCAGTTGCACAACCTCGGAGGTCGCTCGCCATGGCTGCTGGCTTCTCTTCTGTTATCTCCTCCTACTCTGAAGTACTCGCTCCGTTTAGAAATATAAGATGTTTTAGGTTTGTGAAGAAGATGTATCTAGACACCTTATATTTTAGGTCGCTCGCCATCAAGAGTATTACACTAAAAGGTGTCTAGATATATCTCCTTCACAAACCTAAAACATCTTATATTTCTAAACGGAGGGAGTATTACACTATATATATATCCTTCTGATAAGTTAAGAAAGGGGAGGAGAAAACTTTGACATCGCTTTCAGGTTTCCGACCGCACACGAGGTTTCTTCATCCGGCCTTTGAGGCGCTCAGCCAGGGGCAACCGTGCACTTGGCTCTCGTGCATGGCCCGCCGGCGCACAAGTGGCTGACCTACTTTCTCAGGGGTTACTCGTTTGGCGAACCCAGGCCGGACGAAACAAGTTTTATGTCTGGGTACGCCGAGTTTCCCAGTCGCGTACCCATGTCGAGTTCCCACGTTCGGCTAAATTTCATTAAAGATGGACGAATTTCATTAAGATGAGCGAATAGAGGCGGATTACATCGAATTTAAACTAAAGTAGTACGTAATAAACTAAAAAGGCCGCCGCCATGGCCTTTGCCGGTGCCGTCGCCCTACATGCCAAAATTGTTGTAGAACGCCGTGTAGCCGGTCCTCGCTGTCGTCGTCGTCGTTGCTCGGCGGCTGGTGCTAGCGGGAGCTCCCCTGGCCTGGTCGCCGCACCTCCACGGCTGGTAGGAAGGGCCGTCCTCCTCGTCGTCGTCGAGGACGAAGAGCGGGGCGCCCTGGTAGGCAAGAGCGCGCCCGAACATCGCCCGTCTCCGGGCCGCCTGCTCCTCGGCCTGCTGCTGCTGCAGGCGTTCGACGCGCTGCCGCTCCTTCTCCTCCCAGTCCTTCCTGGACCATTCCACGATGTCCGGCGAGGAGGGCTCCAACAACGGTGGTTGCGGCGCCTCGTAGAGCAGGCGCGCCTCCCAAGCCTGGCGGGAGCGCCGGCCAAAGCCGTTCGCTGCCGCACCATCGCCGGGGTATCGCTCGGCCATGGCTGGGAAGGGGAGTTGTGAGAGAGTTCGCCGGAGTTCGGGCTGGTGGGCTAGGGGAGCTGTGAGAGAGTGTGAAGAACTCCGGCGAGGGGGTACGGCTTATAAAGGCCAAGGTGGGCGGCAAGGGCGGGAGGGGTATAGCGGCGAGGGGAGTAAAAGGGGAAACGGCGGGAAGTTAGTGCCCGTCGGTCCATCGCAGAAACCGAGGCGACATCGGTGGCGCCGTAATTTTGCGACGCGTGGCCGACACGATGGGCAGTTAATGTCCGGCTGTCGCCGCGTGGTTCCCAGGATGACGACGACTCGGCTCGGCGGGTCCACGTGTCGTTTTGTTTTTTTCACCGAGTTTGCTGCATCCGGCATTCCCAGGGCGTACCCCTGAACCTGGGTTCGGCCTGGGTAGTTCGGACCAAAAATTGGCCCAAATCCAGCCGAAAACAAGTCCCTGGGTACGAGACTAAATCGATTTTCAGCGTCTGAACGAAATTTCGGCGTCCGACTCGACGCCCTAGATAGTCGAGTGGAGATGCTCTAATGGCCTGAAGACTATGTCACAGCTAAACTAATCAAACACCAATTCATCGTACGTACTTATCCAAGTTAGCTTGATTGTGAAGTAACTGGAAACTACCTTTTAAACTTATACTAGTATATGTTAGAGCATTCCCACTCGTTGGGCGAACCCGGCCGAAATCTGGACTTTTTTGGACGAACGAAACTTGTTTTCGGTCTGAGAACGTCAAGTTTCCCACTCGCGTTCCCATGCCGAGTTCTTAGACGAATAAAAAACGGCGACATATTCGAATTTTTATCGTTCCCGCCGGGGAGAGCTCGGCCAAAAGGAATTCGACAGAACTAACGCCCAAAAGTTCGGTGACAGATTATTACAGAACAAGGTAAAAACGCTCGGCCATCTCACAGTCGTCGATGGGATGGGCTCCTGCGGCGTGGTCGATGCGGCGGGGTCGGACGTCTCGCAGGTGGTCGCCTACTGGTTGGAAGAGGTGGAAGCAGAGCTCGGCGTAGCAGTGGCGTCGTTCGGCGCAGGGGCGTTCGGCGCAGCGACAGGCGTGATATCGGCATGGAGAATGGCCTGGCGGTGCGCCATGTACCAGGCCTTGACCGGCGAACTCATCGTCGACGTCACCTCACCGCCCATCAAAAACTTGAGATCCGTGTTCCTCTTCTTGGCCGAGCCTTGGGCGATCATGTCCTCCATGTATGTCTCGGTCGACATGGTCGGCCGGCATTCTGCCGAACATTTTGCGCGCGTCGGCCTCGCCGTAGGTTGACTGTGCCGAGCTTCCGCCGAAAGGCAGTGGGCCGTAGTGCAGCGTGGGGCCTGCGTACGCCGGAGAGGTGGAGTAGGGGATGTTCATGTCGATGTTGAAGGCCGAAGGAGAGCGCGGCGCCGGGCAGGGGAAGACACGTTCGGGTTGAACCGACCGTCGAACTCGGGGGACGAGGAGTATCTCTGCCGAGCGTTCGCCTGGCACTCCTGGAAGCCGGCCGGAGAGATCGGCGAGAATCCGGCCGGCGAGCTGACATGTGCCTGGCTTCCCCGGTGGGGGGATACGGTGTCGCCATCATCGCCGCCCTCGTTGCCGCCGCCTGTTTCGCCTGGTTCGCCCTCATGGTCGCCTGCTCCTCCTCCGCCGCCTGCTCTTGTTCTTGCCAGAGCTTTGTCATCTCCTTTCTACCCTTCCGGTCATCCGACGCGATCTTCCGGATCTGCTCCTTGGCCGCCCACTCGGCGCAGGACATGCCCTCCGGCTTTGTCGCCAGCGCTCTTGGCTTCCTCGCCTTCTTCTCCTCCGAAGCCTCACCGGGGTTTGATCTGGGTTTGACGAAACCCTTGGGCGGCATGGCGGGCAGGAGTGGGGGGAATGGGGAAGAAAGGCGGGAGGGGGAGAAAGAAAAGGACGAGAGCTCGACGAAGTGGAGGGAGTTTGGCCTTCTCTCGCTGGCAGAGCTGGCCCACGCACGTTTTCACTGCGTTTGGCGTTTTAGGGCGTTCCCGGGAACCTGGGTACGGCCTGGGAAGCCCGGACCAAAGTTCGCCCGAATCCAGACGAAAACAGGTTCCTGGGTACGTGACTGGGCCGATTTACGGCGTTCGGACCTATTTTCAGCGTCTGGATCGGCGTCCTAGGTAGACGAGTGGAGATGCTCTTAATAGAGGAGTACCCACTATGACCGCGTGATGCGAATCTCGAAACAGGCTTTCGCCCTGTTTTATAAATAAAGCATAAGTCAGGTTCACACAAGCGACCACCCCAGTCACACGACCGTGGCCAACAGAAAAGAGAAAAAAGTGCACGTCCGCTGGGGCCACATCACAAGAAAGCCCAAAGTTAAAAGAAATATATGTAGCCACAACAACTCTCGAGTTGCCGCCCGAGGAGGCCAGCGTTTGAACCGACGCTGAGTAGGGGAGTGCAGCCGTTCTCAGGGACCGAAGAGTGTCATCGAAGGCCACCCGGTCATGTTGTCGCACCAGGGAGACCACTTCTAGAAGAAAGGCAATAAGAGAAAAAATCGAGTCAAGCACACGAGAGAGATAGATCTTCTCAATCACCATCTTGTTTCGCATGTTCCACAAGGTCCACGCTAGGGCTGCGAAAACCAGCCAAAAGAAGCGGCGCCTCCTCCCGGCGCGGTTCGCCTCGGCCTACAGGAACTCCCCGAGCTCCTGGGCCTGCCAAGACGGCCCCAGCGCCTCCCTGACGAAACTCCAAAGGAACCGAGCAGTCGAGCAGGTGAACATAGTATGTGCACAGGTTTCAGGAGTCCCACATAGGGGACATAGCCCGTCGCCCGGGCCGTTGCGCTTAGCCACCTCTACCCCTGATGGCAGGCGATCACGAAGCAGCTGCCAGAGGAAGATGCGGATACTAAGAGGCAGCTGAGCCTTCCACAAGGGCAAGGTCCACCGTGATTTCGTGCCCTGGAAGAGGGCCCGGTAAGCCGAGTTGACCAAAAACTCCCTGCCCGAGGTCAAACGCCATGAGGCCGCATCCTGCTCCTCGGATAAGGAGGCGGGGAGGGCTGCCAACAGGCGCTGGAAATCCTCTGCCTCGGCCATGCTAAAGGTCTGCCGGAACAAGATGTTCCAGCAATCCTCGCGAAAGGTGATACGTCGTAAGTGTATCTATAATTTTTGATGTTTCATGCTTGTTTAGTATCTACTTTGCTTTGTATACACTTTGAGGTGTTTTATATATTTTCTGGTACTAACCTATTAACAAGATACCACAGTAGTAGTTGCCTGTTTTCTGCTGTGTTTTGGTTTCAGAAAGCTAAAAATAAATATTCTCGAAATTGGATGGGACAAAAGCCAAAGTTCATACTTTTACCTGAACGATACGGAAAATCGAAGACGAGACGGAGGAGGACACCAGGGTGGCCACACCCTAGGTGGGCGCGGGTCCCACCCTGTCGTGCCCACAGGGGGTGTGGGCCCCCTGGACCTCCACCGACCTTGCCACCTTCGCCTATAAGAAGCCCTCGACTCAGAAACCCTAAAAGCGCGATCAGAAAGCCATAAAAAGTTCTGTAGCTCCGCCGCCACCAAAGGGGAGATTCGGGGGACAGAAAGTCTCTGTTCCGGCACCCTGCCGGGACGGAGAAGTGCCTCCAGAGTCATCTCCATCGATCTCCACCACCATCTTCATCATCGTTGCTGATTCCCATGATGAGGAGGGAGTAGTTCTCTCTCGAGGCTAAGGGCTCTACCGGTTGCCAGTTGCGCAACACATTATATCACACTATGTTCTATAGCAATTTGTCCCAAGAAATGGTGGCGTAGGTTTGTTTGCCGAGACTTCGAGAAAGTTCTAGGTCCGATGTTGTATGTATCTAGACACGTTTTTGTATATGACTACATTCGAATCTAAACAAATCCGCTGAGATCTAATTCAAAACTATGAGAGTAAGATATTTTCCTTAACTTGACTTGAATTCGTGTGCCATGTTTGTACGACGTATCGTACGGGCAAGAAATGGATGGGCGCATCGAATGCCCACTTGGGTCCTATGGGACCACTACTACTATCGTCATCTTTCATTCTAAGTACCTTAATTCTATCGATCTTACTTAATTTGAAGGATTCCGGAAAAAAATAAGCAGCACATAATCAGGCAGATGATAATCACAACGAATTTGCGTATACAGATAGGACCAAATAGTAACATACATGCTCCCTCTGTTCAAAAGTAGTTTACGTGATTTTAGTTTAAACTAAAACTAAAACGGAATTTTGCAAAAACAAACTAATTTAGAACGGAGAGAGTAAAAATATCAGTAATAGCGAGACGGACGAACTTGGGCACTCAGCTCTCCCACCAATCGAGCTAGGCTCATTTCTCATTTTCCGCTCTAGTTTTTTGGACAATTCTTTGTTTCCTCTCCATGCATAATCTCCGTAGATTAAATTTGCTCAGAAAGTCATAAATGTACTAGAGCAAGTGATCAATCAGTTTTTATTTAATTTCATCATGTCTCTCACCCATCCATCTATCTATATATGGAGTTATCATGCGCATTTTTTTCTTCGGTGCTTGGAAACCACGTCACCTCAATGGATCAGCTCCCAAGGGTGACGTGTCCCCCGCACCCGCCAACCACGAACAGGTCACCTCGCGGCGCAGCGCCACGGACAGTGATGGGCTAACGAGGACCACATAATTAACCTAGTAACCAGCAATTCATTGGCCTAAACAAGCAATACCAAGCAATACGGCTAATCTTTCCAACTTTTATGGACATTATAGCTAATTAACTTTGTTAATCCTTCAGACCCCACTTGTGTGGAGAAAATGATACTAGGTTGTGTTGGTTGCAGCTAGCCAACGTTGTACCACTCGACACAATCCAAACGGATAGCAATAAGAAATACCTACGACACCACATGCCCAATTCCCGAGATATTTTCTACGTACGTGTGGCTCTTGAGACCTCCGAGGGACAGGAGAGGAGGCCGGGTAAGATCGATCTGGATCAAGGTTGAAGGGTGGGCCCCATGGATAGAAACCCACATGTGGTTAGCCTGTAAGACAGGTGGGCCCGACATGTGGGCCCGAGGGTGGATGTGTGCCTTTGTGGTACACAATACTTGAATTTTCCATCTCAGGGGTCAAGAAAACTTTTGTTGTTAAATAAGGGTTATATCACAATATTTTATGAAATTTCCGTGGAAAAATATATTTTTTGAAACCCCCTATACTAGTATGTGGATTTAATTCCTAAATTTACATAAACAGACATGTCCAAGTTATATTTCCTCTGATCCATGATTAGTGTCACTAATTTAGTTCACTTTATACTTATTATGGATTGAAGTGAGTAATATATATTGTCCGGCACTAGGTAGGTACCGAAATGCAACTCGTCCGGCACGATGGAGACATCAAGATGCGTGCATGTCAAGATTATATCTTGCATATTGATCAAGCCACGAGGCCATCTGCGCGAGTGTACTACCGTGGTATTTGCAGGTACCAAAGGAAAGGAATCAGGGGCCTAATTCATGCACATGGACCATAACAATGATGCTTAAAGAACATGCTGGCGACTAGTCTGGCAAGGCATCCAAATCCTTAAAATTCGGTCCCCGTGTCCTGTTTATTTCGATCTGCCAGCTAGTGCCCCTGGGCGCTTCAGCTACGTACCAAATTTGCTCTATTACCAGAAGTTATCCATGCCTTAATTTGGACATGAGAGAGAGAGAGAGAGATCCAACCAACCAAATGTGTCTAGGTTTTCTTCAGATTTCAAGAGGCGTCACATTCACAGCAGCTAGAGCAGTAACCTTAATTGGCCACACAAGCTGCTGTACAGGACCACCCTGCTGATTGATCTTACCGTCAATTGTGTCACGTTTTCGTTTCCATGGCGTCGCGTGTCGGTCGATGGTCCGCCACCGGTAGCAGGCCCCGCATACCGAGAACGGATTGCGATATCGTGTAACCTTTGCGATAACATTATTGTGGTAGCGTTCACGGGGCAAGGTCGATCTGAAAGAGGAAAGGCTCGTGATGGATACCTCTGCGTCGTACTTTGCTCCTGAAGGTGTCGTCGTCGTCGACTGCTCGACATCGACGCCCAAACGACCAACCATAGAAAATTAAACCCATTTTGACAATAACAGGTAGACGTACACATATATACGTAGATGAATATGTACGTAAAGAAATATAGATGGATGAAATGATAAAAGTGAAACAGAGATGAATCATGCTATATATAGCTTTCTATGTTGTGTACCTTCCCGTTCGTTATCCTCTTGGTGGCCAGGTATAACCTTGGGATGACCTAGCGTTAATGTTAATGACTGCAGGGTCCGAAAGAGGAAATAAAGGCTCGGGATGGCAGTGTCGCCATCGACGGCCTGGCTTCGACGAAGAAATAACCAACCTTAACTCAGCTTGACAATAATAAGTACTTCCTCCGTTGGAAATATAAGATGTTTTAGGTTTGTGAATGAGATGTATCTAGACATCTTTTAGTGTCTAGATTCATTTGAACCTATACACTAAAACATGTCTAGATACATCTTCTTCACAAATCTAAAACATCTTATATTTCTAAACGGAGGAAGTAAATGACTACACACAAGTGCACAAATGAATAATAATAAATAAATATACACATCGATGAACTGATACATCTTTTACATTATTTTTTCTCACAGAACAGGCAGAGATGTGACCATCTTGTTGCTAACTTATTATCCCATTGGCCACTGCAGGCAGGCAGGCAACAGTAGCGGCCCGGATCTCTACCGTTGTGGCTTTAGTTAGTTAGACTTTCCAGCAAGAAAAGGAAAAGTATGAAACGGATTTGATGATAAATTAATGAGCATGCATGCGTGCGTGCGTGCTGCAAGCATAATCACACATTGACGATATATTATACTGTATTTTATTCTTTCATCATACTACGTATTGATTTTTGGAAAGAGATCACGAGATATACAAAAATAATAATTTGGGAAATAGAAAAAAGGAACGGACGAAAAGCGACGAGCATGCTGCTGCTGTCCATCAATGAGCTCAACCTGTATGTAGGGGATAACAAAAGAAAATGGAACGCTAGCTCTTTTTCATACGCATCGTTTTCTATTGCTCTTGTGGACGTACGTGTGGACTCCGAGACAGATGCACAGTGTTGATTTCGTCGACTCCTTCAAGGCGGAACATGTCGATGGACAGTATATGTCGAGTAGCAGCAGTATGAGCAACAATCATCGCATGTCAGCATGCAGTAGTATGTTTGGATCGAGCTAGTACAATATATCATGTCAAGTCAAAGTCAGAAGAGAAATTATTTGATTGGGAGGGGAGCTAGTACAATATATATATGGCTGCGTGTTTCTGTGGCTGGCAGAAACAGAGGCCAGGATGGATAGACATGAATATGAATCTCTCCCTCCCTCCTCTCGCCATCATCAGAGTCAAGAGAGCAGCAAGGCCCACAGCTATCTGGTCCATCCAGAGAAAAAGATAGCTACGCTGCAGCTCTGCAGTGGGGAGGGAAGAAGAAGATCGGCATGGGGAAGAGGGATCCATCACTGCACTGCTGTTCGCTAGTGCTTCCAGTTCCATGGTGGAGAGAGAGACGAGAAGAGGGGTAGTCAAGCTCCAGCCTTTCTCCGACCGACCGGGCCGGTTTTGGTTTCGCCGGATCTGGTAAACCTCAAACCTACCACTTCGATCTTCCTGCCCCGACCTCGTATGCCCGTGTTTGGGAAAGGTTGCTGCTGCCGGTCCGTCGAGGTGGGCGTGCGTGCGTGCGTGCGTGTTCCTCGCGGCTGGACCAATGGGTGGACGCCACAATAGGACGTGGGCCACGCTGTACTGGCTGGCTTTCAATTGCGTTAATCATGACTGGATCGAGCTCCGTCGTCCTCGTCACCGATGTTTGTTTGGTGCCAGCGCCAAACGTCGCGGGGACGGACGGACGCCATCATGCATTCAGGCCACAGGCCACTTGATCTGGCCTTGATCATCTTCTTCCGTGTTTTTTTTATTTTTTATGAAAAATTGCACCAATCTATAAATATAAACAACGGTAGAAAAGAGTTCAAAAGTAATTTTAAAAATTACAAATAAATCATCTGGCGACGGCTACAAACACTAGCACAAGCTGAAAACGCGCAGCCGTCCTCGCTCCTCCGTCACCGGAGCCGGGCAAAACTTGTTGTAGTAGAGCTTCTTGTAGTAGCCAGCGTACCAGAGTACCAACCATCGCCGAAGAGACAACAGTCGTAGATCGGAAGAGACTGACCTCATATCATACCAAAGAATACGAAAAACGACCGGAGGATCCCAATAGATCCATCAGACACACGACTACACGTGTCCTCCGTCGGCACTAGACATCCCACTGGAGCGAGGATAGGACGGAAATGACCTTATTCTGACTTCAGGGTGTAGCCGTCGCCTCAATATCCTGAAAGAACACTAAAAAAATTCTAAACAAGGAACATGAACCTTCCCGCCGGCGAGAGGCCAAGGTCCGCCACACCTCCAAGGCACCAAGGCCACCGGAGGCGAAACGGACCGACCATGTCACCGGCGAGAGGGGTCAAACCCTAGATGGGTTTTACAATACTAACACCTCTCTTCTATCATAGATCGAGCGTGTACCATTGTTCTTCATCTTCTTCTTCTTATTATTATTCTTATGGCATGTTGCAACATTATACCGTCATCTTTTCACCTTTCACGTGCACCACTATTGTCTCTACAGCCAAATCAAAACTAAGAAAATGGCTAAACATTGTAGAATATCAGGATTAGTCAGATTCCACTGGGAACAAAACCCACCCAAACTCACGAACTTACAAACGCCACACATAAAAACACCAAGACATGAGGCGAGGGGTAGCCAGAGACTCTCTAGGGTTAACAGGGAAACAATTTGATGTGGACATCCCTACTATTGATACAACCGTTGTACCTACAGCAACACACATACAAGGACCCATCACAAGATCCCGTGCCAAACAACTTAACTATCAGGTACTTTCGTTTCTTGGAACTATTCCTTACATACATGAGAATATGATGCTGCCTAAATCAGATACATTTCTTACTCTTAGGAATGATGGACCAAGCATGGATGAGAGGGACAAGCATTGGAGCATGGCCATGCATGGAGATGGCAGCAAGCATGTGATGATCCAAGAGAAGGCCACGCATGAAGATTTCAGAACTTTGAGGCCACCGTAATGAAGAAAGAAGGCTTGGACGAAATATTCAAGATCAATACTTTACGAATTCGTCCATAGCATAATATGGTGCTGCGACACCTTTATTTTGGGCCAGGCCCATGTAATTTTCGCAGGATTTTAATTAGCCACTTTTTAGAGTCCGTATTTGAGGGGAAAAGGACTTTTAGGGTTGGATTCGGCCACCACTTCCTTGGCTGGCCGAAACCCCACCTTTTCGCCCTTAAATACACCCCATAGCCGAACCTCTAGACTCGGATTTTGTTTAGACATTAAGTTAGCCATAGTCGCAACTTCGCCAAGGCTCGAGCGTCGCAGAGGCCTCTTGTACTTCGCACCTATTCAGGATCCCACCTCTTCAATAAAGCTTTCCTCTTAATCCGCAATATCTTGATTGCAATATTGGTTCTTACTTGTTCTCGATTTCAGGTAGGAATTAAGACCCTCGCTGGTCAGGCTGATCGTGTTCACGCAGGATCGGTAACCTCCAGGAGATTGGCCTAGCGATTGCATTGGCGCTCGTGCTCGCACGTGTAGTCGGATCGTCAAGCCCGAACTCCACCAAATCGATTATCGCCATCTCATCGAAAGATCGGACACCTTTGCCCTATCAAGTGGTATCAGATTTCAGGTTGCTCGGTGAGATTTTACTGTTTTTCATAGATTAGATCTGTGTTTACCTATAACCCACGAAAAAGCCAAAAACAGAGTTAGATTTTAGATCCATCCCATAACCAATCTACGCCTCGCATTATCTTTTCAGTTTTTGCATTGTTGAATTTGTGTCTACATCGTCGCGTCGAGTTGCTGGTCTTAGTGTCTCGTCCCTTAGAGTTTCGAGTTCTAATCATACTAGTCACCGCCACACTCGCCGATCACCGCCACCATATTCCGCCGCCATATACCCTGCCACCATAAACCCTAACACTCCGCCACCGCCTCCCTACCGCGACACGGATCCGATCACCTTCCCTGCCGCGGCACGAGTCCGAGTTGAGTCATTATTTCCTAGTTATTTCTTTTGACTTTCCTTCTTTGTTGTTTCCGTGTTCCGCTAAAGTCCGTGTCGAGCTAAGAGTCCGGTCGTAAGTCCAAAAGGAGAGCAAAAAAAAAAAAAAGTCTGGAACCGCCTCCGAAAAAATTTTCTGGCTATACTGGTTTTCGGCTTTGGGGATCACTTTTCCCCATCGGCCGTTATAGCGATATTTTTTTGGCACCTGCGCGCTTTCCGGAACAAAATAAAAAATTTCGAAAATTTTTTTGGGGGCTAACCTCTTTTTAGACCCCGTAGATCAGTTCTAGACACTCGCCATCCTAGTAATTTTCTGCATCTCGGATCACTTTTCAGGGTGCTATATCATCATACAGTGCTTGTTGTGTCGCGTCGTGACATCGTTGGTGATCTAGGCTCGCGTCTCTAGTACGGTCTAGCCTAGGACCAGCACAGTACCGTCGTTGAGCATTCTTTCAACTTTTGCATTGCTGTTTTGATAATTGCTAACCCCTTTGCTAAGCCTTCCCAGAGCTCCACAGATACTCTCCACGTGCGGTGTTTCGACTCCTGGTAATCGCTTGGTTCAATCTCTGGACCCACTGATCCTCGTGGTTGCACATCGCCTTTTCCTGCTGTTTGGTAAGAACTTGTAAGAGCTTCGTATATTGCTTGACGGATTACGCGTGACTTCCACCATATTCCTGTAGTATATACCTGTGCTTTTTAAGGACTAACCATGACAGATACTTCGCGAAACCCTGCCACCATGACGAACGAAGAGCTACATGCCCACTTCTCCGCGCTCCTGGTCAGTCGCGCTGAAGACGTGGATACGCGCCTAGGGGAGTTTGACACCAAGCTCACCAACGCCGTGGACAAGATCGATGGACTCGAGAAATCCTTCAACGCCAAGCTTGACGTTCGGTTCAAGGAGCTTCTGAACCGATTGCCCGCACCCGCACCGGCACCCACACATGGCGCACGGCGCGTTCCGATCACGGGTCGGACTGCTGGTTCGGCTCCCGCCGCACCCCCGGCGGCTCCTGCTACGACTGACGTTCCTCAGACTTCCGCCGCGGCTGCTGCTGCGACATTGGGGACAGACGACGGGTACTACTACGACCCCGACGACGACGATCTGTTTGACGAGGAGGTTGAACAACCTCCACAGGTACCTGCTGGTCGCCCCCGACATTACTACCGCAACGCTCGCCCACCGGTACGTAATGATGATGATCATGTTGCAAAGCTTAAATTAAATATTCCATCTTTTGAGGGTAAATATAATCCTGATGCATATCTTACATGGGAGATGGAAGTAGAACAACGTTTTGCATGCTTAAAATATCCTGAGAATATGCGTGTTAGTGCTGCTACATGTGAATTTACTAAATTTGCTTCCCTTTGGTGGTCTGAGTATTGTCGTTTAAATCCTACTACTATTCCTAGTACTTGGACTGCGTTAAAAACTGCTATGCGTGTTCGTTTTGTACCTCCCACTTATCAACGTGATTTACTAAAGAATCTGACACGCTTAGAGCAAGGGAAAAATTCTGTAGAAGAGTATTATCAGGAATTGCAAACGGGGATGGTTAGGTGTGGTCTTGTTGAATCTAATGAACAAATGCTTGCACGTTTCTTTGGTGGATTAAACAAGGACATTCAGCACATATTAGATTATAAGGAATATAATTCTATCACTCGTTTATTTCATCTTGCTTGCAAAGCTGAACGTGAAGTGCAGGATCGCCAAACACCATGGAGGAGGACTAATAATTCTGCAGGTCGCACATCCACTTGGACATCCCGACAATCAGCGCCTCCTCGTGATTCGCCTCCAGCTACTACCACATCCAAGGCCACCACAAGATTTCCAGCTGCTCCTCCACCATCATCCAATGCTCCTGCTCGTAGTGCATCTTCTATGGCTTCCACGGGTAAGCCAAAGGATATACAATGCCGCAAGTGCTGGGGTTTTGGTCATATTGAGAGACAGTGCACAACACAACGTGTGATGATGGTGCGAGAAGATGGTGAATACGATTCAGCGAGTGACTTCGATGAAGATACACTAGCCCTTATTTCTGCTCGCGATGGAGACAATTCTGATGATGATGACGAGCCAGAGGTAATGGGAGCTGAAGCTGCTGATCAATACAAGAGTTTAGTTACACAACGTGTGTTGAGTGTGCAATTGAGCAAATCTGAGCAAGATCAACGCCACAACCTGTTCCAAACACGTGGTGTTGTCAAGGAAAGAGCTATACGGATCATCATTGATGGAGGGAGTTGTAATAATCTGGCCAGTGTTGACATGGTAGAGAAGCTTGCGCTTCCAACAAGACAACGCCCACATTCATACTACATCCAATGGTTTGAGAGTTCTCGCAAGATCAAGGTAACAAGAACGGTACGCGTGCATTTTACTATTGGTACATATTCTGATTTTGTTGATTGTGATGTTGTACCTATGCAAGCTTGTTCTTTGTTACTTGGTAGACCATGGCAATTTGATAGAGAATCTGTTCATAATGGCAAAACTAATCACTATTCTCTTATGCATGATGGAAAGAAAATTGGTCTAAAACCTATGACTCCCGAACAGATTTTAAAAGATGATCTTGCTAGAGCTAGTAGAGCTAAAACTGAGGAGAAAAATAAAAGTGAGAATCAGATTGTTGCTGCAGATTTTATACCACCAAAGAACACTAAATCTGATTCTACACATGCTACTGAAATTCGTTTAAAGAGTCCATGTATGCTTGCAAATAAAATTGATATTACTGAACTAGATGTAAACAATACTCAATGTTATGCAATTGTCTGCAAAGAGGTTTTGTTTTCATTTGAGGATATGCCTCCTTCTTTGCCACCCGCTGTTGCTAACCTTTTGCAGGAATATGAGGACGTCTTTCCCGCTGAGTTGCCACCAGGACTACCTCCTATTAGAGGAATTGAGCATCAAATTGATCTAATTCCTGGTGCCACGTTGCCCAACCGCGCGCCATATAGAACCAATCCAGAGGAGACAAAGGAGATACAACGCCAAATTCAGGAACTACTCGACAGAGATCATATTCGTGAGTCCCTTAGCCCTTGTGCTGTTCCTATTATTTTGGTACCTAAGAAAGATGGTTCTTCGCGCATGTGTACTGATTGTAGAGCTATCAATAATATTACTATTCGATATCGTCATCCTATTCCACGTTTAGATGACATGCTTGATGAATTGAGTGGCTCTACCATGTTTTCTAAAGTTGATTTGCGTAGTGGTTACCACCAGATTCGTATGAAATTAGGAGATGAATGGAAAACAGCATTTAAAACTAAGTTCGGTTTATATGAGTGGTTAGTAATGCCTTTTGGTTTAACTAATGCACCTAGCACTTTCATGAGATTAATGAACGAAGTTTTACGTGCTTTCATTGGCCGTTTTGTGGTAGTCTACTTTGATGATATTCTGATTTATAGCAAATCTTTAGAGGAACATTTGGACCATTTACGTGCTGTTTTCAATGCTTTACGTGATGCACGTTTGTTTGGTAACCTTGAGAAGTGCACATTTTGCACCAATCGAGTTGCGTTTCTTGGCTATGTTGTTACATCACAGGGTATTAAAGTGGATCCAGCCAAGATTGAAGCTATTGAGAATTGGCCGCAGCCCAAGACGGTCACACAAGTGAGGAGTTTTCTTGGCCTCGCTGGTTTTTATAGGCGCTTTGTTAAAGACTTTGGATCAATTGCCGCGCCGCTGAATGAGCTTACCAAGAAGGATGTGCCCTTTGTTTGGGGCAATGCACAACAACAGGCCTTCGTCATATTGAAAGATAAGCTAACACATGCTCCCTTACTCCAACTTCCTGATTTTACTAAGACTTTTGAGCTTGAATGTGATGCTAGTGGCATTGGTTTGGGAGGGGTGTTATTACAAGAGGGCAAACCTGTTGCATATTTTAGTGAGAAATTGAGTGGGGCTAGTCTGAACTATTCTACTTATGATAAAGAATTATATGCGTTGGTTCGGACATTAGAAACTTGGCAACATTATCTATGGCCTAAGGAATTTGTTATTCATTCTGATCATGAATCTTTGAAGCATATTCGTAGTCAAGCTAAGTTGAATCGTCGTCATGCAAAGTGGGTTGAATTTATTGAGTCTTTTCCTTATGTTATCAAACACAAAAAGGGTAAAGATAATATTATTGCTGATGCTTTGTCACGCCGTTATGCTTTGTTATCTCAACTTGACTTCAAAATATTTGGATTGGAAACTATTAAGGAACAATATGTGCATGATGCTGAATTTAAAGATGTGTTGCAGAATTGTAGAGATGGTAGAACTTGGAACAAGTTCGTCTTCAATGATGGATTTGTGTTCCGTGCTAACAAACTATGCATTCCAGATAGCTCTGTTCGTCTTTTGTTGTTACAGGAGGCGCATGGAGGAGGATTGATGGGACACTTTGGTGTCAAGAAGACGGAGGATGTTCTTGCTGCACACTTCTTTTGGCCACGTATGCGTCGCGATGTTGAGAGATTTGTGGCACGCTGCACTACTTGTCAAAAAGCTAAGTCTCGCCTTAATCCACATGGTTTATATATGCCTCTTCCTGTTCCTAATGTTCCTTGGGAGGATATTTCTATGGACTTTGTTTTGGGATTGCCACGAACACAGAAGGGGAGGGATAGTATTTTTGTTGTTGTGGATCGGTTTTCTAAGATGGCACACTTTATTCCTTGTCATAAAACGGATGATGCTGCGCATATTGCTGATTTGTTCTTTCGTGAAATTGTTCGTTTGCATGGTGTGCCAAATACTATTGTCTCTGATCGTGATACTAAATTTCTTAGCCACTTTTGGAAATGTTTATGGGCTAAGTTGGGGACTAAATTGCTGTTTAGTACTACATGTCATCCCCAAACTGATGGTCAAACTGAAGTAGTAAATAGAACTTTGTCTACTATGTTACGGGCTGTTTTAAAGAAGAACTTAAAATTGTGGGAAGAGTGTTTACCTCATATAGAATTTGCTTATAATCGTTCATTGCATTCTACCACAAAGATGTGCCCATTTGAGATTGTGTATGGTTTTGTTCCTCGTGCACCTATTGATTTATTGCCTTTACCTTCTTCGGTGCAACATAATTTGGATGCTACACAACGCGCTGAAATGATATTAAACTTGCATAAGACTACTAAAGATAACATTGAACACATGAATGCTAAGTATAAACTTGCTGGGGATAAAGGGAGAAAGCATGTTGTGTTTGATGTTGGCGATCTTGTTTGGTTACATTTGCGTAAAGATCGTTTTTCTGATTTACGCAAGTCTAAGTTAATGCCACGTGCTGCTGGTCCCTTTAAGGTGTTAGAGAGAATCAATGATAATGCATATAAACTTGAGTTGCCTGCAGACTTTGGTACGGTTAGTCCTACATTTAACATTGCAGATTTGAAGCCTTACTTTGGTGGGGAAGATGAGATTGCGTCGAGGACGACTTCAATTCAAGAAGGGGAGCATGATGTGGACATCCCTACTATTGATACAACCGTTGTACCTACAGCAACACACATACAAGGACCCATCACAAGATCCCGTGCCAAACAACTTAACTATCAGGTACTTTCGTTTCTTGGAACTATTCCTTACATACATGAGAATATGATGCTGCCTAAATCAGATACATTTCTTACTCTTAGGAATGATGGACCAAGCATGGATGAGAGGGACAAGCATTGGAGCATGGCCATGCATGGAGATGGCAGCAAGCATGTGATGATCCAAGAGAAGGCCACGCATGAAGATTTCAGAACTTTGAGGCCACCGTAATGAAGAAAGAAGGCTTGGACGAAATATTCAAGATCAATACTTTACGAATTCGTCCATAGCATAATATGGTGCTGCGACACCTTTATTTTGGGCCAGGCCCATGTAATTTTCGCAGGATTTTAATTAGCCACTTTTTAGAGTCCGTATTTGAGGGGAAAAGGACTTTTAGGGTTGGATTCGGCCACCACTTCCTTGGCTGGCCGAAACCCCACCTTTTCGCCCTTAAATACACCCCATAGCCGAACCTCTAGACTCGGATTTTGTTTAGACATTAAGTTAGCCATAGTCGCAACTTCGCCAAGGCTCGAGCGTCGCAGAGGCCTCTTGTACTTCGCACCTATTCAGGATCCCACCTCTTCAATAAAGCTTTCCTCTTAATCCGCAATATCTTGATTGCAATATTGGTTCTTACTTGTTCTCGATTTCAGGTAGGAATTAAGACCCTCGCTGGTCAGGCTGATCGTGTTCACGCAGGATCGGTAACCTCCAGGAGATTGGCCTAGCGATTGCATTGGCGCTCGTGCTCGCGCGTGTAGTCGGATCGTCAAGCCCGAACTCCACCAAATCGATTATCGCCATCTCATCGAAAGATCGGACACCTTTGCCCTATCACAATTTATGACTCCTAAAAAACCTCAATAGATTACATATGTTCATGTTTCGAGTCTTTTATGTCTACTATAAATTCTATGAAACGTGCCAACAAAGAGCTTGAAAAGTCTATTTCTTGTAACTACAATTATTCTATGAATTATGTTAGCTTTTTGTTTCCCCCGGAAAGGAACTTTTAAAACTGTTTTCTAGAATCCATCCCTTTTCCCCATAGTATACCTTCAAGCACAAGACTCAACCATGTAGGCGTACATATATAAATATTTTGTGTTTTCACTTTAAAGATTTATTACAATTTACTGTTCATCTTGGGGGCATGCTCCTGGCTCCATGAGAAAATTCGCTTCCTCGTACAGAAATGGAAAATATGCATTGAAACTTTGAATAAAATAGTTAGGGTTAACTACGGCTCATGCCTTGCTCCTAAATTTTTAAGAATGAAAATATATTTCATGAAGTTCCTTTGGTGCGATCCTATAATTAAAAAGGTAGAGATGTAAACAAAATCCATTATGATTGCACTTGTCCATGTTTATTCTCCTTTGTTCCAAAGGGCCCTTACAATCAAGGATTGAACGATACTTTCATGCAGAAAGCACGGACTATTTTCATATTTTGTGTGAAATACATTACAATATTTTAATCTATTCTGGTTTAAATACTCTACCTTTCAAAATTCAATTCAAGAATCAAAGACCTGAATGATAAAAAATGAGAATCTAAAAGAGGGAGATGGCCATAGGGTGCAATGACTAGAGAGAGGAAACTATTACTCTGACTATATGCTTAGTCCTTAGAGACTTGAAATCCTATCACACTACCTGATTTTCTCCCCAAGAATTAGGTTCAAAGCCATTATCAAGAATGCTTCACGCATAATGATGAACATGCTAGTGTCATTTTTCTATCTCCGAGACTCTGCAATTTGCGATAGACTTATAACATAAATAAATTAAATAGTATATAACCGTGGAACGCAAGGCGAGGCACTCTGACCAAGAAGATGAACATACTTGCTGCGGAATCTTGTTTATTAAGTACCACTGCTATCTAGTACGAATGGAGTACCGTTTAAGCAAAGCATATGCATACATAAAATAAATATGTACGGAGTACTATGTATATCGAGGTTCAAGTGCGGCATCGTTGAACATGTACTATGTTTTTTTTGGGTGGTCAAATTGGACATTGGCACTGCTCGATTATTAATCAACATCTCTAAGCCTCTCATGGTGCAAAGGATTATGTGCAATGCATACCACCAACCTGACAGGATGCCCATTACCTAGGGAGGATATGATATTTTTCCAGCACCTGCATGTATGTTGTGGATCAAATATTACAAGTTGCCAATCTATATATACAAAGGAAAAAAAACAAGGAGATATCTGCAGAATATTTTCCTAAAGGGACAGATATATATCATAAAAAAACATGTGTATGTAAGTAGGGTTGGCAGCATGAGACAAAGGAAAAGGCAGATATACACATATAGATGTAATGCAAAAGAGGGAAGTGGGCAAGTTGCCATTCTTGGGATGCTGTGCGCACAACCTAGGAGGTCGTCGCCATGGCTGGCTCCTCTGAGGTTGCTATCTTGGTCACTATATTCTTTCTGATAACTTAAGAAAGGAGGAGTACAAAACTTTGACATCGCTTTCAGCTTTCCGGCTGCATATATATGCATTTTAGCTAGCTAGCACACGGGTTTCCTCATCTGGCCCTTGAGGCGCTCCAGGAGATCACTACTTCATCATATATCAGTCCAGGTTTGATACTCTGCTTATTTGATAACTGTCAGGTTTACTTTTGTTTTAAGGATACATCCTGGGAGGTGTATCGGATTCATAGAAGAATACGCCAAGACGGCCGATACAACACCAAAAAGCTACACGATACACCAATTTGATAACTGTCAGATTTACTTGACTATTTTACGGCTTATTGCAAGCAATTGTCTGCCGACTGTCTAGAACAACAGCTGTGGAAACTGACGTGCTACAACCTCGGAGTATTTTGTTTATCTCTATGATGGTTAGCATGGGGCTTGCAGTCTGTAATTGCTGCGGTCAGGCATGAACTCTCAAACATAAAACAGAAAATAGAAACCTCGACTAAAAACAAATGCCTTTGCAGGTCAGTCTGGCTGATAGGAGAATTCGAATATACATAGGTAGTGACAGCCGACGATGGACACTACACCAATTCTAGTGGAGAAGACGTGATTGCTATGTAAAAACAGGGGACATACAAGATCTGGTTCATATTCCTTGCCGTCTCTCGCTGAAAATTCAACGCTTATGATATGTGTTGTGTGAGAAATTCCAGGAATCCCAGCTAAAGTTGAAGATTACTTTAGGCCCCCGTGGAACGCGGGAAATAAATTTTACGAGGGTGAGATAGAAAACACTTCGATTCTCGGGGGTGACTGCTTGGGCGATGCGGTGGTCAAGAAGATTCTCGTCTGTTCGTCGTCCAGCGGTAGCGCGCGGCGTGTGGGGCCACCATGAGCGGTCATGCTTGGGCGGCGAGGAGGATGGTGCCACCATGAGTAGTCACCGCCCACCATGAGTAGTCGGGCTTGGGCGACGGAAAGGAGTTTGGAGGTGGAGCAACTGGCAGGAGGGTGTCGGTGAGATGGTCGAGCGAAAGTTCACTCCTGCTTTTTGCTGGGGCTTCACTTTAATCTTGAGGTGTTTCGCGGCATTGAGTGCTCGTCACCCTCCCTTCTTTTCTCTTGGGGTGACGAGCACTCAATGCCCTTCAACTCTAGTTTCTCGGATCAGACAATGGTGGCATCCATCCCATGACCCTCTTGGGGGCATCGTTTTTGGAGTCAGACACGACTGGAGGGTCTTGTGATACGTCGGTGGTGATAGTGGAGCGACTTCGTCTTGCACGAATTTTTCGATGGAGGTGTAAAGTCATGCATGTTTCTTGTAGTTGTGACACACGACATATCTTTCAGAGGCTTTAAGCCGCATTGGCCCGCGGGAATCAACGACATGGTGTCGTGGTGTATCGGCAGCGGCCACATAATGCGTTTCATGTGCAGGACTGTGATGTTGCTTGGCACCAGGTGGTGTGGTGTTGGTGTCTGGCCTAGCGAGAATCTTCGCTTCGATCTACACCCTGTAGATGGGTTGGCGAAAGATAGCGGAGGGGGCGAGATTTCTTGCCAGGAGCTGACAGGGGATATGATATTGTTGTGCTCGGTGGTGTTGCGGTTAGCGGCTTTGGCTTTAATGATCTTTTTATGGGTTTTGCTATGTTTTGTTGAATGATAATGAATTAGTACTGTGTGCATCGTTCGATGCAGAGGTTAGGGCACCGTTCCCCTTCCCTTACAAACAGAGCCTTGCAATCAACTTACATGTGCATCCAATTTTCTCGACTGAGAACTACTAGAAAATTCGCGTGTTCAAGGCAATAGTGTATTTTTTTATGGAAAAAGTAAATATATATATTTAAAATGGCCAGAGTTGTTTCAAAAAAATTCAATGATCTGAATCTCATATGATCTAACTGTAGCACATGGACTTTTTCAAAGATAAACAGAGCATGCGGCAAGGACATCTGGAGCTGTTTGTGGTTTGTGTGAGCACTCGTTTCTTTGCCAATATGTGTAAGATGCAAGTGCAACTGTAGTAACCATAAATGGTAAGGTAGTGCCGACAACCGACACAGTAGGATGTAAAGATAAAAGGACCACCACCGATAGGATGCTCCTCTTTCCATCCTCCTCAATGAGATTTGATTGGAGACACATCTGGTGATATAGAAAAAAGCCAACACTTTGCCCCCACACAAATAAATAAATCCCAAACTGTCCCAGCTATGTTAAGGTTAGCATGCTAATCAGCGATTAATCTTGAGGTTCTTCAAGTTGACAAATTCAATAGAATAAATCCAGAAAGACGTTTCATAAACAATTTTAACATATAGTAGTAGCAGAAAAAAAAGGTATATACTCACTTTAGTGTCTGTCTGCACAAACAATTGTCGAAAATAGCAGGTACAGTCGTACAGATTAAATGCCAACTTGGCTAGTTAAAAGAGGGTATCTAGCTTAGAATTCTGGCCAACATTTTGGTGCTGCATCAAAGGCACCACCACTTGCTGAGAGGTCATATGGTGTTGCAACTTGCAGGGTAGTTGCTTGTACGATAAGGTAGAGGGAATGCACACATGTAATAGCTGGGAGATGCAACTGATGCATCATGTATGGAGGTGTCCTTGATTATCTACCTACAAGGGAACACCTGCTCTTGTGGAAAGAATAACTTACCTATGTATGCATTATCCTAGCCTGGCTCCATATATTTAGCAACGACACAAACTAATTGGTTCACATTTCGCTCTCAAGCATGTGTTGATATCATCACGACCTGTCTTCGTGTACCGCTAGGGATGCTTAACGCCACTTCGCTAACTAGCACTACCCGTGCTTTCGTGTCTCTCAGTGGGGTCATCACTGGGTGTTTCCGAGAAGCAAGATTTACACCCATTCGAGGAAAAGAAGGCCATCCCCATGCGTCTAGGATTTCTATCCCCTTAGTCGGTGCCACCACGTACCGGTCCGCCCATCCTCCGAATGGCCTTTCAAGCCTAGTAGGTGTAACGGTCCACGGTCTCTCGTTGGCGGGAGGGTTCGTATTTTTTGTTTTACATTTTTTCTTTGTGTTCTTTAGGGAAGTGAGGCGTTGGCAACATTTTGAAGATAGAATAAGCTACATCCACCATACCCTTACTTAGATGGTGCGCCTAGCGCCGTCAAAGGGCACATGGAGGTTTGCGTCCGATGGATCTCCTAGAATATGGTCGATATTTGTGTCGTTGGTGTGGTTTTAGATCAAATTTTTCTATACGGTTCTCATTATTGGTGATGGTTGTTGCTCTGATGTGCAAGTCCTTTTGGCCCTTTTAGAGCTAAGCATGATGACTTGCCATCTATCCAGTACAACAAGTTGTACTATGATAAACTTTGTCCAGCTCCGGTGATAACAGGGTAAGGACGGTGGCACGCCTTCGACCCACACCAATTTGTAGTCATCGCTAGGTGCTCCAATGATCTATTTGTAGTTTTCATTATCTTTTGGAACTCTTTATAATGATTATTAATATATAAGTGTACCTTTCCCAAAACAAAAACATAGTAAACTAATACTATATGAATTGCAAGGAAGGAAATGTATCAATTTACAGCCAAGCAAATAAGTGAAGGCTGTCCCATCGGCACGTACCCATCCAACAGTACAAGCACTATATATATGGAGTATACATATATGTTGCCATATTTGTGCTCAATTATTGAGGGAAGTGGTCATGATCATATCACACGTTACCATTTTTGGAGGGTTGGCCCTACCGTGGGCGCACCGAACAAATTCACGTTCGCATCCAGGTCCCCACCATGCACTGGAGACTGAAAAAACATGGGCGTACGACGATCGTACCAATAGCTGGCTAGGGCACTATCTGCTGCCGCTGTGACGTGGCGCCCCTGGAATTTTCGCAGGCTCCTAAATGCTATTTTACCAACCGACCTGATCTGACATGACAATTTTTTGTTTGTTTTGCAGTACGACCTGACAAGACTTTATTAATCGAATAAATACGATTGCAGAGGATTGATGCAAATGAAATGAGCAGGAGCAACAGACTAATTTTAAAATACTACTTGAAAATTACATGGTGTTCACATGAGGTGGTTGTTTCTAGCTATGTCGATAGGCATCTCGATGTTCATTCATCTAGCTAGCCTAATACCACTATCTCATACTCCCTCCGTCTAAAAATAGATGTCTTAAATTTTTCAAATTTTAGATTAATCTATATACTAAATAGTATCTAGATTTATCTAAATTTTGACAAATTTACGATATCTATTTTGGGACTGAGAGAGTATTATTATGCTACTAATATATTCGAAATGAAAAACATAGCCAAAATTGTGCTTAGAAAAATGCCACAAGTGCCTTGTATTTGGGCATGCATGGAGGAAATCAATATAGGAGTGATCAAAAGGTTATACCGAGCATGATCTATCATATCTATCCTAGTATAATACGCTAGCTATACTTTACCTTACCTTAGCTTAACTTGGTGGACCACGTACGTACAAGCAAGAGATAATCGAAAAGGGGTGATTATGGGCGCATCAAATTAATGTCCACTTGGGCTAATGGAGCCCAGCACTCAGCAGCAGTACTGCTGGCCGTACCTTCATCGTCACCTTCCATTATTTAAGGTACCTTTAATTTGACCCCTCTTATTACCAGGTGTACCTTAATAGGACATGGTCCTTCAAAAGAACAAGGTGAATCTTAGGTCTCTCAGCCATTACCCAAGCTAGACCATCTAAAAAATCTAGTATGCCGTAAATTTTCGGTTTCTAACTGTCTGGATTTGATTGTATATATCTTTTGGCATGTAAGAATAGAGTTGACAAAAAATATGGAAAAGTCAGAGAGATGTCAGAAAAACAAAAAAATGAAGATTACTACTTGGAAAAGTGAGAGAGATGTCATACTTTCCCCAAAGTCATATATGTGTACTTGATCAAGGAGATTACTACTTGATCAGATTTCCCTTTCCCCGTCCATCATCCATGAACCCGACCTTTTCCTGCCATATAATCGTGATAACATGTAAAACAAATAATTCAGACGTACGGGATTAAACAAACAGCTCTGGTTACCAGTCCCGATCCCCAATTGTGTGGAGAAAAGAATAGGTTATTCAGTTGTACTGCAGGCGGGAAGGCTGGATGATCCAATCCGAGACACGGGACGGATCGGGTTGGATAACAATAGAAATCCTACGACGTCACATGCACAATTATAACGAAAACTCCATACGTACACCTGAATATTCTATGTCGGCACACAAAATATCACAAGAAAACAATATTTTTTGTGGCTTGTGCAAAAAACAAAAATCTTGTGAATCTCATATTAGAGCATTAAAAAATTGTCCTTTTTACCTAAGCCATAAAAAAATATTCTTTTATGACAAAACTTTGTGTGTAAACATAAAAATGCCCAACCATACATGGGGATTTTTTTTCCAAATGTTTTTTATATTGCAAAATACGTTTTTAGTACAATAGGTGCATCTACACCTACGAGTCAAAGTGGATTTCCCCATTTTCCCCCATGTGGTTGGCGTGCAAGACAGGTGGGGCCAGGTCCCCCTAGAAGCTAAAAGTGTAAAAAAAATTAGAAGTTGTTCAAAGTGTAATTGCTTGATTGATAGCCCACATCACTTGGAAACAGATTTGCTAGATGAAAAACAGACGATGGTTGTCTGGGCGACGCTCCCATTGTGATCAGCAATGCGCGTCAGAGCACTCATGAGCCAGATCTAGCCTGAGTGTGGCCGAATTGGAAGTTTCTACAAAGCCAGACCATACGAAGTGAAATTTTGCATCGGTGTTCCTGCCCGTTGCACGCGTGGAGAAACACGAGAGACACGGCCTTAACTCTCTTCCCCACTCGTTTCACTTCCGTCACCACTCCTCTTTCCTTCTCAGTCCCATCAACCGACAATGGACTCTCCTTTCCCCACGGTTCCGGTGACCAAGATTGCGTTGCTACTCGCTCCACTTCGCCGTGAGCGCCCGCGCCATGCAGGACTACCAAGCCCGCCACATTCGGAACACGACGGAGGTGATTGACCCGATAGTGGTGGGCTCTCAATCGCCCGTCGTGGTTTGCTTTGTGGCCGTGCGCGCCTACGAGGGGCAGCAAAGAGAAGTGTAGGAGAGTGGCAAAGCATGGACACAGACTAGACACACCTCCTGTAGATTTGTAGTCGTCGCTAGATGGTGCAATGACTTATTTGTAATTTTTCAAATAGATAGGTAAAATTTCACAAAAATAAATAAATAGATAAGCATTTGCCCTAATTACAATGGCGGCTCCATGGATGGATGGATGGTACGGCGCCTCTCAACCATCAATATGTGTGCATGCATGGTTGAGGTAGATACACTCGCCTTGGCCTGTTTACCATACTAGTAGTACGATCCATCCACCTGCTCAATTAATTAGTGCGATCTGTACATCAGAGGATCGATCAGGGGGGCGGGTCTGAATTCGCAGGAACAGTAATGATGCTTAAAGAGCTTGCTGGTGACTCGGGAGGCAACAAAATCTATACTCATAATCCCCAATTAATTTTCCTACGTATGTCGTGTTTGTTCCGATCTGCCATAATCTCTCCTGGACCAATGGGGAAAATTGTTCACACACCTAAAATTATCATTATCATATAGAGAGAGAGAGGTGTCCAACCAACCAAATGCGTCTAGGTTTTCTTCAGCTTTCAAGAGGCGTCGCCCGCCTCACAGCAGCTAGCCGCTAGCTACCTTACCTTGGCCGCAGGACCAGACGTATATGACACACACCCGCCATCGATGTCGCGGCGAAATCGATCGAGAATCAAATCAATTCCGATGATTAATGGCCGTCGTTGGTGGATAGCCTAGAGTTTAACGTTAACGACGAGGCCCGAAAGGGGAAAGAAAGACTCGTGACGGATACCTTAGAGCTGTATTTGCTCTAGCCACACTAGTAAAAAACAGACTTTTGGTTTGAACAATTAGTCTTGATTTTACTATTAACTAAAAACCAGGACTAATGCGCCGGTTCCAACGGCTAGAAACGGGGCATTCACCTAGTTCGAACTGAACATTTAGTTCCGGTTCGTGTAACAACCCGGGATTAACCTGTTTGGCGCCGGTCCTAGCCTGCCGGATGGACATTAGTCCCGATTTGTTACACTATAGTGGTGTCACTGCTCTCGCACGCCATCTCATAGTTGATAACTTCACAAGGATGCATCTTGCCTATTTATAGATTAAGCGCCATAACATAGTGTCGACACTCACGATATCATATCTACACTCAACCCTGTCATAGTGCCGTCACCAACCGAAATAGTGTCGCCACTCACTAGTATAGTGCCGCCACTCACGACATAGTGTCGACACTCACCCACGTATCCGTGTTGCCTCCCACCGAATACTATTATCACCCACGTTTAGTCTCAGTTGGTGTCTCCTTTAGTCCCGGTTGGTGTGTTCAACCGGGACTAAAGATGGACTAGAAAGTTTTTAAATCAGTGCATAGTTTCAGTACATAGTATGTCATCGCATTGTGTGCTTTTATTTCTAGACTGGTACTAATTTTAGCATCGTGATTCTGTTTGATATACTTATATAATGCAGATGAGCCGATCATGGATATACGCTGACCGATGCTTTGACGAGTTTATTAAACACGTGCGTTCTTTTCTCGTTGTGGCCAAGACAAACAAACAAAATGGTTTTATGTCTTGTCCATGTGGTGACTGTTAGAATTAGAATAAATACTTTTCCTCAAGAGTCCTTCACGGCCACCTGTTTTAGTCTCATTTCATGCCTGGCTATAATTATTGGACCAAGCACGAAGAAAGAGGGTTATGATGGAAGACAACAAAGAAGAAGAATGATAATAACTATCATATGTCCCCTGATTATGGTGGTACTACAATGGAATACAATGATGAAGAAGAAGCTGAAGGACGAGCATCAGATGAGCCAGGTGATAATCTTAGTCAGGCCATTACTGATGCAAAGGGAGAATGCGAAAGTAAAAGAGAGAGGTTAAAATTCGAGCACATGTTAGAGGATCACAACAAATTGGTGCTCCCGAGTTGCGAAGATGGCCAAAAAAAGCTACGTAACACATTGAAATTACTGCAATAGAAGGCATAGATCGGTGTGACTAACAAGGTATTTGAAACGTTGTCCCGTGAACAAGACATCGGGACTAGAGTCCTGTTTTCTACTACTACCAGGACGTAGCTCCCCGGTGTCGCCGGCGTATCTAACATGGACGTGCAAACGGCCAACCGTGATCTTCTTCACAAAATAAAATTCAGCTCGATAATTTTTTCTGGGATACAATTCAGCTTGATGAGCATAGTTTTAGATGAACAGAGGGTCACACAGGATGAAGGAGCCACAAGCTTTTAATTAAATAAACACCCACGGATGTAACGATCTTGTTGCCCATCGATCCCCTTCAGTGCAGGCAGGGAACAGTAGGTGCATCGTGAACGATTGTATGCTACTGTAGACTCTTTAGTTAGTTAGACTTTACAACGAGAAAAGAAAAGAGAAAAAGATCTACAGATATGAGAAATTAAGGCATCCATCGATTGTCTATTTATTTTGTGTCTGTATACTCATTGAGATCTTTGGTAGTTAAGAGATATGGTTATATACAGTGGAATTTATTTAAAAACTTCGGAAAAGGATTGGATCAAAAGCGATATCTCTAACAATCAGTGAGCAAACACTGTAGATAACAAAAGAAAAAGGGAAAGGCTTTCTATATGCCTTTTTTCTGTGGCTGATAACCATGTGTTGTGGACGTATACTTTGAGACTCGACATAGTAATGAACACCAAATGGATGCAATAGTTCTTCGACCTTTTCAAAGTTGGGGTACGCAGCACTGCACTGTACAAGTACAATCATGTGATATCAAAGTCAGAAGGAAGTGGTGCATGGATGTATTTTATGATTGATAAAATTAAGCCAAGGGCCCAAGGCCCATGGGGCCCAAGGCCCATCAAATCATGTTCGCCGTTTTGAGAAACCATGCTTTCCGTCGTGTCGGCACCGTTCTAAGCTTAGTTCCTCTTCACATCGTACGAATTCGGATTTCGACTTTTCATATTTTTCACCCATGGTCCATTTTTTTGATCAAGATGATATGAATTACACCCGGTCTCTCCAACGACATAATATCTAGAGCATGTCTAGACACCATGGATACACACGACCAAAAATATAATAGAAGAAGAAAAAGAAAAAGGTTTGTTGAAACAAAGAGAGGCTCGCAGCAAGAGCACAACCGGTAGTGGCAACATCTAGACTCCAAAAAAATTCTCCAAAAACGATGCTTCAATAAGGTTATAGTGCACAAACACCATCATCGTTCGGTCCAAAACCATCATAGCCAGATCCCGAGTTTTCACCCTCGAGAAGTTCCAATCTCCAAACAATGCCTTCATCAAGGAAACGACTAGGAAGCCGCCATTTCCAGATAAAAGACCTAGGGTTTTCATCCCGGAATTGAGACCACCAAGTACCAAGTCCGCCAATGTCGCCGCCCCACTCGCCGAGATTACTGTTGCAAAACTTCCAATCGTCGGAGACACAAACTTCTTCTGATCTTTCCCATCCAGTATTCTTCTTTCATCACCGCCATTACCAAGAAGTCTCACACAATATAAGTGTGTAGAAACCTCTCGCCTTCGATCCATCTTGACATACCCACCTCCATTACCACCAAGGGAAAATTCCGTCCTGGTTGGCGAGGTGGCGCCACCGCTTGTACCTCATCCCAGTGATCTGTGTGCAGCGCCAAAGATCTCGGGCAAAAGTCACACAATGGCACCAGACAAGGAATCGTAGGCAGACGCGAATGGCATCATACCCCTCGCCTCCATTACTATGGACAACCAGATTGTTGCTAAACAACGTTGTCCACGTTGGGATCGGCGCCACGATCTTGGCCAGGTTTACTCGGTAGATCAGATCATATCAGATAAGTGGAGTTAGGAGAAGGAGCTAGGGCAAGGGGAAAAAGGAAAATTGAGGACGCCCCGCCGCCGGCGGTGGTAGGGAAGGAGGCGAGGGCGGGGCCGGTGGCGGCAATGGGTTGGGTTCCTCCTTGTCGCCCGTTTGAGGACGACGACGCGGGTCAAGGCTTCAATGCGATGATGCTACAGTGATGAGTCCTTAGAGAAATTCTCCTGGATCAAAAGAACATTGCAACCTAAAGGTACTACTCCCTCCGACCCATATTAAAATTTGTCTAGATACGAGAATGTATCTATCGCTAAAACTTGAGTAGATACGTTCGTATCTAGATAAATCTAATTCAACCAATATGGGTGAGAGGGTGTAATATTATCACATACTCCCTCTGTCCCAAATTACTTGGCGTTTCAGGTTTAGTCAAAGTCAAACTTAATAAACTTTGACTACGAATATATGAAAAAATATCAATATCTAAAATATGTAATAAATATAGTTAGACTTGTCATAAAACATACTTTTATATTATACATAATTGATATTATAAATATTATTATTCTATCGAAGATGTTTACTCAAGTTTTAACATGTTTGACTTTGACCAAACCTAAAACGAAGAGTATTTTGGGACGGAGGGAGTACATACAAGGAGTAGTACAAATTACTATGCAAGGAAAAATACTTGGATGGACGATTGAAAGATGGGGACATCACACAACCTTCCACAACCTTATAATAAAACCCATATACATACGCTATGGTGCGTGTGAATACATACATATTTTATAATGCACATGCTCCATTTGCGCGGGTGCTTTGTGTGGCTGCCAGCAACAGCAACAGGATAGACATGAATGCCTCCTCTCCCCATCAAAGCCCCAATGGATAGATGGATGGATCGAGACGGGTAGCAAAAAAACACTAACAGGAAGACCCACCGTTGGTCCATCCAGAGAAAAAGATAGCTGCACCATGGGGGAAGGGATCCAATGGGATCATGGCTAGCTAGATGTGGATGGAGATTGGATGGGAGAAAAATCCTACTCCAGCTGGTCGTCTACTGGTGTGATGGGTAGGTACAGAGGCAGTCTGAGCTCCGAAGCCTTTTTCCGACCGGGTTTGGTTTCGCCCGATCTGGTAAACTTGCTCCTTCCCCGACCTCGTATACCGACCGACCTGGGGAAAAGCCAGGTGACCCGCTGCTGCCGGTGGCCGCCTGCCAGCCAAATAATTCAGGGGTGGGGTCAGGACCAGTGTCCAGTGGGTGGGCCACGCCGTACTTGTTGTCTCCCAATCATCGTCGTCGCCCTCCGTCCTCGTCGCCGGACGTCTGCTCACGATCCGGAACGTGCGGGCTTGCTTGGGGGCCGGGCCTCGCCCTTCTTCCACGGGACGATGGAAAATATCTGCCCAATCTCCATCGGCTCTCTTGTTTTTTTTTTTAGGGAAGCTCTCTTGTTTTTCTGTGAAGAAGGAAAATGGTTTTATTTGTTTGTTGACATTTTTATTTCTCGAGTACGTCTAAGAGCATCTGCAGCAGCAGACACTCCATATTCTGGCGGCGCTGTAAAACGGTGTTGCAGCGCGTGCTATGCAGATACAGTACGTGGTGCCGGCAAGAGCTTCGCCGGGTGCTGTAAACCGTCGCGCCAAAATCCAGCGCCGAAACGATCTTTTTACAGACGCGCTAAAATGCAGCCTCCAAAACCATATTTTTCACACAGTTGCACATCTAAATGGATCAAACAAAATAAAAAAATAGATCGAAAATATAAATATATTACATGGTTCAACCTACATTTGGTACAACCTACTAGATAGTTCAACCTACATATATACACTAATCATCGAAGTTGAAATCAGACGGGTCCGTTGTTGTGGACGACACCGGAGTCGACGACCACTCGAGCTCGGAAGGAGGAGTCAATGGCGATGGTCGATGGACCAGCACCCTTCTTCTCCTCCTTCCTCCTCCTTGTGGCCTTCTACTCCTCCTTCTTCTTGGCCTCCTTCTTAGCCCTCCTCGCTTCCCGACTTTTCTTCATCTCCGCCTTCATGACGTAGAAGGCGACCTCGGCGGCCACCTTGGCGCTGCTCGAGCTCGCGTTGGCACTGCCTCACCTCCTGCGTGACAGCCGGTGGCGGCGGCACGAGGTCTTCGGCCTGCTGGCGCGTCCAGATGTCGTTGAAGTTCATTGCCGAGCGAGGCCGACCGTGGCACCAGGCCTCCGTGTCGTACGCGCGCCGCCTCGTGCGCCATCTCGAACGTGCTAAGGCCGATGCGCTCCTTGCCGCTCTGAATCTCCGCGTAGAAAGTCTCATTCGGCACGCGCACACCGCGGTATCCGAAGCTCGAGCGGCGGCGGGGAGGTATCACGGCGAAGCGGCGCGCGGAGGAGCGGCGGCGGCGTGTGCGGTGAAAGGGATAGAGCGGCACAGTGAAGGGATAAAACGGCATGGTGAAAGGGATAGGGATGAACTTTCCGATGGTTGGCTGTCGCGCGCGTCATTAATAGCGTGCGCTCGAAGCAGCGCGCCAGTTTTAGCGCGTAGCATGGCGTAGAAACCCACGCGCTGCAAAAAAAATTGACGCACACTGCATTTTCACGCGTCTGCTAGAGCTCCGTGCGCCCGCTCCTGCGCTGCATTTTGGTGATTTTTTTAGCACGCGCAAAGTTTTCTGCTGGAGATGCTCTAACTCTAGCTAAATGTTTCCCCAAATCAAGGATTCTCTAAGGTTTCCTTAAGAAAAAAAATTAACTCAATCCATCCAAGACTATGACGCGACGAGTGGATCAAAACCTATTTGTAACATACATATATTAGATATACCGAAAGCATAATGCACTAGAGCAGCCGAAATGAAATACTATATACAGCACGGATTACAGGCTTGGAATCAAATTCAGTGTACCGTGCTTCTCGGAGCTCGCTTCCCGCTAAATTAAATTAGCTTTCATCCATTAGAATCCTCTGCGTATCCCCACGAACAATACCAGTTGCCAATTTCTCTAATCACAGCACACTGCAATTCGCCATAGATTTAATTGTACCCACGCATAATTTAGCAGCAGCATAACCACTGAACTCAAGCTAGGGGGACACACACTCTGACCAAGCTTGCCTGCACACAGTACGTGCTGCAGAATCTAACATGTTCATTTTTGTTATCCAGTAGTACGAATAATGGAGTACTATTTACGCAAAGCTACCATGGACAACGTACTCCTACGTAAATGTACTCCTATACTACTACTACTAGTAGTGTTAAGGTTCAAGAACGGGTCTGGCCTTCTTGGGTGGTCAAATTTGCCGCTGGTTTCCTCCTGCCGCACACAGGAAATGGTACTGCTAGTGCTGGACCGTATACAGGTAAAATCAAAAACATCGATTTCTGAATCTCTGATGGTGCGAGGATTATGTGCAACGCACACCACCGGCCTCGTAGAAGGATATATATTTCCATCTAGCCCTCTGCGTCCCATGTCGCCGATACAACTGACAAGAACGAGGAGATATCATCAGAATCTTTCCAGAAAAAACAGTACTACCGGAATCCTTCTAGAAAAATAGCATCAGATATAAAGAAAATCAGTTTTTTTATCATATCTATAAAACAAAATCTTACAATTCAAAAGGTGTGCGTGGATAACTGTGGTATTCTCCTTTTCAGAAGAAAATACAGTAGATAGATTCTTTTATAAAGATCCCAGCCCTATCCTATGGACCAAAGAGGCCACAGAAAGCATACGTACATATGCAGCAAGATGTGCATGATAGGCAACATGAGACAAAGGAAAAAAGGTACGTAATGCGGTGCAGAAAGGGATATGGAATACAAAAAGGGGAGGTGGGCAAGTTGCCATTCTCGGGATGCCAGTTAGTTGCACAACCTCGGAGGTCGCTCGCGCGCCATGGCTTCTTATCTCCTCCTCCACTGAGTTTGTTGTCTTGATTACTGTATTCTTCTGATAAGTTAAGAAAGGAGGGAGTAGAAACTTTGACATCGCTTTCAGGTTTCCGGCCGCATACGCATCTTAGCTCTAGTGAGTGAGCACACAGGTTTCTTCATCTGGCCTTTGAGATGCACCAGGAGGCAGGAGCTGAGGCAGGGGCAACCAGTGAACACTTGTCTCTCGTTCATGGCCCACCGGCGCACAAGTGGCTGATGTACTTTGTGGTACTACTACGTGGTTGGGCGTAATGGCCTGTAGACTATGTGACAGCTAAGCTAATCAACACCAGTTCATCGTACGTATCAGTAGTCCTAGTTAGCTTGATGCTCTACTACTTGATGATTGTGCAACTAAACCTACCTTTCAAACTTACTATGTTAATAGAGGGGTACCTGGGATGACCGTATAAGGGCACACATAAACGACAGCATAAACAGAACTTTAGATTGATGTATATTTTACAGCATACAGCAAGCTATTTTGTCTGCCGACAGTAAGCTGTGGAACTACAAGCTAGGCGCATTTTTCTAAGCCCACATGGGGCTCACAGTCACTGATTGCGGCGGGCGGCGGCCTAGCTTAAACTCACAATTATTAAAAATAAACAGAAGAAAAAAACTCAACTCAATTCAGAAAGAAAGAATGCCTTTCATTGCAGGTCACTCTTGTTGCTGAGTGCTAGACAGGAGAGTTCGAATATAGATGGGTAGTGACAACGGTAATGGACAGGAAATTCGAGTGGAGAAGACAATGATGGCTATGCAGAAACAGGCGACACAAGAGATCTGGTTCATATGCTTTGCCCTAAAATCAACTCTCTTTTTCGCCAAGTACAGACCTAGATAGCGTTATGCGGGAAATTTCAAGAATCTTGCTAAAGTTAGAGAGTGTTGACTTTAGGCCTGGTCTGGAACCCAGGAATTTTGCAAAGATTCGACAGGAAATACTTTCGTTCCCACAGTCCAAACAGGCCTTACAATCAACTACAGCATATCCAAAATTTTCGACCGAGGAGTAAGAAGTTTGTGGGTTCAATGTAATAATGTAAAGGTTTACTGAATAAAAGAAGAGGTAATAATAATTTAAATGTAACATGGCTAGTGAAAAAGGCAATTGATCAAATCTTGTGATCTTAACTATCCAGATATGATAGCACATGAACATTAAAAAAAATAGAGCATGCATCTGACAGGGATGATATCTTGAACTTACAGTGTATTCTTCATGTGGCTTCTGTGAGCGCTTTCTTTTTTGCCGTCAACACAACAGACAACAGGTGTAGATGCAATCACTCGTGTAATAGCCAGAAATGGTAGTGCCGACACACTGGGATGCAAAGACAAAAGGGCATCCACTATGATGCCCCCCCCCCCCCCCCCTTTTCATCCACCTATATCAGATTAGATTGAAGGCCCATCAGGTCAATAGAAAATAATTAACTTCCAAAATAGCCCCCAAAAAAATATATCAATCAAAAACTTTCCCCAGCTATGTTACTATACTAATCAGTAGTTAATTAGGTGCTTCATAGAATCAGTCCAGCAAGGCGGTTTTGAAAGGACTGAGAAACAAACAATATAGTACCAAAAAGGCCTATATACTTTAGTATCTATTTGCACAAACACTTGCCACAGTAGTAGGTATATTATAGCTTAAATGCCAACTGGGTAGTTAACAAGAAGATAGCTTAAAATTTTCTCAACATTTTGGTGCAGCATCAAAGGCACCACCACTTGCTTTAGAAGTCACAGGGCGTTGCAACTTGCAGGGTAGTTGCTTCCAGGATAAGGTAGAGGGAAAGCAAACATGCTGTAGCTGGGAGATGCAACTGATGCATCATTGAGGTGTACTTGGTTAGCTACTTGTAACACCTACTTTTTGTGCAAAGAAAAACTTACCTATGTATGCATGGTCCTATCTTGCGCCTATTCAGCAACGACCCAATGTATCTAATTGGTTCACATCTCGCTCTCACACACATGTTGTTGGCTAGGTAGGTAGGTAGACTTTCATATCATGCCCCCTTCCAAACCTTAGACATTAACATCCAATGTGAGACTGCCAAACAACTAGCTAGCTACACCACCCATACATGTTTGACTCCTAGGTTAGAAACATAGCAATACTTTGCCTTTATTCTTTTGTTCTACCTGGACATGTTTAGGTAAATTACACCAGTTAACAGATTAATTAAACACCTCGTCTACTAGACACAATGTTTAAGATCGATTAGACAATGCACCATTGGAAGACTTTGCTTCACCGGAGCAAGTGCGCTGTCTCTAGACGGAATATAGTCCTGATACATCACAGTGTTCTTAGATAATTATTATGTTCTGATGGGTAAGTAAAGTCTACTGTGCTCGAATGACAGAAACCATCTGTGAGCAATTATTCAAGTATTCGATTCTCCAAATGCAGAAATGCACCAGCACAGATGTTGAACATGTTCTGCTTTTCGAGCGAATACTGGGGGAATAAGTTACCAAGTCCCTCACAGCTGCTAATTATTTCTGCAAGTGCTATAGATGTGTCCTATCAGTAATCGGGTGCATGCACAAATTTGATGCTTCTAGACGCATGCCCATTTTGTCCAATCATGATAAAGAAATCCTTGCTAAAGTGACCGTGGCAGCCCATCGAAATCACACGAAAGAAAGCATTATTAGGCTTTTGGTTCAATGTCCCGGCAATCAGCACCCAGCAAAGTGATTCTTCCTGTCTACCAACAAGACAGTTCAGTTGCTTGACCTCAATATATATAGGTTCCCTGGAACCTAGTTCTGTTTCTGTATGCTATCAAAAAAGCAAAACAAATGTTAATTTCCTTTTAGCAGACACTAATCCTACAGCATATACTATGCATAGTATCAGCATCAAGAAGTGGGACATTTTTTTCTCAGGTTAGTGGTTTCCTTTCTGTCGGAAAGATTAGTTAGGGTGCCAACTGCAGCCAGGGAGGATGATGGATCAGCTCCTAGACTGGAATAGACAAAACCTAGAGTGAATTAAACAAGTCCTATGATCTGGCCCAAGTTGATAAGACTTTTACAAGGGAAAGGAGCCCACAAGGTGGCAAATGTGGGCTAGATGTGGCTTACTATTGTTTTCTGTGTGTGGAAATGGAAATGGAACAGGGGCAGTGATGTGGCGCACATATAATACGAGGTTATAGCGGTATATAAAATGGTATTGGGAGACGTGGAAGATTGCTGTCCATTCTTGGAAAGTCCACTAAGCCCAGACCAAATTGGTCAGGCCATTTGTTTTCCCGCTAGCAACGCCCATTTCTGTGTATATTAATAAATGTCCAATCAGGGATTCCACAAGATTTTGTAGCTTATCAGGTTCTCTGGTACAGATGGATCCTTTATTAGAGTCAAACATACATAAACATGAGAATATTATTATTCTGTGAAAGAGGTAACTCAAAAGCTTATGGGCTAATTTGTTGGAGTACCTAGGACTGATGAAGACAGCTAATCTCATTGTGAGGGTCGAAACCTAGAAATTACAGCTACTGAATGTCATTTTCAGATGGAGATAGTTTCATAAGAAGAATAGGACGACTCCGGCGTAGGGAATAACTACATTAATGAACTAAGGATCAAGAAACAACCTTTCTTTCATGAAACAAGGATTCCACAAGAACTATGTTAGTAAACTAGGGAACAGGACAACATGACTAATATTAGTATTGAGATTTTGAGCTTATGATATTGAAGCAAATGCATAATTTTAATCTGTTTACAAAGCTTTTGGTCCAATAATGTGTAGGCAAATTCATCATGATTTGCCCTTGGCACGAGTAGCCTTTACTTAAAAGAGGTGCTTTTTTTTTGTAGGAGGTAGTATTTGATATAAGCAAAATTGGTGCAGGTATTTGATATAAGAAGGAGGTAGTATTTGAAAAAAACATAAATGGTACACATGCCATGCACCAACAATCACAATAAGATGGGACTCTTCTCCAGGTAAGAATAGATCAGTTACCATGCCTTCAATGTAAATTTCTTTTACCTATTTCCTGAGAAATTCAATCATCATATATTTATAATCTTATATCAGATGAGATGGAAGAGAACACTCTCAGTGTCACCTGTCTGTTTTGCATATCCTTATGCTGCACACTCAAAATGGAGATATGTAAGGAATTTGTTGAAAGTTGAACATATACCAAGTGAGATGACCATAGTCAATTATTAGCCTGTAAAGAGAAGATAAGATATTACAGTTAGTCAGCCATGGTAGGCTTTTCTTCTGAGTGAACACTAGGCAACGTAAATGCCCACTAATTGACTGAAGCACTTGACAGCACTTGACTCACTAGAAGTCCAAAACGAGTAAATAGTTGTTGACTGGAGCATAATGTTTGCACATAAACTAGTTTGCAATGATGCAAAGCAAGGAACAAGAGCTGCGAATGGCATGCATTACCAAATAGAGCTGTAAACTGTAAATGCCCTTTAGCTAACAGACCAAGAGAAGCGACCCACTCCCATTGGAATAACAATACAACTTAACTGTTGAAAAGGCGGCCAATGTTGTCTAACCATCCGCATGAATTAATCTGCAAACTTATGGAACCATTGTAATCTGTGCTGTCATCAATCAATCCCAAGAATGCACAAGAGCAAGCCTTAATATTTTGACATGATTGAGTGCACTTTGAGATATCCGCTATAAAACAATCATGTGGGAGTTCAAGCTCAGTACTAAGTCTGTTCACAACATCCATAAAAAGCAGGCTTATCTCTATGTGCACAAAGAACATCAAAATAACAGAAAAGAAGATCAGTTACTAGATAGAGGACAAAAGAAATAGTGACAACGTAAGAACCATTATAACAAAAACATGCTGGAGAAAAGAAACAGACATACCCTAAGTCATGAAAGTTCATAAGCTTTGAAAGAGCTTCAACGGCAATGAGAGATTGTGCTCAACAAGATCCTGAAACCGCATATAAATCCTATCATGTATTGTTGAAATCAACATTGTCGAGAGTAAGCCTACTGGAAGTTTCGGAGGTGTCGTCCTTGAATGATACACTATATGCTTGAAACCAGTAGATCGTGGAACTTCTAACCTGACATACCACATAGGTTATGCTAAGATGAGTCACTTGATAGTATAAAATTCAGACCCAAAAGTGCATAGATCAGTAAATATTAAAATACCTCTAAAGATTCAAACATGACACACATGTCAAAACATCACTATAACTTGTCAGCATCCTGCTAAAAAAATTTGTCAGCATGTCAAAAATATAGAACCACATAAGTTAATATTTTACTAGTTCAGTTTGCTAGGACAATATGGAACCGAAGCAGCTCCTTCATCCCAAGAACACTGAAGTACTTTGTAGCAAGAGTCCGCTGTTTCGTGCCATACTCCACAACTTTCTCTTCAACACTTAAACCATCTGCAGATTCTTGAATCTCCTTCTCAGTTTTCAGAACAAAGAAGGGGTCCGACATACTAGCCTCCCTGTGTCCAAAACCAAGAAACACACTGACTGAACCCGATGTCTTATTCCTAAGCTCAAAAACTGGCAATATGCATGCACGGTAAACAATGAAGTTCCTTCTTGCATCTCTTCTTGCAGCAGCTTGCTCGACAGTCACTGAAGACACCGTACACTGCACCTAATTGCTCTGTACTGCAGTATTTACATGCTCTTCATGCTTCCTTGAGTTCACTGAAATACATGGACGACAAGTCTTCGCTTGCTCTGAAGCACAGCTGCTCATCATGTTCGTTGACTGTACAGAAACTGTTAAACTGATAAGATAGACAGCATCAGAGTTATCGGCAAATATGTAGTTCTCATAGATGGACACAGGACATCATGAAAAGCCCAAATATATGTAGCAAGCTGAAATCCTGAGAGGATGTTGTTCCTTAGCCTCAGGATCATGAACATCTGTGGATGAGTAACTATTATCAATGTTAGTTTCTCCAACCGATACACTGACAAACCCCAATATATGAGAGACAATACATACCACACTGCAAGCCACCGCTTGATCTTACTTCAGGCAATAAAGGAATAGATGGTCCTACTTGGGATGGATCTAGGGCCCAGATTCTTCGAAAGTATCCAAGAAGTGTAGTGTCTTGCAACACCTCTTAAGCTGTTCTGTTTCTGCGCTGTCTATAGCACTGATCAAATATTGTCTAAGCCTTACTGCAGGAGTCAGGACTAACATCATTGTAAGAACACTGGAAACATATCATACTGCTTGTGCTTCTCCTCGTTGTTTTCACCTGGATGGTTTCACCAAGCAGTTTTGCACTCGTTAAGGATATGAATCAGAGCATCTGGAAGCCTGAAGAATTTTCCCGTCTAGAGTAGTTCTCTCTCAACAAATTCCTGTGCACCCTTCAGGCTCTCTACCGAATAAACACTTTCTCATTGGACGATCTGCTTGAACAACACACCGGTGGCTTTGAAACCCTCAGTTGAACCTCTGCCAATCATGCACGACTTGTTTACACGATGCTTCGAATGTATCTCACCGGCTGCAGCAAGGGACCATATGCCCCGCCCTTTGTGATACGGTGTACTCAACACATGGGTCTGCACGGTTAAAAAGCCTAAGACCTTTACAGGGCACCCAGATCATCCAGGGTTGAATGGATCAATGGCAACCTTGAACAACAGGGACACCTGAAACATCGTGCTCGAAAAGGGCTAACAGTTCTTCGCGGACGACTTCAGTATGTTACTCTGAGGCCCTTGAATGGACAACCACAGACTGGATTCAGGCCCTGTCTCCTTCTTAGCATCTCATACATTTGCTGCAGCTCGACTTCCAGCAGATGCTTAAGCATTATAACCCCTCTGACTGGATCATACAGCACCACAGCGGCGATAGCACAAACAACTCATCTGACACTGGCCTCTTGGCTGTGGTTGAGCAGCTCTCTATTCGCCCTCCTGGGGTGTCATTGTCTGTATGGAACCGCAAACATCGAGGACACGAAAAATCACCAAAAGGAATCATTGGGCTGGTACTTCAGCCTGCCACTCACCTCCTCACCTTACCAGCCAGGGCGGCAATGACTCCCAAATCGGCAGCAACCCCTTGGTGAGAGGTAGCCGCGCCGCTTCCAGGTTGAGCTCGGTGACGAGGTAAGGTAGGCCGAAGGCGCTCCACCAAGGAATGTCTAGCGTAGCGTGGCGTCATGGATGCCCTCGACGGCGTCGACGAGGACGAGCGCCGAGTCGGCGAGCAGCATGGCGGAAGATGACTCGAAGCAAAATTCTATGTGGCCGGATGAGTAGATCAGGTGCACGAGGTAGCCGCCGCCTCCGCGGTGGCGGAGCAGGGCGGAGCTCAGGCGGACTTCATCGTGATGGCGCGCCGCTGCTCCCTCCTCAACGTAATGAAGCGGAGGGGCTTGCGGCCATCTTCCAGTGGACTAGCTCTTCGCCGCCGCGTGCAACCAGGAGGTCGCGCAACGTGGTATTGCCGTTGCCGTCCGCCGTACCCGCGGGGGTCATCGGCGACCGCCGCCGCCATAGGCATTATGCGATTCGGTAGGGCTTCTCCGAGCTAGATTTGGGATGATGGGCCCTCTTTAGAGATCTACTGGCCCATAAGATAGGCACTTCTTCTTTTCTCTTTTTTGTTTGTAATTTCTATAGCTTTTAGTGTTTCTTTCAGATTGTCTTATGTAAAAATGATTATAAAAATATAATAATTTATCTCACTGAACAGTTGTAAAACTTGTTCGTTGATTACGTATTTTCAGATTGTTTACTATAATGCAATTGTCATCAATGGATTTTTTTTAGAATACACCATGAAAGGTATATTAACCATATTCATCAATGCAATTGACATTGTTCCATTTACTATAAGGCACCTCAGTTACATTTCCCTACTGTTAACATGGTATCCTCATGATGTATCGAGGCCTCTACAAGGGCTGCGCGACATGGAGGAGAGGACGGATATGTCATCCTTTGTTGCCGTCATTTCACATTCTTTGCCAAGACATTAATATGCAAAGGCTTCATGCACATCGAAGAGTATTATGTTTGTCTGCTATATCCAAGTGCAAAAGGAGGATGTTGCATGTTGCACATGTGTTCCATGACATTGCATTGGCTAAACCATTTTGTTGCATCTGTGAGTTTATGCCATCCATTATTCAAGAATCCTTTGCATGCATATGATATTTGTTGTAGGCATTCAAAAATTTGTAGCATATGCGCAATCAATTTGTTGCAAACATGGTTTTGAAATGTTGATGATGTTGTTATAATTTTAACCTTGTATGTGCATGCAGGAGTTTTATCATGCAACAATCAACGATCTGATCGCTTAAAAAGTTGGACCAAACAACAAACAAATTATCGATTGTTTTCCTTCTCCATCCGACTTGTCTCCATCATAGTCTAGAGGGATTCAATAAGCTAGTATCTCGATGGTAGAATAACAGCTAAGACGACGGTGACGGCAAACATGAAGATGGCGATCCCATTGAAGTTGACCACGAAGGCCTCGCTCGGGTAGTCGCCGGGAAAGATGAACCTCAGGAGGCCTGTCTCGGCGGTGCAGACGGCCATAAGGAAGATGACGATGCCGAAGAAGATGTGCCACGGCGCGTAGTCCGCCCTCATCGTCATCATGGCCCCGGGGAACACGAAGTATATGAAGGCCACGAGCCACTGCACAGCCAAAATGCGTTGGTCAACAACTGGTAATCTGTTTCTCTTTCTGAATATTTGACATATGTCTGTGCTATATATGACGAGCAGTTAAAATGGTGATCTCAAATTTGCTTGGTAGCACATCCCAGAACATCAATAAGCAAGCGATTAGGAACCTGGAGGGCGTAGAGGCCTATGGTGGCGATCCCGAGCCAAGCGTGTAGCGAGCGGATGTGGGCGAGGCCGGCGTCGTTGTGGAACTTGACGGCGGCGTACAGCCCAACGGCGGCGAAGCCCAGGGCGAGCAGGTGCAGCAGCATGTGCACCGCCTTCTTCGCCTCCCGCGGGCCGAGGACGATCCTGTACGCCATCACCGCTGCACATCGACCGATTGTCCGGTGCAAATTAAAGCTATCTAGGTGAGCCGCCGTTTGGTCCGTTCCTGCTGCACGTGGTAAAGTAAAATGGGTTTCACTGGTGTTATTTACCTTCTCCGGTGCAGATGACGAGGCCGATCACCATGAAGAGAGGGTGTGCCTGTCAGAACCCAGCAGAATATGATATCATCACATGCATCAAAATGTTACGGAGTAGATTGAAAATTTAGGACGTGTCTGAGCCGGAAAAAGAAATCCATGTGGATTAGAGTAGTTCTTATACTACCGTGTAGACCAGCTGCGGGTTGGAGCTCATCTCCCATGAGAAGCCGCCCCTGAAGTGCAGGATCCAGACGAGCGTGAGAGTGAGCACGGCGGCGGCGAGCAGCTGCGCCAGGAGCACCACCGGCAGCGCGGCGAGCCGGAAGCTCGCGCCGCTCTTGACCGGCATGATGGCTTGATTCCCCGCCGCTCGTTAGACAACCAGTCAACCAGCAACACCTGGTGTACGTACGTCGCCGGCAACGGAGCTGTGCACCAGTTTTCGCGTGTCGTGGCCTCGCGGACGGACGGCTGGTTAAGTAGGTAATAAGCGGAGGAGCATCCAAGGCGATCGAGTTTGCGCGCGCGGGCAGAACCGGCCGGGTCAAGGACAAGTTTTGTTTTTCGCTGCGCCGGCCTGCAGAGAGTGGAATTTCTCTTGTGTTTGTTGCCAGGTCGCGTTTGGTTTTAGCGAAGGCGCTGTGTTTTGGACGGCAGCCACGGCAGGAGAACTCTATGCCTCCACCCCGCCCCCAGCCCTTTGACACGTGCCACGACGAGCAGCGGCAGCAGCAGAAGGAGGAGACCAGGAGGAGTGTAACACCCTCAGAATCGGACCTATGCAAGTTTTAGCGAAATCCGCCAAACCCGCATAGAAACGATTCAAAGGTGCCCATCAGGCACTTTCGTGCGGGTGAAAAACGAAGTAATAACATTACACAACAGTCCTCGATGGGACCCACAGAACAGATAAATATACAACACGACTCCATGAGTCAAGAATACAGATATACGGTACAAAGATCCAAATCACCTTGAAAACGATAGAGCGTCCTTCTACGGACAAGATGCAAATGGGGCTAAGAGCCCTGAAGAATAACCAATGGCGTTCATAACCCTGCCCAGGCCAAGCCGGAAGGGTAACCCTGCTAACGACGTCGATCTCAAACCTGCTTAAACAAAAGGGGTGCCGACAAAGGGCAAAGGAAAAAGAGGAGCGTCAGTACTGAGGCTAGAATTCGGCGGTCCTCGCCTACATAGGTATGGTGGACTGAGCGGCAGCGGCAGCATGCACTAAACAACCTATAGAGACTCGATACAACTGGCGGTTATCAGAGAGGGATGAGAAAAACCTATTCGAAACCAACCTGATACTACCATCAAACAAAACCCATCCTGGCTTTTCCCCCTCGAGACCAAACGAGGAAGTCAACCGAGGAACTCACACAGTTGACAGTTTTATTTATTCGATTATCGTTGCAGCAATTACTAGTCAAGTATAGATAATCATCCTGATAAAATAAGCAGTGGGCACTTTTAGTTAACCATTCCGTTATAGTTGCAACAATTACTAATCAGATACATATAGCATGAGATAAACCCAAAACCCAGCAGTTGTTGGTATTTTTATTCAGCCATTCCGTTGTAGTTGCAATACTTACTAGTCAGGTTCAATGGTCGCAAGCGACACTCCAAACAAGCAATTTGTGGGCAGTATTAATTAGCCATTCCATTATAGTGAAGCTGATTACTAGTCATTATAAAGTCAAATTTATAGCAATAAACTTTAGTTATGCTTGTCTATGGTCGAGATACTGTGCTCCAAGTCGTCCATAACCGCGGACACGGCTTTCAGAAAGTTTTAACCCGGCCGGGGTGCACAAATAGCAACACACACACGATCAACCTCGGAAAAACCAAATCAAAACCCAACGAGGTCTTCACGACAGAGCAATCACAAGATTCAGAAATATTTCAGGGGGCCACCCCATTGAGTAGAACCGCAACGAAGTAAGCAAGCTCCGAGACGGACTCAAGGTTTGCGACAATGGCTGTAAACGACTGGGAACCCGAAAGTGTGGCTGGGCTTGCGATACCGCGAAAACATTCCGCTTACCTAAACAGTACAGTGTGCTCCTCGCACAAATTAAATAAAGCAGTAGCATGGCATAAGTACAGGATCGTAAATAAAACCTCAAACTAGTTTGTGGCCCCAAGAAATAAGACGGAATCAAGCTCTGGCTAAGGGGGGCCCATACTCCCCATATGTGGATAGCGCGATAAATTAAGAAACAGGTATCAAGTACTCGGGGTCCTACGGGACACAAGTGGGCGTTCGGAAACCAAATATTTTCTATCACCCACCGATGCCTCTGCTTACTTCAATTTTAGTTGTTAAACAGGAATTAAAGTGAACGATAAGTAAAGCCATAATCATCTCCGACAACAAACATGCGGCAAGGCTCCAACAACTGTGGCAATTAACGACACACAACAGCACTTGAGCAGGCGACAACGACGCGCAAGTCCAACTATCTACCAAACAACAGGTAATAGGATGTGTCCGAGGCAATATAGGGCTGCAAGGGATATCACGGGTACGAAAACTAGAGCATCGCAACACAGATAGCAATAGGTCAACAGGAGGGAATAAATACTATAAAAGTAAGATAGGTAGAAAGAGGGAGATGCTCGCCTGAAAACATTGCCGAAGGTTCAACCGAAGATCGGGGCGAAGCTCACATCAACTCAACGGCCTTATCCGCGAAGAAGCAAAACACTAGAAGAAACACCGGATACAGTATTTAATACAACGGCAGAAGATCGGCATGATGCATGTATGATGCATGACATGGCCAAGGTGCAATGCAATTAGGTCATATTAAGCGGAACCGGGGTCCCGACATTTAATAAGGTGGTTCATGTTGTTTAGAACCCCCGCAATTTAAATGTTGTATTAACATGGCCAAGATATAGTACCGGTTCGCTACATCAATTTAAATGAGGCCAATATAAGGCTAGATTTGCCCGCATATGGGCCCCATATTTAATTATTAGGTGAATCGGCATAAGGTCCCCAAACCACATGAATGTATGCATGCAAGACAATTATTATGCGACAAGTTGTATTATGTTATAAAATAGGGTTTCGGGAAGGGGTTCACACATTAGGGGTCTCGACGGACTTGGGGTTCCGGGGTTCGGGGTCGGTCTCGGGGTTCAGGGTTCGACGGATCGTTTTCGGTTAGCGGAGGAGATCTTGGCGTTCCGCGAGGAAGGACTTGGTTCGGCATCGGGGCGCAGCGGACCCGCCCTGGTCGGTGTCGTTCCTGTTGTTGCGGGGATCTTGCCGGTACGCGGGTCGGGTCGGATTTGGCATCCGGGATGCAGAACTTGGTGTCCGGGCGGAGTACTTGTCGCACCGGGGTCTCGGTGTCCTCGGATCCGATCGAAGAACTTGGTGGGTCGGGTTCGGTCTTCGGGATCCGGGCCCGACGAGATTCGGTCTTGGCATCCGTGAAGGAGAACATGGCATGTCGATACCGGGGTTCGCACTTTGGTCCCGGGTTGGCGAACTTGTCGGTTCCGCGGTCTTTGGTTGTCGGTGTCAGACTCGGGTCTCGGCACTGAAGATCTTGGCGAGGGTTCGGGTCTTCGGGGTTCAAGCGGATTACTTGGTGCTCTGAGGCGAAGGTCTTGTCGTTCTTCTCGCGGTCCTGCACCCAACAGGTGCCCCTGGTACTGTTGAGGGAAGCTGCTGCCTAAGGCACGGGAGAGGCGACCGCGACGCCGGGGACCGTCGGCGGAGGCTAGCTTGCAGGGGCGAGGCAGGCGCGGCCGGGCACGGGTAGAGCGCAGGAGGGCCGGGGCGAGCTTGCCGAGGGACGAGGGCGGCGCTCGTCGGACGGGCCGAGGACGACGGGATCGGCAGAGGGCGGTTGCGGGCGGCTCCGGGAAGCCGGCTTGGGGCGAGCTCGCGGTGCTGGAGCGCGCGGGTCGGCTGGAGGCAACGCCGGCGAGGCGGAGGACGCCTGGCGACGGCGGGGCCCCGGGGAGTGCCGCGGCGGGGCGGGGCTTGCAGGGGTGAGCGCGGGCAGGAACAGAGGTCGCCGGGGCAGAGCCGCGGCTGCCGGCGAGCTCGGGAAGAGGGGCCGGCGACGCGCGAGGCCCAGGAGAGGAGGCGGCGAGCGGGCCGCGGGCGGGGCGACGGGGACGGAGGAGCGGGGTCGGCTCGGGCGCGCGCCTGACGGCGGCGGAGGCGAGGTTGGCGGCTTGGGGCGGCGCGGGGAGAGCGGGTCCGGCGGTGGGCGGCGGTCGTCGTGGGGCGGCGAGGGGGTGGCCGCGGGTCGGCGGGGTCCTAGGCGAGCGCGGTGGGGGCTGCTCGAGTGGGCGCCGGCGGGCACGCGAGCGGGAGGAGCGGTGGCGGGCGGCTCGTGCTGGCGCAGAGACGAGCTCGGCGGCGACCGCACCGGGGCGGGAGAAGAAGGGGAGAGGCGGGGCGGTGCGCAGAGAGGTGGGGGGAAAAGGAGAGAACGCGTGCGCGGGCGGGGAGCTTGGGCACCGCCGCGGGGCGTGCGGGGCAGAAGAGATAGAGGAGAGAAGGGAGAGGAAGAAGAGAAACAGAGCACGGGGCAGGTGGGGGTCGTGGTGGGCCCGCTGGGCTGGGGCGGGGCCACGGGGCAGGGTCGGTTGACTGGGTTGGTGGGGTAGGATGGGTGAGGGAGTGGGGGTCCTGGGGGCATGCGTGTGCTGTGGCAGGGTGAGTGTGAGGGAAGGGAGAGAGAGAGGTGAGGGAGTGGCTGACGTGGCAGTTTCTGGTTGGCTGGGGGAAGGGAAAAGGGGAGGTGGCAAGATGCTATTGGGTGGGATGAGGTGGAGGCAAGGGTGGGTAGACTAGGTTGGGTGAACTTAGGATTTAGAGGGGCTGTTCAGAAACAAATCGGGCATTACGAAAAATAGTTTTATGCAAACAATGCATGATGATGACGATGCAATGCACAAATTCAACGCGATTTTCTAGTAGTGGTTTTGCGGGATGCCACAAGGAGCGTCGACGTCGAGATCGCAGACACATCAGGGAGGCGTCGGGTGTTACGTATATGTATACAGGGCACACCCAGCCAACCTAGTGACCTCAAAACACATCACCGAGAATAATACAGCATTCGTCGAGGATGACAAAAAAGAAGCATCATCACCACCACCACCGCCACCACCATCAACAATCACATCCGATCGCGACTCCAACTTTGCCGTAGACGACCACTCGGACGGGTACAAGACGAGAATGGGCAGCGAATTCCTTGAGCTTGAAGGGGAGAGAAATGAGTTTTTTTTAAATCTCTAGCAACTAATCCCCTTCCACAAACATAACCAGACTACAGAATCCTGATACTCTATACTATATACTTAACAAGGCCTCTACCCCAATATTACCGTGTACATATCTTGCCTCCGCTCTTTGTCACGACAAGTGGAAGGAGCACAAGCACACTCATCAAGCATTCTTGAGCTTCTTCCCGATCGACGAATGCAAACATGTGAGAAAATCGACCTCACTTCCAAAAGGGCACATGCCCAGAGCACATTTTGCGCCAGATACGTTCACGTCTGTTCTCACCTGTTAACTGGAACCGGTTGATAGACGAGAAAACACGATCAGTTGATAGACATAAAAGTAAAGTAGGGAAATGACTTGCCTAAGGCATTGAGAAAACCGAAAAACGGATCCAAATTTGACTGAAATGCACCATCTTCACAGGTATCACTTTTCGGTGAAGATCGTGATTTGAGCTGGCATAGTAGTTATTAGTTATTACCTTTGCAATTGCGGTTCGAATCTATCAGATCTTTATGATCGGTTGATAGACGAGAAAACACGATCATCGACCATGTTGTTGTAAGTGCAGTAGCACTCAAAATGTCAGACCCAGCACATTTTGCCCTGAGAATAGGTTTGTGTTAGAATTGACCGATGGAAAGAAGACTGAAGGATTGAGCTCATCATGTGTCGACGAGATGAACTGTACCTTGGCAGCGGATCGAGGTTATCTCGGGACCTGAAACATCAGTTCCTTCGTCGCTTAGCAGCGTAATGCCTGATGATTCCACAATGAAAGGAAATGCTACTGCTGGAGACATGGGAGATTTCGCAACCTTGATGAACCTCTGGCCTGCGGGCAAGAGGTAAATGTAACACTCATATGTGGCTTCTTAATCATACAGGCAAGAATAAAAGAAACCAAACATAATGGAAACATGGAGACAGGAGGCATTTAGACATCGTTGGTAACATAAAAGATGATGTTCCATGGTTATGTGTACTCCTGCCACTTCTTCAGCAGATAGTTCACAAACCACTATATTGGGATCAAAGAGATTCCAGTTAACGGATATTACAGAAGTTGAAAAGCAAATAAGAAATGTTGTATATCCTCAGGTTTGACTAGGGCTGTTCAAAAATGGGTTCCGCCAACCTGCCTCAACCCATGCATGCAGTAAAACGAGTTAAGCTCAGTGGCATATTTAGTTACTTCCATACAAGGTTTTCAACAGGTTTTCGAAACCTCTTTTCATCAAGGTTTGACTGTGCCACTCAGAGTTCCAAAAGCGCCACGAACCGCAGGTTACCAACCAATGCACCCGAACTTGCCTGGATCCGGTTTCTTGAAAACCGACTTTGTTTCACTCCCCTAAACCCCTCTAATTAATCCTCCAAACCAAAATGCATATAACTGTAACCCAGCGAATTTTGAAAATCTTGAAACAAATGGCACTTGGTTTTTTGTTTTCCGCTGACAAAACGCAATTGGCCAGCCCCTTGTGCATGCACGTGTATGAGCGTGTGCGTGCTTCGGTGTGTAGCACTTGTTTTGTAGGCCAACAGTCATGGTCTAAGATTAAGATAAAAAATTAAGGTGATTAATAATACATGTAGTTTACAAAACCTGAGTGGGATTCCAAGACTAGACGGATAGTTACAGCATGAGCCCACTGGATTCCTAGAGCAGCAACTAGATGAGATTCAAGTCTTTCGGCGCCATCGCCATCACCCATCTTTTTTACTGCAGGGGGTTAATAGGAACATCAAGTCAAGTTCAACAAAATGTCCAAAAGATAATCTGTTTTCTTGGAATGAAGCACAAACCTTCAAACGAGTAATGATAACCATCATCGTTACTTTGGCTGCGAACTTGGTTTGTAACTACAACTGGAATTCTTGCGAACTCTGCTATTGACCTGCAGGACAGAAAAGAAAACGAGAAGCATTTAGCGGGATCACCAGTGTAGCCAATATACAAGGGAAACTATGGATATTAGGATCTAGGAAGCACACTTAAGAAATGAAAGAGCCCATCTTAGAGGGTGTTGCGTGAAACCTGTTGTACCTCTTTCGTTCTCCCTGAAACATGTATGTTGAAGTAATATATTAGAAAATTGAATATCATCGTTTTCACATAAGAATTAACCATAGTAGAAGAAGCAAACTTGCATGAAACATCGAGATGGCCTTAAACATGGGAATCATTCATGCTATAGCGCCGCTACACAACTGCAGTGTAGGGGGGCATGCTTCTACAGCAATGCAATAACGAGCCAGTGCATAGCAGTTCCACTGTCCCAGCCTGTTCTCAGCTTTGGCTAACTATTTAAAACAGTGTCTTTTGTAATTGAGACCAAAAGCTATAAATATAGAAATCACTGTAGGCTAGTTAACTCATAGTTGTATATAAAAGCTAGTAACCTACTGTCTATGCACACTGCTTAGCATGTTAACATTCCACCAAATCGCTGGTCATGTTTGAGGAACTTTTCACAATTTAATGTTTCAGAGTTTTCCATAATATAAGACAAATTGCTAGTTATCAACAGTTTCGACATACCAATGAATTGGCAATCAGTGTTCAATTAATAATTTTCAATCAAGTCAGAGAACTTTATAAGTTGGTAGATGCGGAATATGCTAAAGCAACTGCACTAATCGTTATCAAAGCAATGATTAACTGATCATTCTAAAAAAAACTACTCCCTCCGACCCATATTAGTTGACTTGGATTTATCCAAATTTGAATGAACCTATATACTAAATAGTGTCTAGATTCATCGAAATTTTGACAAATCCAAGTCAACTAATATGGGTCGGAGGGAGTATCATTATTTGAAGTCAAAAGCAAAAAGGATAGAATATATTCTAGTGTTCATATCTTACGAGGATGTGAGAGCAGCCACGCTATCAACAATAAGTAACTTGACATCATTCTGGAGCAGAGTCACCTTCATCTGTTCCAAACTGTAGAAGTGTGGGGAAAAATCTTTTACACAAAAATGATGAGGAGCATCCATGTAAATCAAAAAAATGTAAAGGATGACCACAGCGTGTGAAAATTTCGAGAGTTGTTACTGAAGGCGTTCAACCCTTCACGGACCCTAGAACGGCAATCACTCGACATCAGCCTTCCACTGGTTGAGTGTCAAAGAAACATACCTCTTTGTGAAATCAGATAATGATGTTGGTCGCATCACTAGGATCCTGCCAGCCATCTGCACAAAAAAACAGAATGTATGAAACAACAGCTGCAGAAGTGACCTAAGTGAGAGCAGAAGTGCAAATCTGAAAGATTAAGCATTGCATGATGTAGGTAGGTAGACGACGAATTACCTTCTGTGCCAAGCCTTCTTGCCTGAATACTTGAGGGAAGCTTTTCTGGCCTATCTCGATCATCCTGCAATATATCCCGAAGGTTGATGAGTACAGATATGACATGCTTGGAACAGGGGAGTAGCAGCTGTAACTAAGCTACCTCCGTGGAGAGAACTTGGATTCGGTGTCAATATACACAACTCGGCCGTTCAAGCCCCCGTAGCATTCTGGCAGTGTTGCTAACAGTGCGAGCTTCAGACAAAGCTGCGGAGTGCCGCGAAGTTTCAGCAAATATTTACTAAATGTACAATATTAGTAGTAAGACAATTACTGAGGGGAAAAGTAATGGCTTTGACATTCAGAAACACACCATACGCACATATATCACCGCAAAAATTTCAGACAATTGCAGCGCCACTACCACTTCACAGCAAAGCTCGGTGCAAATCCTCAGGTTCAGCGGCTCACCTGCGTCTTGCCGATCCCCGAGGGCCCGACGACCTCGGTGAGCTTCCCCAGGGGGATACCTCCGCCCAGCGCCTCATCCAGCCCGCAGAGCGTGGTGGCCAGCCGCCCGCCGCCCCCTAGCCTGACCCGCTCCTCCAGCAGCGTGAGCGCCTGCGCAGATCAGTTCGCGACACGAGGCCAGCTAGGTAAGACTGAACCCACACCAATCGCTCGGAGACCCGAAACGGGGAGAGAGGCGAGGCGGCCGGGGTACCGTTTGGCAGGGTGGGCAGGCGAACTCGCTGACGTGGGAGACGGCGGCGCGGGCGGTGAGGATGCTGGCGTCGAGCAGGGTCATGAGCTCCACCTCCGGCAGCGAGAGCACGTCCTGGGGTGGACTGGAGCAGGTTAGAGGCGGCGGGCGGTTTCACGGTGGGACGAGGACGATGGGGAGTGGGAGGGGATGGCTGACCTTGGCCGTGGTGAGGCGGCGCGCGGCGAGGAGGTGGGCGAGGTGGGGAGGCAGCCGCATCTCCGAGACCAGCTTGTTGGCCATCGCTGCCGCTGGAGTGCTCGCGGGGCTGCTGGGGAGGAGAGGAGGGATTTCAGATTTGGGGGAAATCCGGAAATGCGATTCGAAATTTTGGAGTGCGGCCTTTTTTTTCTCTATCACCATGAAACCCTTTTTTTTTTCTAACAAAGCGGCATTTCAAAGATTCAAAAAGATTATGAAAAAGAATACTAGATGCAGATGATGATGTATTTTACCAACATGAAAAATCTCACCTCAAAATACCATGTATCTTTGGGCTGCACAAAAAATTATAAAATCGAGTATATGAAGATGAACAATTCAAATTTTCAATCCCCTAAAATTTGTCAAATTTTATCACTTCTGTATGGCCCAGAAAATAAGGCATGTGGAGTTGAGATTTTGCAACTTGGTAGTACTAGAATACATCATCAGGTTATGTTGACTGATCAGTGATCACCATTCTCTCCTGTTTAGACTGTCTAATATCGTGAGCATCATTAATTTACTGCAACTTGTATCGGTTATTTCAGTTTGATCTACTAGTAGATATTATTGGCTAGTGCGCGTCTTGAATTTGTTCCCCTCGATAACCTTCCTGGACCAATGATGCCACAGGTGTCCACACATTTTCCAACATTGTACTACTACCTCTCAGGTTCACAAATGGGTAGAACCTCTCAGCCTAGCTTCATTACAAAATTATTCTCAAGTCCAAACCACACACAAAAGCTTATAATATACCACGCCTAAACCGAACGAATAAGTTTCAAAATCTAACGAATAAGTTTCAAATGATTCGCAAAAACATGTTATGTGTATTACCCGGGGACACACTATGAATAATTCCGTTTAAAGAAAAAGATGCACTATAATCTACCAATTTTCGTGGAAAAAATGCATTCGCTGGTGAGCTGCAAAAAAATAATCTTCCATTACGATTATCTGCAACAAAAAGTTGTTGTTTGCTAATTTTTCCATTACCAGACTTCTGTTAACGTTATTTGTGCAGCCACGTGTACTACACCAGATGCGCCAGAGCATATGTGGTACTGGATGATGAAAGACTCATCCATGTCAAGAACTCCCAAGACATGGATTCAAATAATCTTCTACCATTGTATGTTAGTACAGGAACACAGCATCACAACAAAATATAAATGCAAGGTTCTTGGACTGGTCACACAGATAACACCGACTAACAAATATACAAGGTGACATCGACTAACATAATAATATATGCATGGTGGTTCAGAATCTAAAGCAGAGGAACAGTCATAGAGTTTAAAGCAGAGGAACAGTCATAGAGGCATACAGAACAGAAGGTGGCATTCACTACACCGAAGATTCCTGAGCTGGAAGCTTTGAGTAGCATGGAACATAGGCATGGTACTGACAACACTCAAAGCCGTCTTGTGTCTCGTTGAGTGCCCCAGTGCTGATGTTGTAAGAGAGAAGTTTCTCTCTCCTGTGGTCAGAAAGGAAAATAAGGTCTTTCTCCAAGTCAAGAGCGATAATCCAATAATCGCAGTTCCAATACAATTCACCGTCGCCATGACGGTGAAGGTAAATAAGGCCATCCCTTCCAAATGCATCAGTCATACTAAGATGGCACTTCACAATCCAATCCCATAAACCATAAGCATATTCATACAGAGTCCAAACAACGATGGAGCGACCATCCTCACCTGGCAATGCATAGTGCAAGTTCCCTGAAGATTTGCCAAAGCAACCATGCGTGAAAGCACCCACTTTAAAGGAGTCAGATGGCATATTAATGAACCAATGATAGGGCAGTGTGCCATCACCCATTTCCTCCAAGCCTTCGAACACCACTACTTGTTGTCCATTAGTCTCCACATACAATATCCCATGAAGAAATAAGTGAGACCTATGGGAAACGCTTATATCAGAATCCCATTTATCATCCACAAGCCATGTGGAACTTTCAGACCAGAATATCTCAAGTTTGCTGGTACCAAATATCAAACCCTGGTGATGCTCCAGATGAAAATTGAAGATGTAGAACTGTGGTGACCATGACGGATCGAACGCCAAAATAGTTACATAACAAGGGTCATCTGTCTTTGGATGAGTATCAGGAATTATCCTCCATTGTCGAGTTGCTGGGTTGCACACAACGAAGCGGCAAATGCCTGGAGTAGTATAGCTGCTGCTGTACTTACAAAGGACTAGACCATTGCAGCAGTCAAGCAATTCCAAATGCTCATAGTGTGGCACGTCAGCAAGAATTCCATCGATTTCGCCGATTTGTTGGAACAGGCTAACAAGTGGGATAGCAGACTTGTTTTTTTTTTTTTGAAAAACAAAGAGGGATCACGAAGGATCCCGAGCTGCAATCAATAGTCAAGCGGTGGGTACAGATTACAAGCCAGACCTTGCAGAAATAAAAATGAAGCAACAAAGTCCTGGCTTTTTACAAAAAGGACCTCAGGGAGTAAAAGTAAAAAGCAATCCGACCCCTGGACCTCTCCACCGACGATGAGCTTCCAACGCCGGCCGCCTGGACGCCGCCGGGGACTATACCACTTGGCAGCGAGCAGGGGGGACTCCGGCACGGAACTCAGAACCTGGCCTCCGAATTGGAGGTTGAAGATGGCGCTCTCCTGGCGCACACACAGACCGCTCCACCGGTCGGAAATCGCAACGGCAATCCATGGCGTCGCGTAGTTTGCTCTAGCTTGCAGCATAAGGCCCCGCCTCAGAGACAAAGGAGAGAGCTCACCAGGGCGCCTCCACCGCACACCACCACGGACAGCCGGAAGAGGCATCGATGGCCAGCAGCTCCAATGCTTGAGGCGGCCAGCAGCGCAGAGGATAAGGGAGCTGCCCGCTCGCCATAGCCAGTCCTCCTCAATCCCCTCGCCACCACGGCCGGACAGATAAGGAGGAACCTGAACCACCAACAAGCACGGCGACCACCCGGCGGCGCGCACACCCGCCAGAGTGGAAATACTCCCGCCGCCACCCCCATCCCGCACCAGAGCACCCAACATCTCGATCCCCTCGCAACCACTGCCGGCCAGAGGGAGATGGGGGAGCCGAAGGACAACGCGAAGGAGGAGGCAGAGCATGACCTTCTTATTCGAGGAAGTGGTGGTCGTCGCCACCGCACCGGCCTCCAACCAGAGGAGCACGAGCACCATGAGGACGAACCCTAAAGCCTGGATGCGGTCACAATCCAGAGCTCCACGACCGGGCAAAGAGCCCACTACCGGCATAGAGCCAAAGAAACCTATCCTACTCACTACAGCGCCGCCCCCAGTCCTACTCCAGCCGGCTATTCCGGCGGAGAGGCACCAGGGGAGGACCGGCGGTCGACGCGGCTTGCTCAGCTACTGTAGAGATAAGGGAGAGGGGAGGAGTGAGGGGTGCATCGTCTGTTTGGATAGCAGACTTGTTGCGACCTTGGAATAAAAGGCCAGGGGTTACTTTGTTGGGCAGCTTCTTGCAGTAGTCTGGATCAGAGGAAAAGGCAGACCAAGCCTTATAAGCACATTTGCCGCGGCAAAAGTCCTTGTATTCCAGCCGGGAGAGGATATCAACAACTAGATCATCGGGTAACTTAGCAGCAGTGAGTTCCTTGTGACGATCCATGTATTTATGTCAGCTTACTGTCACTGAAAGGAAAATCTTTGTAAGAGAAATAAACTTAGCGGATAAAAAAGAAAAAGAAACTTATCTAGTACACAAATTTATTTATTTATTCTAGTATAATAAATTAACTTTTACCCTTCCTCACTTTCTATAATTCATATTCCTCAGATTTTGCATTGCTTAGCTAGGTTTTCCAAAGTCCCTGACTTTTTTTACCTAGACATAAAATGCACTTCTTATTCTTTTTACAGAACTGCTCCACACATGACCATCTATGTCCGATCCTTGTACGATGCAACATCCTGCCGGACGGGTGGATTTGGTGTGTCGGACAAAAATCATATGGAATTTATCGTGTGCATAGCAGGGTTCTTCGTTTTAGGAGAACAAAATCCATCTGCAGTTTTTCTAGTAAATTATGGGGCAAGATAGTCATAAGGTTTCCTTTTTTGCAGATACTCATTAGGTATTGAATTATTTATTTTAAGTGGTAGATGATATTCTACAAAAAAAAACTGCAAAATCATCTTTTAGGCTGGCATGCCTTCCATCTTACTAGTACCTATCTTTTTTTCAGCTCGAAATTTTTAGCTCTGGTAAATCCACCCCGAGCCTTAATACATTCCAGAACCATGGACTGATAAATAATACTATCGTAGTGAATCAATTAAGCACACACATGAAAATCAAACACGGAGAGAAGGCAGGGCACTCACCCTAGATCAGACCTGCAGGCGCGGAGGGACGTCGCGAGAGAAAGGAGTCAACGTCTCATGGAGGAAGCGGCGTCTAGTTGGCGGGCGAGGTCAAGCGTGGAGGAGAAAGTAAGCTCGGATCTGGGAAATGAAATCCCAAGTGCAGTTGAGCAGGACGGAGGTAGGAGAACGCTGAGGGCTCGGGAGAGTAGGGAGAGGACAAGGGACTCACAGAGCTGAGGAGAGGAGGTCGCCGGCGAGCGCCGCAGTCCGCCCACCGGTAGAGAGAGAGGGAGAGGGAGGGGGGCGGTGGTGGCAGTGTCCTCTCGCCTCCTAGAAAATTCTCATTCCACCTTTATCTTCTCTCATTTCGAAATTTCAATCCGAGCCTTCTCAAACTTCTAAATTCGTGACATCTTAATATCTTATCGCAACAAACGACGATAGAATGTTCGCGTTTCATTCTAACTAGCAGAGTGTCCGTGCGTTGCTACTGTATTTTACTTTCGTTCGCCCCTTATAAAGATATAATATATGTAAAATCCAAGTGTATGAAAATATAAAGATATTGTATTCATAAGAAATTAAGACTTTAGTTCTCTTGAAAAGCATTCCGATTATAGCCATAGTTTATCAGTTTATGTGTAGAAAGTTGGGGCCGATCTGGTAGTTTTTTTTTAAGCTTAATCGCTAGGCCAAGAGGCCATGTGCATCTGTACGCAGCGAATATCCCGCATAGACTAAATCTAGTTGATTTCATTGCTGAACACATTCATTAACTTCTATGCATGCATGCAAAATCAGAGCCCGCAAAAGCCCGCATCTAGTCCTCAAAAACTTTTTTAGTTATCATAAAAATACCTTAAAGTTTGCTCTAGCCGTTACCAACTTCAAGAGAAATCTGAAAGTTGTAAGAAACATAAGAACACACAGCTATGATGGTATCAATTCACGGTGCATATGCCCAATAATCAGCTACTGCCAGAGAAAAATTTAGAAAGTGATGGATTGGCAAGGAGCAGCCTAGAACACTAATCTATCAGGCAAGTGTAGTAGGCTCTCGTGTTTGCAAGGGGCTGAAGAAATAGAGAGGATGTGGGATGGCCATACATGTGCAGCCTTTGGTTGATATGCAACCGTGTCGATTTGGCGCGGTGGTGGCCTTTATGAAGTTGACCGCTCCTCCATGCTGGATGCTCACCGCCGTCGTGCCGAATCGACCAGGCACTTCCTCTCACCTCTTCGCCCTGAAGCTCGGTCCCACCTGCTCAAACGTGCGCCTCCTCGCCCCCGAGGTCGGCCCCGCCTGATCAACCCGTGCGCACCTCCGAAGTTCCTCACTGCTGCAGGATCTTCCTACGACCGACGACCATGACACCCTGCTGGTTGTGGAACAATCGTGACCTTATCAGAACTTGAGCTTGCAACCCCATATACGTGCGTCGGTTCTCCAGCTGCGTCTCATCTCATGTGGGAGCTCCCAGAAGAACCTGAACCAAAGAACAAGCACACCCAGAGGACGTCCCGTGATGCCTCGGGCTTGAAGGCGAAGAACTCCCGGAGGAAGTGGTTGGCCTCAGCGACAAGAGAACAAGAGGAGGCTGTTACGACAAGACAAGGATACTCTGGACCGACCAGAATACCATGCGGGCCAGCGCATTCCAAGGACGGGTTGCCGGGGATCGTGGCTAGTTGAGCACCATGATCAGCTACTCCTCCGCCGGCGAAGGTGGAGCGCGGGGGTCATAACGAGCTGCGGCGGTCCTTATTTTAGAAGAGAGAGGATCATGATCATACTTGGCTTGGGAAGTTTACGAGACATGAGTCGTGCGGACGACGATCCCTCTTTCTCGTAATGTAATCAATCGATCAAGGTTACGTGGCTTGCTCGGTTATGTTTCCAGCACATACAACACATATGGACTACAGCAGGGATCACCTCGCGGACGTATGGGCCGAGTATGATGAGCGACGGATGAAAATCTAGGGAAGACTACGTGACTTATGCGTGGCATGATGGGTAATACACCTAAACTGTTAGGGGTAAAGTTGTCCAAAAAAATATTGGACCGGGAGAAACACTTCATGTTTTATTATTACTAGCGGAATACCCGTGCGTTTGCTACGGTTACGAAAGAATTAATCCATATAAATATACCGATACTTAAAAATGCAATGCTCTTGTACTTTGAAACATGTTTTCCGTTGAATAAGAATAAATTTTAATAATTAGTTTTTGCACATTCAACTCCATCATGTTCCCAATCTTGTGTTGGGTTTTCATAGCCTTAGTTCGCCATTTAGTCTTGATATTTTTTATCCACTCCCTCGTACACTTTCACTTTGTTTGTTTTTCTAAAAAAAATCAAGATGAAATAATAAAATGATTTACGGGAGAGAGGGCAGCCAAGCCCAGACTCATCTGTGGCTCAAAAGCCGGAGCCTTTCTTCCAAACCCTTGCTCCAACTTTGCAAAAATGGACATGCGCCGCCGCTTCCCCACTCACCATCTACGAGCGCTTCGTCCCCAATAGCTTGGAGGGTTTAAATTCCTTCAATCATTTGGAGCTCGGCGGCGCAAGATACTCCGCCGCCATTGCCCCACGCCAGCTGCCTCTTCCCGTCTGTCTTGGCCGTTTTTCCCCTCTCCCCCCTGGTTGGCACATGCGTCCGTCTTGGCCGTTTTTTCCCTCTCCCCCTGGTTGGCACATGGGTTTAAATTCCTTCAATCATTTTTGCCCTCTCTCCCCCGTGGTGCTGCTTTATTTGATTCCCAATCGAGTTGCTGATTCAAGACAGCTTGAGAAGCTATATAAACCGATGAAATTCAACATAAAGAAGCGAGGTGGGACTATATTCAATACTCCAGTCGTCACAGAGTCCTAGTTCATATGAAGGCAGCCTAGCCGATCGATAAAAAAAGCCCAGTGTAGATCCTAGAGACTCACGTCACCTGGTCAGGCCAGTAAATAAGGTCCTAGAGACTCAGGTTACGTAGTAAGGCCGGGAAATAAAGGAACCGTTATTTTATTTAGGAGAGGCAATGGTGGGTAATTTAGTGTATCATAAAAAGGATAAAATAGTCTAAAAACGTGTTGGACCGAAAGAAACACTTTATCCTTTATTATTATTATAGCAATAGCAATAGCAATATTACCCGTGCGTTGCACCTGCTCGATAATTTATAAAAGGAGAAATAAAATAAATATCCACCGGACAATTTGCACATTTATAATATTGGAGTTTTGCCATCTCATTGCGTGCTACCCGCAGCGCTCAACCTCGCCCACCTTCCTTTAAGGCATTTATTAATTTCAGATCCTTTGATCATGCACATATATTCCTAGCAGGCCGTCCACAATTCTTTCTCCTTCCTTTTTATCCCACAGTTCTTTTCGCTTACAATTGACACAGTTATGCAACCATATACTATTCAATACGGTTGACTTCGCTTGCTTATATCAAAGCAATTAGAAACGTATATAAGTTGGACAAACTTAGTCTAACGAGGCGAGGTGGTACTATTGAAGACAAAATATACATGTCTATGTTATTTACCGGCTGTCTTTGGATGCACCAATTTTTTGAGTTCAAGCCTACCTAATTTCTCCAGCTAAAGGCCCATCTAGTCTAGAGCATAATTTGCCCAGCCGGCAAGCCTCGTTGACTGAAAAAAAGCTGTCGTCTCTTTTGAAGCCCCAAAAAGAAGGGGACTTTAGTCAGTTGCAGGTGCATCTTGATTAAGGATCCTTTGCTAGAACCTTGGCAGCAGGAGCGTCTAACACAGATAATTTCTTTACATGCGATCAGCTAGACCAGCGGCACCTACTGCTACCAAGCCTCCTGGTCACCGTGCAGTTTTTTTTTGCCTCAGAAGTTAGATCCAAACTAACTGCTGCTCATGGAAGTGGATGGAGAACGGTCCGTGCGTCCAGGACCCATCAGCTTGAGAGATGGTGGAACCCCGGCTGATCGGCCGGCCGGCCACGACATGTAGACCGTAGACGATACGTAAGGACGACGGGATTAGGGAGGCCCACTTGGCTTTGCTCGTAAACGAAACATAGGTTGAACCGTTATGTAACTTAGGTATGGCACCGGTAAGTAATTTCTTCAATACGCAGGAGTAAAACAGTCGGTCCTAGCAAATCAGGTGATTATGTGTGGTATGATGGGTAATACACCTAAACTGTTAGGGGCAAAGTTGTCCAAAAAAGTGTTGGACCGGGAGAAACACTTTGTGCTTTAATTTCTTCGAGCGAGCCTCTCTGTCCCCCTCCTGTCGACCCTCTCTCAGTCCCGACTCTATCCTGCGTTCCTTCCGCCAGCAGCGGCCTCAGCACTCCTCAATCTCGAGGACCGTTGCTTTTCAGTTCATCTTCCAACGCCCTCAACACAAAGCCTTTCATCGTGTCGTCCTCTCCTCGTCAACCAACCATCGTCGTTCGGTTTTATCTAATCAAGCTTCTATTGCTTGAATTACTTGGCTTGTCGACAGCCAATCCACAAAACTATATAAATCGGTGGAATTTGGTGCCAATTAGCGATGTGGTACTATTTAATACAGTGAGATAGCCAACCCTCAGCCCAATTCCATCGGCTACTATTTAATACAGTGAGATAGCCAACCCTCAGCCCAATTCCATCGGCTCCTCACTTCGATCCTGAGAGCCCAATTCCTTGAGATAGCGACACTCAGCGGTTCGGGCCAGAGAAGGGCCGCGAGTTAGGGACGCGGAGTCAAGCACCGAATCGTTCGGTTCCCTTTAGCGGTGGCATAACATGTTAAATCTTCGAACTAAAGGGGTAAATCTGTCCAAAAAAGTGTTGGACCGGAAGAAACACTTCGTGCTTTATTATTAGGTATATATATATATATATATAGATATAGATATAGATATAGATATAGATATAGATTAGACACGTGTACACCGCTTGTGGGCTCTCTTACCTTGAAGGAAGCGACTACATCCAGGTCGACCTGGTTGTAACGTACGCCCAGGTCGTTCTAACAACCCGTTATAGAAAATACGTCTCGCTTCCCAGGGTTTTCGTTTTCGCGCGCGGAAATTACGAGATAGCGCGTGGGAACCGGTGCCAGCATCCCCTGGTCGCCGTCACCTCCTTATATACAGCCAGATCCCGATTTCTTCCAGCCAGGCTCGATTGATCCCATTGGCATTGATTTTCTAGAAGTAAATTCATCAACTTCTTCCATCCCCCCGATTCCGTCTTCTGTATCTCCCCCCAAACCCCCGATTCCCTCTCATCTATCTACCATCCAAGAAAAAAATCATCGTCAGAGACTACCTGCAAACAATCATCGATAGAGACCACATGTAAGTTTTATCTTCTTCCCTCCTCACACCCCTAGTAAAAATCCCATCTGCAAAAAAGAAGTTACAGATTGCATGATCTCTTGCGTCTTCCTACCATCCTCTTCCTACCTGTAAATCTCAACTGCCAGTTCCCCTGTATGGAACTTCTAGCAGATGAAAAACAACATATGACAGATTGAAAACCAGCATATGGAACTTCTCCAGACATATATGCATTGTCAGTAGAAAATGTTTGCCTTTTTGTCTAGAAGTACAAGTTGGTGAAAAAAGACAGATTGAAAAACATCAATCTATTCCAGTAGAAGAAGAACCAGATGGAATAGCACCCAGATCCAAGAGCATCATATAACTTCCAGTAGTAAAAAAGGAACAGCAATCGCAGAAGATTAACAAAATACAAACACAAAAAACATGCTAGATTTTATAGATGCAATGAAATATTCCATCAGTGGAAAGGCAGAAAGATGGAACAATCGCGGGTGGGAACATCAAATCCTGATAGTTCTTGATGTCATATGTACATGAACTCCTCCCTCCCTTTTTTTGCTTGACCGTCACACAACTCCATTTCCCTGTTAAGAACAGAAACACAAATGCTGATGTCATTATAGTTTAAAAACTAAATGAAAAAGAAATAACTTGTTGATGTAATTTGTGTTTTTTTTGCCATATGCAGGTGTTTGGCTTAAATTCCTAAAGGTTTTGCTTATTGGTTTGGGGAGCTAGACCTAAACTAGCCAACGGGAGACAGTTCTGTGCATGATGAGGAAGGTACTCTGCGTGGTTTCCGCGATGATGGTGCTGGAACTTCTACAGGACCATCTGGGGGTGGAACTTCTACAGGGGTGCCATCAGGTGATTTAGAAGGGAAAACTCATTCAGGTGGTGGACCTTCTGCATCTGGACCTTCGGGGCAGGCACGAGACACTCACTTGGGTGCGCGAACATGTGTTACATTGTCTAGTGAGGACAGTGGTAGCGATGGTGAGGTCCAGTCTATGCCGGAGGGGTTTGTTCCTAAAACTCCGCATGTTGGGATGAAATTTGACTCTGATGAGGCAGCGCTTGCACATTACAATCGTTATGCAAAACATGTTGGTTTTTCGGTTAGGATTGATTCGTCCAGGAGATCTGCAAAATATGGGGAGAGAGACAAATGTGTATATGTGTGCAAAAAAACAGGAAAAAATGTTGAGGAGGAACCTACACCAATAAAACAGCGCAACCGTACTATCACCAAGCTCACAGAATACAAGGCGAAAATGCGCGTCAAAAGGAATGGTGCTAGATGGGAAGTGAGCCAGTTTATTGAAGAGCACACACATGATGTTATCCAGAAATTTGCTCTCAAGAAGTACCTCAGATCTCACAATAAGATTCCTATGGAAGAAAAGATATTTATTGACTTGCTTCATGAGGTGAATCTCAGTGCTGGGAGAATTATGGAGATCATGGGTGAGGTTTATGGCAGCAAGAAAAATGTGCCTTACAACACTATATCAGTGAGCAACTACATGGCTACTATTGGTGATCCGCAACAAGTGAAGGACATCCCTGACTTGTTGGCCTATTTCAAAGAAATCCAGAAACAAGACCCCAAATTCTACTACACTTTTCGTCTTGATGACGAGGACAGGGTTGAGAACCTATTTTGGGTGGATGGATGGTGCTACAAGAGAAGTGTACAAGTTCTATAATGATTGTATTTCATTCGATACCACATTCATGATGAACAAGTACAACATGCCCTATGCACCGTTCATTGGGATCAATAGATATGGGCAGTCTATTTAGTTGGGTTGTGGTTTTATTATGCATGAGAGAATTTCAAACTTTGTGTGGATGTTTGAGGCATTCCTAAACTCTATGGATGGATTGCATGCCCTAAACATCATTACTAATCAGGATGCTAGCATGAGAAGTGCTATTATCGTGGGAATGGCCACGGCAGATGCTGCAATCGGCAGCGAGTAGTAGAACGAGGGGCAAGGGCGGCCAGCCATACGCGGTGCTTGATGAGGACGGAGACACGGGGTTTTACCCAAGTTCGCCCCCGGGAGGGTAAAGACCTACTCCTGCTAGATTGTATTGATGAGAGAGTACAAGGGCGAGCTCGACGACTAGGCAGCGAGTCGCAGGGGGTGTATGATGGAACATGTCCTCTATGCGTACCCTAGGAACGTTTATATAGGCTCACCTCGCTAGGGTTTATAGTTCTCCAACCGAATTAGTTAAGGATTCGGAGGGTGCTTGACCTAATCCGTCTGGGCCTAGCTACGCTTCTGGGCCTTTAGCTTCCAATCGCCTGGCTCCTTGTTGGGTCTTGATCCAGTCGTCATCCTGCAGGCCCACTCACTGGCAGCTTGGACCAATAGGAAACGTCCTGCTGGGTATACCCTACTCGGCATATCCCCATCAGTAGTCCCCGAGGCCGTCGTTGATTCATCGCAGGTGTTCTTGGCGGTCGAAGTATGCGGGTCAAATTTGGACGCCCAATCGAATCGGCGGTGGACTCCCTGAATGTAAGAGGGAACTTGTTATCTTAGTCGCATTTAACGGCAACCAATCGAATCACATCACGGCGAATGGGTCGGCGAGTAGTCGGAGCACTGCTATGGTGATCAAGTCGGCGAATTTTGGAGTCGCAACTAGGGAGACTAGATCGGCGAATAGTGGAGTCGCCGAAACTGGCGAGTCGAGTAGACGAAGTTGGACCGTTAACACTGGTCAAACTAGCCGTTGGGTAATCCAACGGTAATATCGGCGTAATCACCGCGCAGTAACGGCTCCCCCAAAATGGCGGGTAGCAATCGCTATATAAGGAGAGTGACGGGTGAAGGGTGATCATTTCCCCCAATTCCTCCGATTTCGGCCATCTCCCAGTCTTCCATTCCTCCGTAGCGATCAGAGTGACCCAGAGCGACCCGTAGCCCTAGATCCTTCACCCGATGGTGCCTTCGATGGAACCATGGGGGAGATACAAGTGCACGAAAGTGCTGTTGAAATCGTTCGAAGAGGCAGGGATCCTCCGTGTCGGGAGGTGGGACATCCCTGCGGCCGGAGAGGTGGTGCCCGATCCGCGTGACGGAGAGTTCATCTGCTTCACTAGCCACCTGAAGAGGGGGCTCAGATTCCCCACCTCCATCTTCTTTCGCCGTGTTTGCGCCTATTACGGCATCCAGCCGTCAGACCTAGGGCCGTACAACATCGAGAAACTCGCCATCTTTGTGGCGTTTTGTGAGTGCTACCTAGTCTGTCGGCCGTACTTCCCCTTGTGGCAAGATCTGTTCCACGGGAGGATCGGACGCGAAGAAACAGGCGGCCCGATGCTGGCCGCGGGCGGCCTCACCTTTCAGTTGAAGTCAAAGGCCTCCTTCTTCGACTTGATGCTGCCAAAGAAGGCGACGAACGAGTGGAAGAAGCATTGGTTCTACATGACCGATTCACCGCCAAATGACGAGGTGGCGCTTCCGATGTACTCCACCGACCGGTCCGAGCCGTGTCGGCTTCAAGTCGCCAAGCTTACGCATGACCAACGGATGGTGGTCGACAAAATGCTATAGACAATCCGCAGCTTGAAGAAGAAGGGCCTGCAGATGATCAACTTGTATAATTGTTGGTTCGGGCGGCGGCTAGTGCCTCTGGCAAGTCGCGCCCACTGCATGTACGAGTATACGGGCAAGGACGACCCGACAAAGTCTTGCACTGCCGAGTGGAGGCTCAACGATTACACCTTGGCCCTGAAGAAAATTACAGACGCGGAATACCACGACGCGAAATCCGGGGTTCCCCCTTACACCGTAAATCGCAAGGCTCCAACAGTAAGTCCGCACTTCCTTGTACTTTTTGCAGTCGCAAATGTGCAGTTGCGGTTCGTGTTAATCGCATTTTTTCTTTGCAGTTGTTCCAAGTGGTGGAAGGTTGGCTTCCACCTGCCGACGATGAAAGCTCGAACGAGTCCGCCGAGGACGAGAGCGAATCCTCATCCGACAAGGGCAACACCAGAGGCGACAGTGCCGATGACGGTGACGACAACGACGATGAAGATGATGACGAAGCCGTGGAGGTCGCCGCGCCATGGTCCGTAAGACCCGTGGGCAGCGGCAACGCGAGCTCGAGGCTAGCAAGAGCCTCGAAGCTCATGACAGGGACGGCGACAAGCTCCCCGAGCACACTTCGCGATGTGTGGCCACGTCGTCGAAGAAGAAGTCGCCACAGAAGAAGAAGAAGAAGAAGAAGAAGAAGAAGGGACCGGCTAAGGCGGTATCACCGCCTCGGTCCGCGAGTAGCTCCGAAGCTACCAGCGCGGCCGAGGAGGCTGGGGCCAGCGTGCCGGCTCAAGCGACTGCGGCAGTCAACGCGGCCGTGGTAGAGGGCGAGGTGCCGTTGGCGTCGCTGCCACCGCCCTTCACCACGGTCACCGGGCTCGGGGCCGCTCTGTCTGTGGGCGCCTTGCCGCCGAGGGGAGCGCCTGTGGTGATTGCCGCTGATCCTCCTACCGTGGCCTCGTCCTAGAAGAAGCCCTCGGTGTCTTGGGTATAGAGCGTGTTCGAGACGGGCCTTAGTCGGAAGTTGGGGCCGGAGTTGGAGAAGCCGGCCAGCATTCGTACTGGTCTTCGCTTTATCCCAGTCGCCAAGTGACAACCCTTTAGATTATTTATTCGGCCGACTGACTCATACTTGGCTGGCGAGTTTGTTAACGGTACTATGTTGCAGGACTGGTGTGAAGAAGATAGGTCACCCCTCGGTGGCTAAGGTCCCATTGGGTGCCACGGAAGCACGAGTCGACCCTTCGAAGAAGAGGAAGGGCGACGAGGTCGAGGAGCTCGTTGATGGCGCGAAGAAGGCAAAGGACGACGAGGTCGTCACAATCTCGGACGAGCCAGTCGGCACCCCGAGCGAGGCTCTGATTGGAGCAAGTGCAGTTGCGAAGGTCGTGGTGGATGCGGAGTAGCAGCAGGTCGAGCCCGCGGCACCAATTGGTGCGACGGGCCCAACAACGAGTGCCGCGGGGGCAGCAGTGGCCACCTTCCCTCGCTTTGTGGCGAGGGCCTCCACGGCGAGTGCTCCAGAGCAGTCGGCGGAAGTGGAGCAGCGTCGCGGGTGCACACCTATTGTGCTCCCATCGGTGGACGCGGTCGAGCTCCACAATATGCTGGGTGCAGCGATCCAGGTATGTCCAGTCCCCGAGGATCTGGTCGTTGAATTTTCAGCGATTGAATCCTTACTGTTTTTGTTGTCCAGGCCCCGAGTTGCTAGTCGCTGAATTTCAGCGGCTAGGTACTTAAGAATTTCTTCGCTACCTAGTCCCCGAGTGGCTAGTCGTTGAATTTCAGCGGCCAGGCACTTAGGAATTTCTTCCCTGATGTTATCATGGTTGTGCAGGGGCTTCAGCACGAGTCGGCGGAGCGACTGGCTGCCAGGGAGCGTCTGGAGAAGGAGCTCCACGCCGTCCAAGGGATGAATGAGTAGCTTTGGGTGACTGCTGGTAAGTGTTTTGTTGTGCTTGTTTGTCGAAAGTGTCACTTGTTGACTTTGTACTCATGTTTTTGTTGATGCAGAGGGTCATGCGGTCACGGTGGAGAAGGCTCGCGAGGGTATGGTCCCTGCGAGTGACCTGACGACCGCCCAGTCGTCCTTGCGCGCCGCGGAGAAACGAGTAGTCGACCTAGAGCGGGAGATCAAAGACGCGAAGGCGGAGCCGACCTCGGCGGATGAGAGGGCCAAGGCAGCCGTTGCTGCTGAGGAGTGGAAAGTGTCGGATGCGCTCGTTGTCGGGCTACAGGATGACCTTTCTGGTCTGCGGGACTTCATCACGGGGCGCTGTCGCCCTTTGATCGGTAAGCTTCTCTGGTTTTTGTGTGGTTTGTCTTACGAGTCCCCGAGCGCACAGGTCGTCTTTAATCTTTTGCATGTTTCTGACTTGAAGATTCTCCTGGTTTGCAGGGAGGATTCTTGATCACGAGGCTGAAGCGCAGTCGTACGACACGCGGCAATGTGTTACGATGTTGGTAGATACGGCCGCTCTGTCGGCGACTTGCATCCGCGCGTGCCTTCAGGAAATTTCACCAATGGAGGTGATCCCCAGCAACCTCGTCGAGGTATGGCACTACCTGGAGAAGGCTCCAGCGGTTGTGGAGTTCATGTCGCGCTCGGCCTTCCGTCGTGGTGCTGCTACTACGCTAAGCCTTGGGCTCGCGCACTTCCCCGACGACTTCGACTTGGACGACGTCACCAGCGGGTACCCTTCATCGACGGGCGCGTTCGAGATCTCTGAGGTGCTTAAGCCGACCGAGCAGGCTGCGGTTTACTCCTATCGGGTGCTGGCGATGGGTGATCTGCTTCCGTACCAGGAGACGATCATTGCGCCGAACGACCCCGAGCCGGCGAGCCGTGACTCCAAGGTGGAGCAACCCTTCTGATATGCGATGGCGGGCACCTTGACGACGTACCCATCGAACCCATGGGTTCCCTTCATCCGTGTTCGTGGGAGCGGTGGCGCATCATCGTTGAAGCCTGCGGAATGAATTAGTTTGCCGAGTGGCGTTAGGTGTAACAACTATGTAACTGCCCTTGTAAGCGAGAAAATTTTGCTTCCATAAGGAATGCATGAATGCTTTTGTCAGTTCTTGATTTTATTGTGGATTGTTAAGTTTGTCCGAGTCCCCGAGCGCGTCCGCCCTTTTGTGGGGTTTACCTCGTTTTTACGTGTATGTTTGTTTTTATACAGTTAGTCAGTTGAGGTCAACTCACCGTGGCTTGGAAAGCCAGTCGCGTGGCGACTCCAAGGGGTGCTCTATACTTAGCCGTTTTCCCGGGCGCAAACAGGGTCAGGTGGCCGAGTCCCCGAGCGTGGTACTTGGCTGTTCTAGTTGCATTCCCAAGGTAGGTGAGGACAAGGCGCGTTGTATTAGGAGCGTCGCTCCACCTGATCCGTAGGATCAGTCGCGTGGCGAGTCTAGGACGCGCTCTCATACTTGGCGTTTTCCCTAGTCACTCGGGTTTGGACTGGGTCAGTCCCCGAGTGTGGTACTTAGCCGTTCGAGTCGCCGTGCCAAGGATGTGGAGGACTGGGTCGCTGTTGGAAGCGAATGCGGTTGTCTTGGCTCAGAAAGCCAGTTGAGCGAGGCAACTCTGATGGGGCTCCGGGTTGGCGTTTTTCGTGGACGATACAAGGCCCGAGGATTTTCGGTGCCCTCGTACCGCACTACTTGGTCGTGCCGGTCGTGTGACCAAGGGTCGACTTCCGCGAGTAGCATAGCGCTGTTATTACGAGTGTGAATGGCACAAGGTATGGAGAGTGGACACAATTTGTGCGAATTGATCTTCTTTATTTCATAGCGGGTAGGAGGTACATGTTTGGAGTTCTAGGAGTAGAACTTACGTAGGAGGTTTACATTCCATGGCCGCTTGACGTCGAGTTTTCCGTCGCCTCGGACATCGATGAGGTAGTAGGCGTCGTTGCCCAGGACTCGCCCGATGGCGAATGGTCCCTCCCAAGGGGGAGAGAGAGCTTGTCCATGCCCTTGTTGCCCTGGATCAGACGCAAGACCAGGTCGCCTTTTTGGAAGGTGCAAGTCCGTACTCGCCGGCTGTGGTAGCAGCGAAGTCCTTGCTGGTAGATGGTGGTGCGGGAGTGAGCTAGGTCGCGTGCTTCGTCGAGCTGGTCGACCCCGTCGTGGCATGCGATCTCGTTGTCGTCCTCCGCATAGTTGACCACCCGAGGCGAGTCGTGCTCGAGATCGGTCGGCATGACGGCTTCAGCGCCGTACACCATGAAGGGGGTGAATCGTGTCGACCTGTTGATGGAGGCTCGGATGCCCCAGATGATGGAGGGGAGCTCTTCGACCCAGCACTCTAGAGTTCGATCGAGGGGTACTTGCAGTCGCGGCTTCGGGCCATGGAGGATGCTCTGGTTGGCGCGTTTCGCCTGGCTGTTGGACTCCGGGTGGGCGACTGAGGCGAGGTCGAGTCATATGTGGTGCCCGTCGCAGAATTAGGCCATGTCTCCTTTGGCGAAGTTGGTGTCGTTGTCCGTGATGATGTTGTGCGAGAACCCGTAGAGATGGATGAGATCGCGTAGGAATTTGGTGATAGTCTTCCCGTCGCACTTGCGGACTGGCTTGGCCTCCACCCACTTTGTGAATTTTTTGACTGCCACTAGGAGGTGGGTGAAACCAGAGGGGGCCTTCTTGATGGGGTCTACCATATCCATGCCCCAAACGGCGAATGGCTAGGTGATGAGGATGGTCTTGAGCGCCGAGCTTGGGATGTGGGTCTGGTTGGCGTACTTTTGGCACCCAACGCATTGTTGGACGATATCGACCGCATCAGCGTGCGCGGTGAGCCAGTAGAAGCCATGTTGCATGGCCTTGGCGACCAGGGACCGAGCGCCAGCATGGTGGCCGCAGTCGCCAGCATGGATGTCTTGGAGGATCTTGTGACGTTCTGCGGGTTGGACGCAACATTGAAACACGCCGGTCATGCTGCGCTTGTGGAGCTCTTCATTGATGATGACGAAGGATTTGCAGCGGCATACTATCATCCAGGCCTCCGTCTCGTCAGAGGGTAAGGTTCCTCCCTCCAGATAGGCGACGTATGGCGCGGTCCAGTCGCATGGATCCGCGAGCATGGCGACCAGGGCTGCTTTTGGTTGCAGCGGAATTCCGATGTCGATCTCCCTCAGGGGAGAGACGGAAGGCTTGGTATGGTGTTAAGGAAGACACCGGCGGGTGGCGTGAGGCGAGCCGACCCAATGCGAGAGAGGGCGTCGGCCTCCTCGTTCTTGCAACGATCGAGCCACTCGACGGAGTAGCCGGGGAAGTGGCCTCCCAGCTGGTCCACTGCTTGGCGGTATGCCGGCATGGTTGGGGAGACTGCATCGCATGTGCCGGCGACTTTCCCGGCGACAAGGTCGAAATCGCCGTAGCAGCGCAAACGATTGATGTTCATTTCCTTGGCTGCTCGCATGCCGTGGAGGAGTGCCTCGTACTCGGCCATGTTGTTGGTGCAGGGGGTGAAGTCGAGGTACAGGACGTAGCGTAGCTTGTCGCCCTTTGGAGATGTGAGGACGATCTCTGCCCCTGCGCCATCTGCGTTTTTGAGCCGTCGAAGTGTAGCGACCAGTAGTGGAGGTATGGCATCTTCTCTGGCTGCTGCGCCTCCTCCCAGTCGGCGAGGAAGTCTGCCAGAGCCTGCGACTTGATTGCCTTACGTGGCTCGTACCTGATGTTGTGGACTCCGATCTCCACGGCCCACTTGGCGACTCGCCCGTTCGCCTCACGGTTGCGAATGATGTCCTGCAACAGCGCTAAGGAAATAACCGTGATTGGGTGCTCCGGAAAGTAGTGCGGCAGTCGCCGCTGGGCTCTGAAGACCACAGACACCAATTTATGGTACTACGGGTAGCGCTGGCGCGACTCGGTGAGGACTTCGCTGATGTAGTAGACAGGTCGCTGCACCGGGTGTTCCTTGCCCTCTTTTGGTCGCTCGATGACCATGACGGCGCTGACGACTCGCTCGGAAGCCGCGACGTAGACGAGCATGGGCTCCTTGTCGACGGGGTCGGCGAGTAGCGGGGCCGCGAGTAGCACTTCCTTGAGTGCATGGAGCGTGTCATCTGCCTCCTCGTCCCACTGGAACGTGGGATTCTTGCGCATCAGGCGGTAGAGAGGCCTTGCCTTCTCGCCTAGCCGGGAGATGAAGCGACAGAAAGCCGCGACTCACCCGGGCAACTTATGGACATCGCGCAGGCACTCGGTTTTGCCGACCGGGCGATCGTGTAGATCTTGGTGGGGTTCACATCGATCCCTCGTTTGGAGACGACATACCCTAGCAGCTGTCCAGTAGGTACACCGAAGGTGCACTTTCCTGGGTTTAGTTTGATCTTGTACCTCCACAAATTTGCGAAGGTTTCGGCCAGGTCGGCGAGTAGATCGCCTTGGCGAGTGGACTTCACCACCACGTCGTCAATGTAGACGTGGATGTTGCGGCCAATTTGGCTCGCAAGGAATTCTTGCATGCACCTCTGGTAGGTCGCCCCGGCGTTCTTGAGGCCGAAGGTCATGGCAGTGTAGCAGAATGCTCTGAATGGCATGATAAACGTCGTCTTCTCCTCGTCCTTGACTGCCATTTTAATCTGGTTGTAACCAGAGTAGGCATCAAGGAAACACAACGACTCCGAGCCCGCGGTCGAGTCGATAATTTGATCGATTCGCGGGAGGACGAACTACTCCTTGGGGCAGGTGTAACACCCTCAGAATCGGACCTATGCAAGTTTGAGCAAAATTCGCCAAACCCGCATAGAAACGATTCAAAGGCGCCCACCAGGCACTTTCGTGCGGGTGGAAAACGAAGTAATAACATTACACAACAGTCCTCGATGGGACCCACAGAACAGATATATATAACAGCGACTCAAAGAGTCAAGAATACAGATATAATGTACAAAGATCCAAATCACCTCGAAAATGAAAGAGCGTCCAGCTACGGACAAGATGCAAATGGGGCTAAGAGCCCTGAAGAATAACCAATGGCGTCCATAACCCTGCCCAGGCCAAGCCGGAAGGGTAACCCTGCTAACGACGTCGATCTCAAAACCTGCTTAAACAAAAGGGGTGCCGACAAAGGCAAAAGGAAAAAGAGGAGCGTCAGTACTGAGGCCAGTACACGACGAGGCTAGAATTCGGCGGTCCTCGCCTACATAGGTATGGTGGACTGTAGCGGCAGCATGCACTAAACAACCTATAGAGACTCGATACAACTGGCGATTATCAGAGAGGGGTGAGAATGACCTATCCGGATCCAACCTGAAGCTAACACCAAACAAACCCATCCTGGCGTTTCCCCCTCGAGACCAAACGAGGAAGTCAACCGAGGAACTCACACAGTTGGCAGTTTTACTCATTCAGTTATCGTTGCAGCAATTACTAGTCAGGTTTAGGTAATCATCCTGATAAAGTAAGCAGTGGGCACTTTTAGTTAACCATTCCGTTATAGTGGCATCACTTACTAGTCAGATACATTTAGCATAAGATAACCCAAAAACCCAGCAGTTGTTGGTACTTTTATCAGCCATTCCGTTGTAGTTGTAATACTTACTAGTCAGGTACAATGGTCGCAAGCGACACTCCAAACAAGCAATTGTGGGCAGTATTAATTAGCCATTCCGTTATAGTGAAGCTGATTACTAGTCATTATAAAGTCAAATTTAGAGCAATAAACTTTAGTTATGCTTGTCTATGGTCGAGATACTGTGCTCCAAGTCGTCCATAACCGCGGACACGGCTTTCAGAAAGTTTTAACCCGGCCGGGGTGCACAAATAGCAACACACACACGATCAACCTCGGAAAAACCAAATCAAAACCCAACGAGGTCTTCACGACAGAGCAATCACAAGATTCAGAAATATTTCAGGGGGCCACCCCTTGGAGTATACCCGCAACGAAGTAAGCTAGCTCCGAGACGGACTCAAGGCTGTGGGGACGGCTGTGAACGACTGGGAACCCAAAACTGGGCTTGTCGACACCGCGGAATCGTGCCACTATCCTAAACAGTACAGTGTGCTATCTGTCGCACAATCGTAAATAAAGCAGTAAAACATGGCATAAGTACAGGATCGTAAATAAAACCTCAAACTAGTTTGTGGCCCCAAGAAATAAGACGGAATCAAGCTCTGGCTAAGGGGGGTCCCATATACCTCCCGGATGTGGATAGCGCGATAAATCAAGGAACAGGTATCAAGTACTCGGGGTCTTACGGGACACAAGTGGGCGTTCGGAAACCAAATATTATCTATCACCCACCGATGCCTCTGCTTATTTCAATTTTAGTTGTTAAACATAAATTAAAGTGACGATAAGTAAAACTAGAATCATCTCCAACCTCAACATGCGGCAATACATCAGCAACTTTGGCATATGACGACACACATCAGCACTTGAGCAAGCAACTACGACGCGCAAGTCCAGCTAGCTACCAAACAACAGGTAATAGGATGTGTCCAAGGCAATATAGGGCTGCACGGTATACCACAGGTACGGAAACTAAAGCATCGCAACACAGATAGCAATAGATCAACAGGAGGGAATAAAGACTATAAAAGTAAGATAGGTAGAAAGAGGGAGATGCTCGCCTGAAAACATTGTTGAAGGGTTCAACCGAAGATCGGGGCGACACTCGCATCAACTCAACGGCCTTATCCGCGAAGAAGCAAAACACTAGAATAAACACCGGGTGCAATATTTAATACAACGGCAGAAGATCGGCATGATGCATGCATGATGGATGACATGGCAAAGGGGCGATGCAATTAGGTCATATTAAGCGGAACCGGGGTCCCGACAATTAATTAATAGGTTCATGTTATTTAGAAAACCCCGCAATTTAAATGTTGTTTAGCAAAACAACAGATGGAACCGGTTCGCTACACATGTTTAAATGAGGCCAATATAAGGCTAGATTTGCCCGCATATGGGCCCCATATTTAATTATTAGGTGAATCGGCATAAGGCCCCCAACCCACATGATAAGATGCATGCATGAACAATTTATATGCAACAGTTATATAGGTGACATTTATAAATTAGGGTTCTCGGATAAGGGGTTCACACATTTAGGGTTCGGCAGATCTTGTTAGGGTTCGACGAACTTGGGGTTCCGGGGTCCGGGGTCGGTCTCAGGGTCCAGGGTTCGACGGTGACGTTCTCGGATAAAAGGGGTAGATCTTGTCGCGTCCGGGGTCTTCGGGTCATGTTGTCGGCGGTCATGGCGTTCCGAGAGGAAGAACTTGTCGCGTCTGCGACCTCCGGGTCGAAGAACTTGATATGTCTGGGTTCGATCTTCGGGGTCCCTGTTGACGATCTTGAATGGCACATGTGCCTTCGGCGAGGCTTGGTGCACAACTCTTCTGTAGAACTTGGCGAGGTCCTCGGAAGACTTGGAACGGCTTCGGCGTTTTATGTAGATGATCGACGGGTCCAGGGGTCTCGGCGTCTAGGTTCCGTGAAGATCGGGTATATCTCGTCGATGGTCCTTCTGGTGCTGCTCACTGTCGGTCATGTTGTCGAGGTTTGGGCCTCGGAAGATCTTGGCGAGGGGTTCGGTTCCGGGCTCCGAAGGCAGAACTTGGCGGCTCGGGCCCACGGGGTTTGGGGTCGAACGGCGCGGTTGCAGGGGGCTCGGCGACCGGAGATGCTCCAGATGAGGCCGCTCGGGGGAGATGGGCCTCGGCGGCGGGCATGCAGGGCCGCACCGCGGCGGTCGCTGGCGGGGGTCGCTGCAGGCAAGCGACGGCGCGGCGGCGGCGGAAGGCGGGTCCGACGCCGGGGCGAGCGCGGCGGAGGCGACTGGGAGCGGGACGGAGGGAAGGCGCGCGGGGCGGGCTCCGGCGAGACTAGCACGGGCCGGAGTCGGGGCCTCTGGGCGACGCGGGCGCGGCCTGGCGAGCTCGAGCGGGGGCGGCGGCCGGCCGGAAGCGGGGATGAGGGAGGCGGTTGCGGTGCTGGGGGCGGGGAGGAGCTTGGCCAAGCGGCGGCGACGGCGGGTGGCCTCTGGCGGTGGCGGGGAGACGAGGTGGCCGCGGGAGCGCGCCGAGGGAAGGCGACGGCGAGGCCGCGCGGCCGCAGACGGCGGGGGCCGCGGCAGGCGAGGGGGGCTGGCCGGCGGAAGAGAAGGAAGGAGGAGGAGGGGGTGCGCGCGGGTCGCCGGTGCGGGGCGCGCCGCCGGCGGCCGGGGCAGGCGAGCACGCGGGACAGGGGCGCGGGGCTGCGCGCGAGGCGGCGGGAGGAGCAGCAGCGGCCGGAGAGGCGAGGGCGGCAGGGCGTGGCCGGCGAGCTCGAGCGGCCTCCGGCGAGGCGAGAGGGGCGGCCATGCGGGGAGGCGAGGGGGAGCGCGTGCAGGTGGGCGGAGCGGCGCTGGGGAGCAGGGCAGGTGCGGGCGGCGGAGCGAGCCAGGAAGGAGAGAGGAGGTGGAAGGAGGGGCCGTGTCGGGTGGGGCCCGCGCGGGGGGGGGGGGGGGCGTGGGACCCAGGCAGGGGAGGTGGGATCTGGGGGAGGGTAGGCTGTGGCCAGGTGGGTGTAGTGCGTGTGGGCCCGTGCTGGAGGTAGGTTGGGTGGTTGGCTGTGTGGGGAGTGGGGCCGGTTGGGTGAGTGGGTTGAGAGAGGGGTTAGCTGGTGGGGTCCACGTGTCGGTGGGGAAGAGGGAGAGAGGGTAGGATGGCTAGGGTGAGAAAAGAGAGAGAGAGAGGGAACTGGATGGATGAGGTGGCAGGTGGGTATGTTTGGGGTGAGAGGGGGAGGTGGCAGCTTGGGATTGGTGGGTAGGAATAGATTGGGTGGGACTAGGATTTAGAGGAAGCTGTTTTCAAAGTGTGTTTGTTTGGTCGCGTTAAATTAAAATAAGGCCATTTTGCAAACGGTTTTTAGACAAATAAAATCTCCGATGCGATCGGGGTTTTGTGTTTGAAAATAATAGGGGTTTTGTACAATTCAAAACTAGGCTTTTCAAATAATGCAGTCAAACAATGCATGAAGATGACGATGCAATGCACAAATTCAACGCGATTTTCTAGTAGTGGTTTTGCGGGATGCCACAATTCGACACCACTAACAATGGATCTCGCCCTCGAGATCCGCCTCACGGTACCGGAAGGAAGGTCGGCGTTCTCCGTCTTCACGCTTTGTGTAGATCCTCGCGACACCACTAACAAGAGGTCGTTGTCCGTGATCACTGAGAGGACACTCCGGAAACAAAAAGGTCGAAGGTAGAGATATCAACAATAAAGCCACCTCTAGCTCCGTTGGAAAAGGGGAACCGATGCATTCTCATCCACTTCAATGTACAAAAGCGAATAGAAGGGGTAGTCGGCATGGGGGCCAATCCATCACGCACCCAAACTATTACTCCGCACAATCAGTAGAAAAGAGTGCAATCATTCTCGGAATTAGACTGAAGATCTCGACAAGCGAGGTTCGGAAACAAAGGAGGGATGCAGACTCTGCATCGGATCTGGCATAGAGGATGTCGTCGCGTCGGAAAACACCGGGAGATACCACAGGAATCGTATGAAAGACACAATGGTTAGGTTTCGCGACGGTTCCATTGGCATGAACAACACATGCTCAAGGTATACTCCAACTTCACCAACGCTCGTCCTTCTCATATGTCTTTCAACGACACTGATATCCAGCAGAAACACATAGGGATAAAGAGCTCAAGAACAAAAGATCGGATGAAGGGCACAACAGACCAGCTGCAGATTGATGATCGTAGCACCTCCGTTACAAAAGGGAGAAAGCGAAACCCTGAAGGTACGACGGAAACCCAAACACGAGAAATCCTGGACTCGAAGAGAGAGAAGAGACCGGATTCAAAACACGTAGAGGTAAGAGGAGAATAGCAGAGGGGTAAGGAGTAAAATCAGACCTAACCAGAACTATCCAACCGTTTTTGCAAAATAGTTTTGACACTCTACTTCGGCCGTTAGCTAGGTTATCCTACAGGCTGGAATTGTGGGGTATCGTAACTGCTGAGCTCTGATACCACTCTGTAACACCCTCAGAATCGGACCTATGCAAGTTTGAGCAAAATTCGCCAAAACCGCATAGAAACGATTCAAAGGTGCCCACCAGGCACTTTCGTGCGGGTGGAAAACGAAGTAATAACATTACACAACAGTCCTCGATGGGACCCACAGAACAGATATATATAACAGCGACTCAAAGAGTCAAGAATACAGATATAATGTACAAAGATCCAAATCACCTCGAAAATGAAAGAGCGTCCAGCTACGGACAAGATGCAAATGGGGCTAAGAGCCCTGAAGAATAACCAATGGCGTCCATAACCCTGCCCAGGCCAAGCCGGAAGGGTAACCCTGCTAACGACGTCGATCTCAAAACCTGCTTAAATAAAAGGGGTGCCGACAAAGGCAAAAGGAAAAAGAGGAGCGTCAGTACTGAGGCCAGTACACGGCGAGGCTAGAATTCGGCGGTCCTCGCCTACATAGGTATGGTGGACTGTAGCGGCAGCATGCACTAAACAACCTATAGAGACTCGATACAACTGGCGATTATCAGAGAGGGGTGAGAATGACCTATCCGGATCCAACCTGAAGCTAACACCAAACAAACCCATCCTGGCGTTTCCCCCTCGAGACCAAACGAGGAAGTCAACCGAGGAACTCACACAGTTGGCAGTTTTACTCATTCAGTTATCGTTGCAGCAATTACTAGTCAGGTTTAGGTAATCATCCTGATAAAGTAAGCAGTGGGCACTTTTAGTTAACCATTCCGTTATAGTGGCATCACTTACTAGTCAGATACATTTAGCATAAGATAACCCAAAAACCCAGCAGTTGTTGGTACTTTTATCAGCCATTCCGTTGTAGTTGTAATACTTACTAGTCAGGTACAATGGTCGCAAGCGACACTCCAAACAAGCAATTGTGGGCAGTATTAATTAGCCATTCCGTTATAGTGAAGCTGATTACTAGTCATTATAAAGTCAAATTTAGAGCAATAAACTTTAGTTATGCTTGTCTATGGTCGAGATACTGTGCTCCAAGTCGTCCATAACCGCGGACACGGCTTTCAGAAAGTTTTAACCCGGCCGGGGTGCACAAATAGCAACACACACACGATCAACCTTGGAAAAACCAAATCAAAACCCAACGAGGTCTTCACGACAGAGCAATCACAAGATTCAGAAATATTTCAGGGGGCCACCCCTTGGAGTATACCCGCAACGAAGTAAGCTAGCTCCGAGACGGACTCAAGGCTGTGGGGACGGCTGTGAACGACTGGGAACCCAAAACTGGGCTTGTCGACACCGCGGAATAGTGCCACTATCCTAAACAGTACAGTGTGCTATCTGTCGCACAATCGTAAATAAAGCAGTAAAACATGGCATAAGTACAGGATCGTAAATAAAACCTCAAACTAGTTTGTGGCCCCAAGAAATAAGACGGAATCAAGCTCTGGCTAAGGGGGGTCCCATATACCTCCCGGATGTGGATAGCGCGATAAATCAAGGAACAGGTATCAAGTACTCGGGGTCTTACGGGACACAAGTGGGCGTTCGGAAACCAAATATTATCTATCACCCACCGATGCCTCTGCTTATTTCAATTTTAGTTGTTAAACAGAAATTAAAGTGACGATAAGTAAAACTAGAATCATCTCCAACCTCAACATGCGGCAATACATCAGCAACTGTGGCATATGACGACACACATCAGCACTTGAGCAAGCAACTGCGACGCGCAAGTCCAGCTAGCTACCAAACAATAGGTAATAGGATGTGTCCAAGGCAATATAGGGCTGCACGGTATACCACAGGTACGGAAACTAAAGCATCGCAACACAGATAGCAATAGATCAACAGGAGGGAATAAAGACTATAAAAGTAAGATAGGTAGAAAGAGGGAGATGCTCGCCTGAAAACATTGTCGAAGGGTTCAACCGAAGATCGGGGCGACACTCGCATCAACTCAACGGCCTTATCCGCGAAGAAGCAAAACACTAGAATAAACACCGGATGCAATATTTAATACAACGGCAGAAGATCGGCATGATGCATGCATGATGGATGACATGGCAAAGGGGCGATGCAATTAGGTCATATTAAGCGGAACCGGGGTCCCGACAATTAATTAATAGGTTCATGTTATTTAGAAAACCCCGCAATTTAAATGTTGTTTAGCAAAACAACAGATGGAACCGGTTCGCTACACATGTTTAAATGAGGACAATATAAGGCTAGATTTGCCCGCATATGGGCCCCATATTTAATTATTAGGTGAATCGGCATAAGGCCCCCAACCCACATGATAAGATGCATGCATGAACAATTTATATGCAACAGTTATATAGGTGACATTTATAAATTAGGGTTCTCGGATAAGGGGTTCACACATTTAGGGTTCGGCAGATCTTGTTAGGGTTCGACGAACTTGGGGTTCCGGGGTCCGGGGTCGGTCTCAGGGTCCAGGGTTCGACGGTGACGTTCTCGGATAAAAGGGGTAGATCTTGTCGCGTCCGGGGTCTTCGGGTCATGTTGTCGGCGGTCACGGCGTTCCGAGAGGAAGAACTTGTCGCGTCTGCGATCTCCGGGTCGAAGAACTTGATATGTCTGGGTTCGATCTTCGGGGTCCCTGTTGACGATCTTGAATGGCACATGTGCCTTCGGCGAGGCTTGGTGCACAACTCTTCTGTAGAACTTGGCGAGGTCCTCGGAAGACTTGGAACGGCTTCGGCGTTTTATGTAGATGATCGACGGGTCCAGGGGTCTCGGCGTCTAGGTTCCGTGAAGATCGGGTATATCTCGTCGATGGTCCTTCTGGTGCTGCTCACTGTCGGTCATGTTGTCGAGGTTTGGGCCTCGGAAGATCTTGGCGAGGGGTTCGGTTCCGGGCTCCGAAGGCAGAACTTGGCGGCTCGGGCCCACGGGGTTTGGGGTCGAACGGCGCGGTTGCAGGGGGCTCGGCGACCGGAGATGCTCCAGATGAGGCCGCTCGGGGGAGATGGGCCTCGGCGGCGGGCATGCAGGGCCGCACCGCGGCGGTCGCTGCAGGCAAGCGACGGCGCGGCGGCGGCGGAAGGCGGGTCCGGCGCCGGGGCGAGCGCGGCGGAGGCGACTGGGAGCGGGACGGAGGGAAGGCGCGCGGGGCGGGCTCCGGCGAGACTAGAACGGGCCGGAGTCGGGGCCTCTGGGCGACGCGGGCGCGGCCTGGCGAGCTCGAGCGGGGGCGGCGGCCGGCCGGAAGCGGGGATGAGGGAGGCGGTTGCGGTTGCGGTGCTGGGGGCGGGGAGGAGCTTGGCCGAGCGGCGGCAGCGGCGGGTGGCCTCTGGCGGTGGCGGGGAGACGAGGTGGCCGCGGGAGCGCGCCGGGGGAAGGCGACAGCGAGGCCGCGCGGCCGCAGACGGCGGGGGCCGCGGCAGGCGAGGGGGGCTGGCCGGCGGAAGAGAAGGAAGGAGGAGGAGGGGGTGCGCGCGGGTCGCTGGTGCGGGGCGCGCCGCCGGCGGCCGGGGCAGGCGAGCACGCGGGACAGGGGCGCGGGGCTGCGCGCGAGGCGGCGGGAGGAGCAGCAGCGGCCGGAGAGGCGAGGGCGGCAGGGCGTGGCCGGCGAGCTCGAGCGGCCTCCGGCGAGGCGAGAGGGGCGGCCATGCGGGGAGGCGAGGGGGAGCGCGTGCAGGTGGGCGGAGCGGCGCTGGGGAGCAGGGCAGGTGCGGGCGGCGGAGCGAGCCAGGAAGGAGAGAGGAGGTGGAAGGAGGGGTCGAGCCGGGTGGGGCCCGCGCGGGGGGGGGTGCGTGGGACCCAGGCAGGGGAGGTGGGATCTGGGGGAGGGCAGGCTGTGGCCAGGTGGGTGTAGTGCGTGTGGGCCCGTGCTGGAGGTGGGTTGGGTGGTTGGCTGTGTGGGGAGTGGGGCCGGTTGGGTGAGTGGGTTGAGAGAGGGGGTTAGCTGGTGGGGTCCACGTGTCGGTGGGGAAGAGGGAGAGAGGGTAGGATGGCTAGGGTGAGAAAAGAGAGAGAGAGGGAACTGGATGGATGAGGTGGCAGGTGGGTATGTTTGGGGTGAGAGGGGGAGGTGGCAGCTTGGGATTGGTGGGTAGGAATAGATTGGGTGGGACTAGGATTTAGAGGAAGCTGTTTTCAAAGTGTGTTTGTTTGGTCGCGTTTAAATTAAAATAAGGCCATTTTGCAAACGGTTTTTAGACAAATAAAATCTCCGATGCGATCGGGGTTTTGTGTTTGAAAATAATAGGGGTTTTGTACAATTCAAAACTAGGCTTTTCAAATAATGCAGTCAAACAATGCATGAAGATGACGATGCAATGCACAAATTCAACGCGATTTTCTAGTAGTGGTTTTGCGGGATGCCACAGCAGGCGCTATTGAGGTTTGTGTAATTGATACACATTCTCCATGTCCCGTTCTTCTTCTCGACCAGGACTAGGTTTGCCTGCCACTTGGAGTATTTGGTTGGCCTTATGAAGCCTGCAGTGAGTAGACGCTGCACCTCCTTGGCGATTGCTCGGTGGCGCTCTTCATTGAAGGGCCACAACGACTGCTTGATGGGTCGCGCTTTGGGGTCGGCGTTTAGTTTGTGCTCAGCGAGTTCCATCGGGACATTAGGCATGTCGGATGGCTTCCATGCAAAGATGTCGCGATTCTCACTGAGGAACTCGATGAGCGCACCTTCCTATGCTGGGCTCATGCCCATTCCGATCGTCACCGTCTGGCTGGAGTCGCCTAGGGCCAGCTCGAAGGAGCACGTGTGCGTGGTTGCCTCGAAGGCGGTTGAGCCGCAACCCTCCGAGTTGTGCTTCTTGAGTATCGTGGGGTCGTCGTTGTTGACCCCACTCGTATACTTGGTGAGCTCCTCCACGTGGTTGGCTTCTGCGGCTATGACGGCGTCGGTGAGCTCGGCGCCTTTGTCCTCGCACTCTGCGGCCATGTCAGGGTCGTTGTGGATAGTGATGATGCCGCACGGCCCTGGGAGCTTCATCGCGTTGTATGCATAGTGGGGCGCCGCCATGAATTTGGCGAACGCCTGTCGCCCCAAGACGCAGTGGTAGGGGCTGTTGAAGGGCACCAACTCGAAGAGGATCCGCTCGGTGCAGAAGTTCGCTGGGTTACCGAAGGTGACTAGCAGCATCACCTTGCCGATCGGGTACACCTTCCGACCGGGGACGATGCCGTGGAAGGTGGTGTAGGTCGTCTCGATCATCGACTGCGGGAGCCGCAGCCGCCTGAACATGTCTAGGTAGAGAATGTTGATGGAGCTTCCACCGTCCATCAGTGTCTTGGGGAGCCAGTAGTCCCCCATCTTGGGCTTGACCACCAAGACGACTCGCCCCGGATATTCGATCTGTGGCGAGTGGTCTTCGCGGCTCCAGGTGATCCGCTGCTCGGACCAGTTGAGGAAGCACGGAACGTCGACCTGGGACACCGTGTTGACGGCGATGACCTTCTTCTCGCACTTGGTGCTGAACCCGGTGAAGGTGTGGAGCAATCCCACATCGTTGCCGAATGCCCCGCCGTTTGGCGGGTAGTTGTTGGGGTCCTCCCGTGCGCGCCATGCCATCTCGATCTCCCTTAGGGAGTGGCAGTCGGCGGTCGTGTGTGTGGCGGGCTTCCCCTTACTGCTGTGGAACACATAGGGATGGTTGAGGAGATATGCGGGGTCGAACCTTGGATTTGCCTTGTAGTTTCCGCTATCGCGGCGCTGGCCTCTGTCACGGCGGAAGCTCTTGGGCTCGCGTGGCGCGTAGCCAGCATTGGAGACAAAGTCGACTCGCCCGTCACCGTGATGCTTTCCGGTGAGGAGAGTGTTGCTGTAGCGTAGCTCGGGTCGTCTCCCGTTGTCGTGGCCGCTCGTGCGGCGGTTTCCTCCCGACTCGTCGTCGGTTTCTTGGTTCGGGTCCTCCACCGCGTACCACTTGGCAATCTCGAGGAGGTCCGATATGTTGTCAAGTGTTTTGTACACCCGCTTGAGCTTGGCGACCAAGGGCTCATAGCGGCACGAGGTCTTGAAGCAGTGAATCGCGGTGTCCGAGTGGATGTCGACCGCGTTGTACCACAGGTCCTGCCACCGCTGGACCCAACTGCGGGTCGACTCGCGGGGTCCCTAGGAGCATCACTCCAGGTCCTCGATGGTGGTGGCGTGGGTGAAATGCATGAAGAAGGCATCGCGCATATCCTCCCAGGAGTCGATGCTGTCTGCGGGGAGGATGTTGATGCACTGCCGGCACGCTCCCTCCATTATTAGGGGGAGGTAGCGGGCGGCGACCAGGTCGTTGTGGCCAGCAATTCCCACCGCCATGAGGTACATGTCCAGCCACACGGATGGGTCGTACGAGGGGTCGTACTTCTCGATCTCCTTCGGCGCTTTGTAGTTCGCCGGGTATTTTTCGCCTCAGATCATTGGTCCGATTGGGCGCCGAATCGGCTGAGCGATCCCCTTGGCTCGCCGTTGCGGCGGTTGGTGAGGGTATGCCTCAAGTCGTCAGGCTGGCGTGCGCGCCAGCTCTGGTTGTTGATGATGTGGGTCCGCGCGTCGACTGGCTGCCCATTGGCAGCGACCATGTTGTTCGTCGGTCGCGGGTCATTGGTGGAGAGTGCCGCATTTGCAGGTCGCGGCTGGATCTGCAGGGTCTTGGGGTAGGCAATTGAGAGTGTTTGCCATCATCGGGCGGCCGCTCGAGGCCGCCCTGCTTCCTAACGAGCGGGAGGAGACGCGTCCCGGCGAGTCTGCTCCCGCAGCTTGTTGCTTGACAGCCTTGGAGAGTAGGGCCCTGGCGTACTGGATCTGCAGGGCGCCTTCCCCAGTCACGTTGATGTTGTCGACCACAGCTGGACTCGTGATGACATTGTCCATCGGAGTGGAGAATAGCGGGAGGCCGTCCGCGTCCCGCTCCTGCGCGGAGATCATGATCCTTGGTTGGTTTGAGGGGGCATGCGGCCGGGCGGTGGGGGGCGTCGTTCACTGATGCACCTGGTGGTGGTTGAGCGCTTCCTCCTATCAGCGCGTTCTCGCAGATCACGCGATCGGCTGCGCGGGCCGGGTCGCTCTCGTCGTCGAAGTTCAGGGCCGCAGGGCGCGGCCCTGAACGGTGGGGTTCAGGCGCGACCTAATGTGGACTTGGTGGTAGCGAGAGAGCTCCTGCGCCGTTACCTGCTCAAGACGAAATTTTTTGCGCTCGGCTTGTTCATTATGGACCGCCTCCCCCAGCCGCAGGCGGAGTTCTTCAACCTTCGTTGTCGTCGCGGTCGGCGGGATCAGCATGGAGAAGGGGTCTGGTGGGGGCGTCTGCGCCATTCGCCATGTAGGTCGCAGCGTGGCGACCAGATCCGGCGTGGAAGTCGCCGGAATTCTCCGATCCGGAATCAGAGTCAAAGATCCCAAGGATGGAGGGATCCTCGAAGTCCCCCATGTTGGAGACCTGGGTGATGGAGCCCGCGGATGACGCGGTGACGATGGATCCGGCGACTGACGCTGGGGTCGTCGAGTCGGCGTCGTCGTTGAGGGACGCGACCACGCTGGTCTCGGCCACATTGCTGTTGGCCGAGTCGTACTCAGAGGCGAGGCGATGGATGGTTCGGACCTGACTCTCGGAGAGCTGGTTGTGCGGCGGTGACTCACGGATGAGAGTTGAGTCCTCCGAGATGATGGTGTCGATGAAGCCAATGAAGAGGCTGATCATGCCGACCGGCATGATTACGCTGTGCGTGACGGGGCACGCCACCGGGATGTAGCTGCTCAGCAAGATCTAGAGGATCTCGCCGATCGCGATCATGTGGCCGGTGGCGATCGTCTCGTTGATTGGAAGATTGGATCTCGCCGCAAAACACCAGCCTGACTGGCCAGGCCCCGAGGTGGGCGCCACTGTCATGGGAATGGCCACGGCAGATGCTGCAATCGGCAGCGAGTAGTAGAACGAGGGGCAAGGGCGGCCAGCCATCTGCGGTGCGAGATGAGGGCAGAGACACAGGGTTTTACCCAGGTTCGTCCCCCCGGAGGGTAAAGACCTACTCCTGGTAGATTGTATTGATGAGAGAGTACAAGGGCGAGCTCGACGACTAGGCGGCGAGTCGCAGGGGGTGTATGATGGAACGCGTCCTCTATGCGTATCCTAGGGAGGTTTATGTAGGCTCACCTCGCTAGGGTTTACAGTAATCCAACCGAATTAGTTAAGGATTCGGAGGGTGCTTGACCTAATCCGTCTAGGCCTAGCTACGCTTCTGGGCCTTCAGCTTCCAATCGCCTGGCTCCTTGTTGGGTCTTGATCTAGTCGTCGTCCTGCAGGCCCACTCGTTGGCAGCTTGGGCCAATAGGAAACATCCTGCTGGGTATATACCCTACTCGGCATATCCCCATCAGCTATCCTTGCGGTGTTGGTGTATACTGTTCACAGAAATTGTAGATGGCACATTATGAAAAAGGTGCAGGAGAAACTAGGTCCTTTTGTTGCACAACATGAATATTTGAGGATTGAGTTCAATGATGTGATTAATCACGGTGTCACTATTGAAGAATTTGAGAGGATTGAGTTCAATGATGTGATTAATCACGGTGTCACTATTGAAGAATTTGAGATAAGGTGGACATAAATGATTCAGATACATGGGGTTGCGGATTACCCGCATTTCCTTGACCTTTATGACTTGAGGACTTTCTTTGTTCCATCTTATTTCCAGGACAGATTCTTCCCATTCTTGCAAACTACTGTTAGAAGTGAGGGATTTAATGCAGTTCTCAAAAAATATATTGATCCGCATTCCAGCCTTCTTTGTTTCTTTAAGCAATACATGAAATTGCAAGAGAAGATAGAAGTTGCTAAAGATGCACATGAGTTTGTAGGCGAAGACAAGATAGTGAGAGTGTGGTCTGATTTTCCAATGGAGGAACAGATGTTGAATACTTACACTCTACCTATCTACAACATTTTACAGCTAGAGCTTCACAAGATAACATCCTACAATGCCTGGGCTTGTAACGATAATCCTAATAGGTTTGAAGTTTTCACAGTTCAGGGTTTTTTGTTTGGGTATGGAGGATAAGTTACTTTGTTGATGTTGATCCCAAAAATGAAATGTATAATTGTCAGTGCTGCAAATTCAAGGGAGATGGGATTCTATGCTGCCATGTGATGAAAGTGATGAGCTACCTAGGCACAATCATTGAAATTCCAAAGCGCTACATCCTAGCTAGGTGGTCGATGCCACCTACTGATATAGTTGTACGAGATGTAGAGACATAAGTGAAGCCTGTAGATTGCAAGATTTCTAGGAAAGATATGCGCTTGCTGCGCTATGGCAGCCTCTGCAATAATTTTGCCAAGCTAGCTATAGGTCTAGCATCTTCAGATAAGACATTTGAGATTGCTCAAAATCACATGAAGGCGATGGAGAAAGAAATGGCTGAACTGAAAAGAAATGTTGCAGAAGCTGCAAAGAGAAAGAAGAGAAGTAAAGTTGTAGCAAGTCCCGACCCAGAATTTGTTGAAGAAAACCGTAATTCTGCTCATGATGAAATTGCAAGAGACCCCCCTATGGTGATAACTAAAGGGAGGCCAAGTTTTAAAAGGAAGAAAAGTGCGCTGCAATTGAAGAAACCTCGCCCTACAAAATGCAGTGCATGCAATAAGACGGATCACGATGCATGCAACTGTCCTGTTAGGATGGCAAATCCTGAAAAATTTCCTCTCCTAGGTCTATGTTAGTAGTTATTTTGTTTTCTAGAAAATATGAATGTGTAATTTCCTGGTACTATATATATGTTGTCTATTTTTAGTTACTTGAAGAAATAAAGTGTGCCATATGTTACTACAGAAAGTTGGGTATCTTGTGCGAAGAATGGAACTTATAAACTGTAAAGAAACTAGTTAACACATAAAAGTGAGCATATGTACATGTATGGTTTTGTTCTCTATAAATTTTACCTTGCAGAAGAGCTGCTTAAACAAATAGTGACCATGACGATTTGTTGTCCACAAAGTGAATCAACCGATCTGTGAATATTATTCTGATCTTGGTTAGATCTTTCTGCGTGAAAGATGCGGTCGTCCTTCCATGTTTCTCTTCCAGATTTTGGAGAGTGAAGAATCCACAGTCATACCTTGGATGAAGAAAAAAGATGATAAATGCCTATGCAAATAACGCAAAATGAACAGGAGAGATATCTATGTAGAAAAGTAAGAGAAGAACTGACCCATTGGTTTGCTTAGGGTTGTCAATTATTTCAATTGGCCAATCAGCAATATCCAGTTTTGAATCTGCATACTCCTTGCCCCACATAACTTTTATATTTGCAATTGGTGCTTGATGTGGAGCACTTCGTTGGAAACCCCAAGAGCAAGGTGTGATGAGCACAGAAGCAAGTCTTCCCTCAGTAGAGACCGAGGTTATCGAACCAGAAGGAGGAAGGAAACGTCACACAGGTGTTGCAAGCAATGCGGAGACCTGCACAACACAAACTCAAGACTTTGCCCCAACAATCAGTGAGGTTGTCAAGCTCACCGGTTTGCTGTAACAAAGGATTAAACGTATGGTGTGGAAGGTAACGGTTTGCAGCAAGTAAACAAGTAATAGTGGAATATGTATCAATGATAAAGATTGGACCGGGGTCCATAGTTCACTAGAGGTGCTCTCCTTAGATAAACAACATGGCATGAAGGGTAAACAAATTTTAGCGGGGCAATTGACAGGAACTGAGCAAGGCATAACAATGCAATTACTAGTCAGAAAGATCTTATGAGATTCGATTGGGAAATACAACAAGATACATAGACCGCCATCCAACTGCATCTATGACTAGAAGTCCACCTTCAGGTTATCATCCGAACCCCCTCCAGTATTAAGTTACAAGAAACAGACAACTGCTTTAAGCAAAGTGTGTAAGGTAAACAGTCCACATGTTCCATGAACAAGAGACCATTGTTTTCTTCCTAGTAGAAACAACACATCTACAACCGAAGAGATTTCTGTCACTTCCCTTGGAAACTAGAGGCATGAACCCACTATCGAGCATAAATACCCCCTCTTGGAGTCACTAGCAACTACTTGGCCAAGATAGCTACTAACAATGGAGAGCATGCAAGATCAAAACAACACAGACATGATAGAATCATAAAGAAAAAACCATTAATCAAACCAACATAATAATCTCAATATCCATCGGATCCCCGCAAACACAACATGCATCATTACAAATAGATTTGATCTTGATCATGAACGGAGCTCACAAGATCTATACATGAAAGCATAGGAGGAGATACAACCATCTAGCTACTACATGGACCCATAGTCCAAGGTGGAACTACTCACGCATCATACCGGAGAGAAGGCCTTCAGGATGATCTCCCCTCCAGCAGGGTGCCGGGAAGAACTTCAGATCCCCCTGATCTAGGGACGATGGTGGTGGCGGCTATAGAAGGTTTCGTGGAATTTTGATCGGGTACTTAGGGTTTCTGCATCGGGAGCTTCTTATAGGCGAAGGGGGAGGCCGAGGAGGTGGCCAGGGGCCCCACACCCTGCCTAGGCGCGGGGCAGGGCACACCCGCGCCTAGGGGGTGGCTGCCATGGCACGCCTCTCTGTCTCCCCTCTAGACTTCTTGTTCCCCACGGAAAGTAGTTGACTTTGACGTTTGTCCCGTCCAATTCCGAGAATATTTTTTCACTAGCTTTTCTGGAACCAAAAACAGCAGAAAATAGGAAACTGGCACTGTGGCAACTTGTTAATAGGTTAGTACCAGAAAGCATGTAAAAAGCACCTCAAAGTGTTGACAAAGCAAAACAAAGTAGATACTAAAAAAGCATGGAGCATAAAAAATTATAGATACGTTTCTGACGTATCAAGCATCCCCAAGCTTAACTCCTGCTCGTCGTCGAGTAGGTAAGTGATAAAAAGAATAATTTTTTGAGGTGACATGCACCCTCACAATAAAGATCAAATCATTTCCAAGCATTGAAAGCTGGGATCAAAGAACTCTAAACATGTGCATGAAAGATGGAGTTCTAACAATAGGACATAGTAACTATGCATGCAACATGTCAATCTACAAACAAAGATCATGAATAATATGCATTGAAAAACGTTTGTTCGTTTCACATACAAAAACATGGCATAGTGGCAATCAGCTTGTCCCTCATAGAGTAGCAAATAGATGCATAGGACACCTTCAAAGTTCACAAGGGTGACTACAAACAAGTAGCACAAGAACAAGTAATATCACAATATGCATCAATCAATAAGATTTGGAACACTTCACACAGAATGACAACTATGCTCTCTTAATGGTGCCTAAAGGTAGAAGGTGGAGACTCAAATAATGGTGGAAGAAAAGCCTTTCATAAAGGGAGCAAGGATTTCAAGTTTGAAAAAGAGCTTCCAAAATTATGGTACTTGTTAGCTTTCAGCCATCATTGCCCCTATCAAAGCATCTTGAAGTGATTAAGGTTAAAGTGAACAAAGATGGAGTATATGCTTGACGAAGTATAAATTGGCAATCTGAAGTCCCTTGAATACGAGGGCCACACCTCATGCTACTCAACTTCAGTCACCTGCAAGTTCTTGTCATTGTAAGTATTTGCATATCATAGAGAACCGCCAACGGGGTACCCCTTGCACATGGTACAAGAGCTATCCCATAACCAAAATGACAATGCAAGCATACAATGAGCATCTTAGAAATCTTCTTATTTACCATGGGAAAATGGTGCTTTTTTCTCTCTTTCCTCTTTTCAATATGTCTCTTTTTTATAAGAAGAAAGCTTCGTAGATGTCATTAGGGGCATCCATAGACAAAACAAAAGAGCATAGACAAAAGAGCATGATATCAACTGAGTACAAAGTACAAGTGCAATGTTGAAAACGTTCCCCGTGACAGCATGGTTCTGCTAATTCCAACGAAAAAGTGCAAGCATATACAACATAGAAGACACAATGGTTCAAGTTTATTAGGGGCAAAGAATATAAAGTGTGCCATCAAGTTTTTTAGGGCTTTAATCACTAAGTTTTCACATAACAAAATAGTTTTTAATTGGAAGATAGCTGAAAACAAGAATATACTTGGAATGGTGTAACACACCATGCATAGGAATTTATAGTGGACACTTTGGAAAAACTTGGTTTCTTGGGAGTTGGAAGCATGAGTAGAGCTTACTCATACAAGTGGAGGCTAGCAAAAGACTGGAGCAACCAACTAAGAGAGCAATAATGGCCATAGTCATGCAGTGCAACAAAACATTACTAATCAAATCAAAGAGTGGTACTACAAGTCAAGGACTAAATGATTATAGAGTCTATCGTGACTTGTTATAGTCATAACATGGTGTGAGCATGTGCCAAGTCAACCCAAGCAAAACATCAAAGGAGAATACCACAATACTATGCTTTTGCATGCTAAAACAACGCATAATTTCTTCAAGGCACACTAAGCAATCCCAATTGTTTGGAACAAGACATGCTACAGCAATAATCACTAATCATAATGTCAAAACAACACCTAGCATGTCATGCTAAATTCTAAGTCACAGTCAATGCAAGCTCCTATTGCACTTACAAGCAAGAACTTACTACTCCTTTCCAACACCAAGCAACTTATTTGCAAACAATACAACGAGAACGGGGGTCCAAACTGTTGGAGATATGCCCTAGAGGCAATAATAAAAGTGGTTATTATTATATCTTTGTGTTTATCATAAATGTTTACATTCATGCTATAATAGTATTAACCGGAAACATTAATACTTGTGTGATTTGTAAACTAAATTAGAGTCCCTGGTAAAGCCTCTTTATAATACTAGCTTGTTGATTATAGATGATCGTGGTTTCTCGATCATGAACATTGATATGTTATTAATAACAAGATCATATCATTAGGAGAATGGTATGATGTACATACTCCTATAGATAAGCGTAGCATTAAGATCAAGTCATTTCAATAGTTCGTTTGCTATAAGCTTTCTGATACATAGTAACCTAATTCCTTCGACCATGAGATCATGTTAATCACCATCACCAGAAGGATGCTTTGATGACATCAAACACCACACCGTAACTGGGTGGCTATAAAGGTGGCATTGAGTGTTCGGAAAGTATGGGTTGAGGCACATGGATCAAGAGTGGGATTTGTCCATCCATATGACGGATAGATATACTCTGGGCCCTCTCGGTGGAATGTCATCCAATTAGCTTGCAAGCATGTGACTGGCTCACAAGAGATCACATATCACGGGAACGAGAAAGAGTACTTATCGGTAACGAGGTTGAACTAGGTATGCAGAGATACCGACGATCAAAACCTCGGATAAGTAAACTATCGTGAGACAAAGGGAAATTGGCATCGTATGTGAGTGGTTCATTCGATCGCAAAGTAATCGTAGAAATGTGTGGGAGCCATATGAATTTCCAGATTCCTCTATTGGTTATTGATCGGAGAAGTGTCTTGGTCATGTCCGCATAATTCACGAACCGTAGGGAGACACACTTAAGGATTCGATGTTGTTTAGTAGATATGGAATGTTAGTAGGGATACCGAATGTTGTTAGGAGTCTCGGATGGGATCCGGGATATCACGAGGAGATCCGGAATGGTCCGGAGAATAAGATTCATATATGGAAAGTCCTATTTTGGAGTTCGGGAAAGTTTCCGATGTTTTCATCGGAGAGGTTCTAGAAGGGTCTAGAAGGTTCACCGATCCGGAAGGAGAATGGTCCATGAATGTGTCATGGAAGTGGAATGATTTGGATCATATCATAGGTCAGAGGGTGTGTGCATTTGTAACAGAGAATTAAAGCTCTAAATTGAAAGTCAAACGGGAGTTTGAAAAGTCAAACTGGAACAATGGTTTCCTTGTGGGAGAAGAAACAAATCCTTCTCTCAATCCAACTTGGGTTTGGGTTTGGATTCAAACCCACCCCTCCCAAGGCTGCCCTCCCTCTCATAAATAGAAGGGTAGGGCTGCCCTAAAGCACACAAGCCCTAGCCCCTCTCCCCGCACCCGAGACGCCGCCGCAGCCCCGCCGCCGCCGCTCGTCGCCGGTTCGTCGTCGCCGCCGCCGACACTTCCTCCTCCTCCCGGTCATCTAAACCTTAAATCTCTGGAAAACCCTAATCCACCATAACTCGCACCGGCTTAGGGGAAGCCCTGCGGGATCTTCCCTCTACTTCCGACACCACGTCGTCGTGCTGCCGGAATCGCGAGGGGAGAACTACAACCTCCGCTGCCTGCTGGAACAAGGGAGAGGAAGGTCTTCATGGAGTACCGAACGTGTGACCGACTGCTGAAGCGCTGCCGGAACGCAGCGTCAGAAGGATTGTCTACGCGATCTTGAGATCGGCAAGTGTACGACTACATCACCCACAAGAATCTGCTCTCGTTAACCGCTTTGGAATCTTCGAGGGTGAATGCTTCTATCGACTCGTTGCTACAATCTAGTAGATAGATCTTGGCTTGTTTGTGTGCATGCGGTAGAATTTTTTTGTTTTCCATGCTACGAACCCCTACAGTGGTATCGGAGCTATGTCTATATGTAGATATGTTGCACGAGTAGAACACAATGGTCATTATGGGCGGTGGTGCTTTTATTATCAATTGCTTTTTGTGTACTTTGCATCTTGCCGTATGATGGGATGAAGCGGCCTGGACTAACCTTACGTGACATCGTTCATGAGACTTGCTCCACGCTCAACATGCAACTTGTATTGCATAAGTGGCTTTGCGGGTGTCTGTCTCTCCCATTATAGTATAGATTTAATTTACAACGGGCACTTGATAGTTCAAACATCAACGTTGTGTTTCTTGTTCGTAAGTTAGAACGATACTTATTGAAAGCCCCAAACCACGTAAAATATGCAAAGAAAATTAGAGGCGTCTAACTTTGTTTTGTAGGGGTCTGCTGTGATGTGATATGGCCATGATTGTGATTATATATGATGTATGCAATGTTCCTTATTGTAAGTTGGCAACCGGTAGGAGCCATATGGTTGTCTTTTAAATTCCGCTAAGACCTACGTGTCTATTCAAAGTAGTTGTAATAGTTGAAGTTGGTGGACGACAACCATGAAACGGCGCCATTGACCTTGACGCCATACCGGTGATGATGGAGATCATGTTCGTGCTTGAAGATGGAGATAGGAAGCACAAGAAGAAAGTCCATATCATATCACATATTATGAATTACATGTGATGTTAATCCTTTATGCATCTTGTATTGCTTAGTTTGCGACGGTAGCATTATAAGATGATCCCTTAAGCACAAAATTTCAAGTTTTAAAGTGTTCATCCTTAGTAAGCACTGTTGCTAAAGCTCGTTGTTTTGAAGCACCACGTGATGATCGGGTGTGTTAGATTCTGCGAGTGTATACAACATGAGCAAGCAGATTTGCTCATGCGGAAGCTAAGGTTTGATCTTGATGAGCCTAGCATGTACAGACATGGTCTCGGAACACGGATCACCGAAAGGTAAAGAATGAGTCATATAGTAGATATGATGAACATGTTGATTGTTCGCCATTGAAGCTACATCAACTCTCGTGATGATCGGTTTTGATGTGGTGGATTTGGTTCGTGTGATCACTAAAACAATTTGAGGGATATTGTTTTGAGTGGGAGTTCACCTAGATTAATTTAACTATTAATTATAACTCAATTTTTCATAAACTTAGTCTAAACTATTGCAAATATGTTGTAGATCAATGGCAGCCCCTACCATCAATTTTAATCCGTTCCTAGAGAAAGAAAAGTTGAAAAACAATGGAAGCAACTTCGCGGATTGGTTCCGCAATTTGAGGATTGTCCTCAATGCTGGTAATTTGACCTATGTGCTGGATGCACCGCTGGGTGACCCGCCTGCAGCTAATGCTACCGATGAGGAAAAGAATGTTTTCCTCGCTCGGAAGAATCAGTACTCCACAGTTTAGTGTGCTATCTTGTATGGTTTGGAATCGGAGCTTCAGAAAAGGTTTGAGAACCATGACCCACATGATATTGTCCATGAACTCAAAATGATATTTGAGGCTCACGCGGCAGTTGAGAGTTATGAGGCTTCTGAAAAGTTCTTTAACTGCAAGATGGAAGAGGGAAGCTCCGTCAGTGAGCACGTGCTTAAGATGTCTGGGCACGCAAGCAAGCTTCAAAGCTTGGGAACCGTGTCCTCCAATCACTACCACCAAGTTACAAGAACTTTGTGATGAACTACAATATGCAAAACATGGACAAGTCGTTGCTAGAACTCTTTTCCATGTTGAAATCTGCAGAAGCGGAGATCAAGAAAGAGCACCGCGTGTTGTTGGTCAATAAGACCACCAAATTCAAGAAACAAGGCAAGTCTAAGAAAAAGGGAAACTTCAAGAAGGGCGGTAAGAAAGTTACTGCGCCGGTGAAGAAGACCAAGGCTGGGCCTAAGCCTGATACTGAGTGCTTTTACTGCAAGGGAGAAGGTCACTGGAAGCGTAATTGCCCAAAGTACTTGGCGGATTTGAAGAACGGCAACATCAAGAAGAAAGGTATATCCGATGTACATGTTATTGATGTGTATCTCACTAGTACTCGTAGTAGTGCCTGGGTATTTGATACTGGTTCGGTTGGTCATATTTGTAACTTGAAACAGGTACTGCAGAATAAACGGAAGCTAGCGAAGAACGAGGTGATGATGCGCATTGGAAATGGATCAAAGGTTGATGTGATCGCGGTCGGCACGCTACCTCTTCATCTACCATCGGGATTAGTTTTATACTTAAATAATTGTTATTTGGTGCCTGCGTTGAGCATGAACATTATATCCGGATCATGTTTATTGCGAGACGGTTACTTGTTTAAGTCCGAGAATAATGGTTGTTTGATTTATATGAGTAATATGTTTTATGCACATGCACCTTTGATATATGGTCTATTCTTATTGAATCTCGATTGTGGAAATACACACATTAACAACATTGAAGTTAAACGTTTGAAATTGAGCGATAACTCGAACTATATGTGGCACTGTCGTCTTGGTCATATTGGAGTGAAGCGTATGAAGAAACTCCATTCCGATGGACTTCTTGAATCACTTGATTTTGAATCACTTGAAAGATGTGAAGCATGTCTGATGGGTAAAATGACCAAGACTCCATTTTCTGGTATGATGGAGCGAGCTACGGACTTATTGGAAATCATACATACCGATGTGTGTGGCCCAATGAGTGTAGCATCGCGTGGTGGTTATCATTATGTTCTTACCTTCACGGATGACTTGAGTAGATATGGGTATATCTATTTCATGAAACATAAGTCCGAAACTTTCGAGAAGTTTAAGGAATTTCAAAGTGAGGTAGAGAATCAACGTAACAAGAAGATTAAATTTCTACGATCTAATCAGGAAGGTCAATATCTAAGTTACGAGTTTGGCGAGCATTTGAAGAAATGCGGAATACTTTCACAATTGACACCGCCGGGAACACCACAGTGTAATGGTGTGTTCGAACGTCGTAATTGAACTCTCTTAGATATGGTTCGTTCTATGATGTCACTTACAAATTTACCGCTATCGTTTTGGGGTTATGCATTAGAAACAGCCGCATTCACTTTAAATAGGGCACCATCTAAATCCGTTGAAATGACACCGTATGAATTGTGGTTTGGGAAGAAACCTAAATTGTCGTTCCTTAAAGTTTGGGGTTGCGAAGCTTATGTAAAGAAGTTACAGCCAGACAAGCTTGAACCCAAAGCGGAAAATGCGTCTTCATAGGATACCCGAAGGAAACTATTGGGTATACCTTCTATCATATATCCGAGGGCAAAATCTTTGTTGCCAAGAATGGATCCTTTCTAGAGAAGGAGTTTCTCTCGAAAGAAGTGATAGGAAGGAAAGTAGAACTTGACGAGGTTGTTGAACCTTCTCTCGAACTTGCGAGTAGCGCATCACCGGAAGTAGTTCCTGTGGCGCCTTCACGAATAAGAGAGGAAGCTAATGATGTTGATCATGAAACTTCGGTTAAAGTTACTACGGAACCTCGCAGGTCAATGAGAACTCGTACCACTCCTGATTGGTATGATCTCGTTATGAGTGTCATGTTGGTGGATAACACCGATGACCCTGCGACATATGAGGAAGTGATGATGAGCCCAGATTCCAATAAATGGCAAGATGCAATGAAATCCGAGATTGGATCCATGTACATAAACCAAGTATGTACTTTGGTGGACTTACCGGATGGCTGTCGAGAACAAATGGATTTTTAAGAAGAAAACAGATGCTGATGGTAATGTTACTGTCTATAAAGCTCGACTTGTCGCAAAAGGGTTTCGACAAATTCAAAGATCTGACTATGATGAGACTTCCTCACCAGTAGCGAAGCTAAAGTCTGTGAGGATTATGTTAGCAATCGCTGCATATTATGATTATGAGATATGGCAGATGGATGTCAAAACGGCGTTCCTCAATGGAGACATTGATGAAGAGTTGTATATGGTGCAACCCAAAGGTTTTGTCGGTCCTAAAGATGCTAACAAAGTATGCAAACTTCAATGGTCCATATATGGATTGAAGCAAGCATCCCGAAGTTGGAATCAACGTTTTGATAAGGTAATCAAAAGTTTTGGTTTTATACAAACTTATGGAGAAGCTTGTATTTACAAGAAAGTGAGTGGGAGCTTTGTAGCATTCTTAATACTATATGTAGATGAAATATTGTTGATTGGGAATGATATAGACCTTATTAATAGTGTCAAGGATTATTTGAATAATAGTTTTTCAATGAAAGATCTTGGCGAAGCAGCTTACATATTAGGCATAAAGATTTATAGAGATAGATCGATACGCCTAATATCATTGTCATAAAGTACATATTTGGAAAAAGTTCTAAAGAGGTTTGGAATGGAAGATAGGAAGAAAGGGTTCTTGCCCATGTTTCCCAGTACGACCTTGAGTAAAACTCAAAGTCCTGCAACGGCAGAAGATAGAGAAAGGATGAGTAAGACTCCCTATGCCTCAGCCATAGGATCTCTAATGTATGCCATGCTATGTACTAGACACGACATTGCATATGATGTCAGTTTGACTAGCAGATATCAAAGTGATCCAGGAGTGGATCATTGGACAGCGGTCAAAAACATCCTTAAGTACTTGAGAAGAACTAAGGATATGGTTCTTTCTTATGGAGGTGATGAACAGCTCGTTGTTAATGGTTACACCGATGCTAGTTGGAACACCGATCCGGATGATTCTAAATCTCAATCTGGATACGTATTTATTTTGAATGGTGCAGAAGTTAGCTGGAGGAGTGCAAAGCAAAGCGTTGTGGCGAGATCTTCAACTGAATCGGAATACATAGCTGCTTCAGAGGCTTCACAAGAAGCGATATGGATGAAGGAGTTCATTACAGAGCTCGGTGTGGTTCCAAGTGCGCTGAACCCAATGTCTATCTACTATGATAACATGGGCGCCATAGCCAATGCGCAAGAACCAAGGTCACACAAGAAGCTGAAGCACATCAAGCTACGTTTTTATGTTATTCGAGAGCATGTCCAAGATGGTGACATAAAGATTTGCAAAGTACACACAGATCTGAATGTGGCAGATCCGTTGACTAAACCTCTCCCGAGGGCAAAAGATGACCAGCACCAAACCGCCATGGGTGTTCGGTATATTACCATGTAATCTAGATTAGCTGACTCTAGTGCAAGTGGGGGACTGTTGGAGATATGCCCTAGAGGCAATAATAAAAGTGGTTATTATTATATCTTTGTGTTTATGATAAATGTTTACATTCATGCTATCATAGTATTAACCGGAAACATTAATACTTGTAGGATTTGTAAACTAAATTAGAGTCCCTGGTAAAGCCTCTTTATAATACTAGCTTGTTGATTAATAGATGATCGTGGTTTCTCGATCATGAACATTGAGATGTTATTAATAACAAGATCATATCATTAGGAGAATGGTATGATGTACATACTCCTATAGATAAGCGTAGCATTAAGATCAAGTCATTTCAATAGTTCGTTTGCTATAAGCTTTCTGATACATAGTAACCTAATTCCTTCGACCACGAGATCATGTTAATCACCATCACCGGAAGGATGCTTTGATGACATCAAACACCACACCGTAACTGGGTGGCTATAAAGGTGGCATTGAGTGTTCATAAAGTATGGGTTGAGGCACATGGATCGAGAGTGGGATTTGTCCATCCATATGACGGATAGATATACTCTGGGCCCTCTCGGTGGAATTTCATCCAATTAGCTTGCAAGCATGTGACTGGCTCACAAGGGATCACATATCACGGAAACGAGAAAAGAGTACTTATCGGTAACGAGGTTGAACTAGGTATGCAGAGATACCGACGATCAAAACCTCGGATAAGTAAACTATCATGAGACAAAGGGAAATTGGCATCGTATGTGAGTGGTTCATTCGATCACAAAGTAATCGTAGAAATATGTGGGAGCCATATGAATTTCCAGATTCCTCTATTGGTTATTGATCGGAGAAGTGTCTTGGTCATGTCCGCATAATTCACGAACCGTAGGGAGACACACTTAAGGATTCGATGTTGTTTAGTAGATATGGAATGTTAGTAGGGATACCGAATGTTGTTCGGAGTCTCGGATGGGATCTGGGATATCACGAGGAGATCCGGAATGGTCCGTAGAATAGGATTCATATAAGGAAAGTCCTATTTCGGAGTTCGGGAAAGTTTCTGATGTTTTCATCGGAGAGGTTCTAGAAGGGTCTAGAAGGTTCACCGATCCGGAAGGAGAATGGTCCATGAATGTGTCATGGGTAAGTGGAATGATTGGATCATATCCTAGGTCACATGGTGTGTGCATTTGTAAGAGAGAATTAAAGCTCTAAATTGAAAGTCAAACGGGAGTTTGAAAAGTCAAACTGGAACAATGGTTTCCTAGTGGGAGAAGAAACAAGTCCTTCTCTCAATCCAACTTGGGTTTGGGTTTGGATTCAAACCCACCCCTCCCAAGGCTGCCCTCCCTCTCATAAATAGAAGGGGAGGGCTGCCCCAAAGCACACAAGCCCTAGCCCTCTCCCCGCACCCAAGCCGCCGCCGCAGCCCCGCCGCCGCGCCGACGCCGCCACCGCTCGCCACCGCCGCCCTAGGAGCGACCGACACCTCCTCCTCCTCCCGGTCATCTAAACCCTGGATCTCCGGGAAACCCTAATCCACCATAACTCGCACTGGCTTAGGCGAAGCCCTGCGGGATCTTCCCTCTACTTTCGACACCACGTCGTCGTGCTGCCGGAATCGTGAGGGGAGAACTACAACCTCCGCTGCCTACTGGAACAAGGGAGAGGAAGGTCTTCATCGAGTACCGAACGTGTGACCGAATGCGGAAGCGCTGCCGAAACGCAGTGTCAGAAGGATCGTCTACGCGATCTTGAGATCGGCAAGTGTACGACTACATCACCCACGAGAATCTGCTCTCGTTAACCGCTTTGGAATCTTTGAGGGTGAGTGCTTCTATCGACTCGTTGCTACAATCTAGTAGATAGATCTTGGCTTGTTTGTGTGCATGCGGTAGAATTTTTTGTTTTCCATGCTACGAACCCCTACACAAACTACTTTTTTCAAGCAAACTAAACAAACTAAGCAAACCAAACAAAAACTAAGACACTCCAAGAACAACACAACTATGCATGAAACAATACAAACGAAGTATCTAGACAGACCTGAGCTTTTTATTGATGAAAAAGGGGATGCATTGGGCATCCCCAAGCTTTGACGCTTGTACCTCTTGTATATTTCTTGGGGTGACACCGGGGTGGCATCCCCAAGCTTGAGCTTTTGTTCATTCTTCATCTCATTGCATCATTCTCTCTCTACACCTGAAATTTTTCCTTCATACAAAACTTCACACAATCTTCATTAGCTTTGGAACAGAAAGGCTTTTCACTAAAAACACAAGCTACCTGCTGTAGCAACTCCTTCAAAAAGCTCAATTCACCTAAAGAGAACTCAAAAAGGAATCAATAAGAAGCAAATGCAAATAATGGCAGAAATCTGTCAAAACAGACCAGCAGGTAGAAACCGATTTTTTCAAACATCTTCTGTTGCTCAAATCAAAAAGTTTTGAACTAACGAAAGTTATATAACATACTGGGGGATTTATTCGTAAATTTTCATCTCAATCCGAGTTACAGAGACTCCTCACGAATTTTTTTCGTGGAGAATAGAAATCTGTTTCGGGACAGCAACTCCCCAAATCTTACTTCCCTCTTATTAGAGGTAATTCTTGGCACAAAAAGCAAATCAAAAGGATAAAGAGAGGTCATTACTGAAGTAATAACTTCCAAGACTCAAGAAAACTCTTGGGTTATCTCCCAACAAGTACTTTTCTTTAACGCCTTTAAGTTAGGCACGGAAAGTATGACAAGATGCTCATATAAGAAATATGAATTGAAGTAAAAGAGAGCATCAAGAAGCAAATTCAAAACACATTTAAGTCTAACCCACTTCCTATGCATAGGAATCTTGTATGCAAATAAATTTACAAAGAACAAAGTGACAAGCATAGGAAGATAAAACAAGAGTAACTTCAAAACTTTCAGCACATAGAGAGGTGTTTTAGCACCATGAAAACTTCTACAACCGTATTTTCCTCTCTCATAATAATTTTCAGTAGCATCATGAATAAACTCAACAATATATCTATCACATAAATCATGCTTTTCATGATCTAGAAAAACATAATTTCTATCAAGCTCAAAAATAGTGGGATTAAAAACTTCATAGGTTTTACCCAAAGTAGATATTTCAAAAGGATCCACAGGAACATAAAATTCATCCTCCTTTGGTAAGCATGGGGGACAATCAAATAATATAAGAGGTAAAGAATTACTCTCATTAGAAGGTAGCATGGATAGATCCATTCTTCCTCCTTTTGTTCATCACTCTCCTCTTTTTCATCTAATGAGCTTCCAGTTTCAACAATTTCTTCTTCCATAGGCTCCTGTAAGGCATTCGTCTCTTCCATTCGTGGAAAGCACCTATTAAAATATTCAAGAATATATCCATTTTCTTCCTTGTAATTGTCAAAGCAAAATTTAAGTATCTCATAAATCTCATATTCATAAGGTGCATCATCAATATTTTCAAGCAAACTGGCAAGTTCAAATGCACCCTTGAAGGCAATAAACTCTTCAATTTATTCCACATCATAAAAGTAATAATTTCCTTTAACATAAGAAGATATGGTAACATTATAATTATACTCAAATTGAAAAGGTAGGTGTTTATACCTCCTATAGCAACAAGATTTATCAAAGCAATATGTAACATTATAAGTAGAGCACACCTCTCTAGCAACAGTATTCAATTTGTTCCCATAAGTGTTTCCCTTTTTGTGACAAATAGTGCTTCTTATAATAATACTTCTCTTCTTCCGTGAACCCACCTTGCCAATAAGAACTAGTTTCAAAGAAACCATCCATTGATAGAAAGCATGACCAAGCAAGGCAAGAACAGACCAGCAACTAGAGCACGAAATAATTTTTTTTGTGTGTTTTTGAATAAAGCAAGCAAACCAAACAAGACTAATTTTTTGGGTTTTTTTTGAAAAGAGGCAAACAAAACCAAGCAAAAGAAACGAAGCAAACTAAAAACAAAGTAAAGAGAAAGGAAGTGAAAGACTCCCCTAGTGAAGACGTCCTTAGCCTCCCCGGCAACGGCGCCAGAAAACTTGTTGGTGCTTGACGTGGAGCACTTCGTTGGAAACCCCAAGAGCAAGGTGTGATGAGCACAACAGCAAGTCTTCCCTCAGTAGATACCGAGGTTATCGAACCAGAAGGAGGAAGGAAATGTCACACAGGTGTTGCAAGCAACGCGGAGACCTACACAACACAAACTCAAGACTTTGCCCCAACGAACAGTGAGGTTGTCAAGCTCACCGGTTTGTTGTAACAAAGGATTAAACGTATGGTGTGGAAGGTAATGGTTTGCAGCAAGTAAACAAGTAACCGTGGAAGATGTATCAATGATAAAGATTGGACCGGGGTCCATAGTTCACTAGAGGTGCTATCCTTATATAAACAACATGGCATGAAGGGTAAAAAATTACAGCGGGGCAATTGACAGGAACTGAGCAAGGCATAACAATGCAATTACTAGTCAGAAAGATCCTATGAGATTCGATTGGGTAATACAACAAGATACATAGACCGCCATCCAGCTGCATCTATGACTAGAAGTCCATCTTCAGGTTATCATCCGAACCCCCTCCAGTATTAAGTTACAAGAAACAGACAACTGCTTTAAGCAAAGTGTGTAAGGTAAACAGTCCACATGTTCCATGAACAAGAGACCGTTGTTTTCTCCCTAGTAGCAATAGCACATCTACAACTGAAGAGATTTATGTCACTTCCCTTGGAAACTAGAGGCATGAACCCACTATCGAGCATAAATACCCCCTCTTGGAGTCACTAGCAACTACTTGTCCAAGATAGCTACTAACAACAGAGAGCATGAAAGATCATAAACAACACAGACATGCTAGAATCATAAAGACAAAACCATTAATCAAACCAACATAATAATCTCAATATCCATCGGATTCCCGCAAACACAACATGCATGATTACAAATAGATTATATCTTGATAATGAATGGAGCTCACAAGATCTATACATGAAAGCACAAGGAGGAGATACAACCATCTAGCTACTACATGGACCCATAGTACAAGGTGGAACTACTCACGCATCATACCGAAGACAAGGCCTCCGGGATGATCTCCCCTCCGGCAAGGTGCCGGGAAGAACTTCAGATCCCCCCTCGATCTAGGGATGATGGTGGCGGAGGATAGAGAAGGTTTCGTGGAATATTGATTGGGTACTTAGGGTTTCTGCATCGGGGGCTTCTTATAGGCGAAGGGGGAGGCCGAGGAGGTGGCCAGGGGCCCCACATCTTGCCTAGGCGCGGGGCAGGACCCACTTGTGCCTATTGGCGGTGTGGATGCCCTAGCACGCCTCTCCGTCTCCCCTCTGGACTTCTTGTTCCCCACGGAAATTAATTGACTTTAACGTTTGTCTCGTCCAATTCTGAGAATATTTCTTTACTAGCTTTTCTGGAATAAAAAACAGCAGAAAACAGGCAACTGGCACTGTGGCAACTTATTAATAGGTTAGTACTAGAAAGCATGTAAAAAGCACCTCAAAGTGTAGACAAAGCAAAGCAAAGTAGATACTAAACAAGCATGGAGAATCAAAAATTATCGATACGTTTCCGACGTATCAGCAATAAGTAAGTGGAAAGACTCCATCAATAGTGCATGGCCTCTGCTTGCGAGGGAATCAATGACCTCAAACCTTTCTGCCTTTATGTTTAGAACAGCCAACCAATAGTGTCCGGATGAATCATTCGGTAACTGAGGGAACTTCTCTAAGGTGGGGAAACAGATCTGCGTTTGATGTGGCAAAAAAAGGATAGTGAACAATCAAAAAATGCGAGTTTACATACCTAAAAATGGGAAAAAGGTACAAGAAATTTAAATAGTCTTGTGCATTTGCTTGTTATACACTGGAAAAGTAAAAAAAAGAGGAACTCACTATTTCCTTGTGGTCGAGCATGTTTCCAGGGGTTCTTTGGAAGCATCTTTTGACATCTTTTAAATGGTACCGGCAATCGATTAGGTACTTATAAGAAAAACAAGAAATAAAGATGTCAGAAAGTTAGAACTACACGTTCTTCAATGTGAATTGAAAATAATAATAAAAAGAGAGGAACCTACCGCTACGCGTAGCGGCATGATGTAGTTTTTTGGGTTTTGATTCTACAATGCGATTACATGGATTCCTACCTCAGCGATTGTGTTTATCAGTTTGTAGCCTGGTTTCACTGAATCTACCAGGTGTCCAAGATTTGCGAATAGAATTCCATCATCGAAAATAATGCCTTCATTTTCCGTGGACCCAGTCCCCGAACCATGCTGAATCACCATATTGTACAACTCTTCTTTTGATTTTGTGTTGTTGTAGTTCTTCTGTGTTTCAAAATTTACAAATGGTGACCTTACAAATCTACCCTTCTTCACAATCCTCTTGTCGAGCTCAAGTGGCACAGATGTAATGCTTACAGCTGCCTCATATCTTCTATTATTGTTAGTGTTCACTTGATTGTTTTGTAGTTGTCCCATATATTCTGCTTCCTCTATCTGGTTATCCTCTTCTTGTGTTTCCATGTTAAATGAAGGGGGGGGGGGTCAGGGGATCGTTTCAAACCTCTGTCGCTACCTGTCCGACTCTGTGCTGCTGTCAAAGTTTAACTTCCTGTTCATCGAGTCTTCTCCTGCAGAAGGTAGTATCCTTGGCGACTGTACTTGAACTATGGGCTTGGGTGAAACTTCAAGTTCTCCCCGCGCAACAGATCTTGTTCTGTATCTGCTTGGTGAAGGTGAGGCATTTTCCTGGATTTTTAATCCAGATGGTTGCTGTGGCATCCCGCAAAACCACTACTAGAAAATCGCGGTGTTTTTGTGTTGCGCATCATCATGACCGCATGCTCATGTCATCATGCATGGTTTATCAAAAACTATTTTCCAAACGCCTATTTTTGTTTTCTAAAATTACCCTTCTCTTTATTCAAATCGAAAACCTAGGTCCGTTCGGATCTTTTATTTGTCTAAAACCTTTTTTGCAAATGTTTTGTTTTAAGAGAAATAAAAATAATAAATTTAAAATATTTTGTTAGTGGGGGAGGCGGCCCAGTCGGCCAGGCCCAAGGCCCAGCCAACAGGCCACCTACCACCCCACTAGTCCAAACCCTAACCAGAACCTACCCCATCCCCCAACCCTTCCCAGCCACCAGCCTCCACCCTACTCCCTATCTGCGCCGCTACCCTCCCTGGTGCATGATATCAACTGAGTACAAAGTACAAGTGCAATGTTGAAAACGTTCCCCGTGACAGCATGGTTCTGCTAATTCCAACGAAAAAGTGCAAGCATATACAACATAGAAGACACAATGGTTCAAGTTTATTAGGGGCAAAGAATATAAAGTGTGCCATCAAGTTTTTTAGGGCTTTAATCACTAAGTTTTCACATAACAAAATAGTTTTTAATTGGAAGATAGCTGAAAACAAGAATATACTTGGAATGGTGTAACACACCATGCATAGGAATTTATAGTGGACACTTTGGAAAAACTTGGTTTCTTGGGAGTTGGAAGCATGAGTAGAGCTTACTCATACAAGTGGAGGCTAGCAAAAGACTGGAGCAACCAACTAAGAGAGCAATAATGGCCATAGTCATGCAGTGGAACAAAACATTACTAATCAAATCAAAGAGTGGTACTACAAGTCAAGGACTAAATGATTATAGAGTCTATCGTGACTTGTTATAGTCATAACATGGTGTGAGCATGTGCCAAGTCAACCCAAGCAAAACATCAAAGGAGAATACCACAATACTATGCTTTTGCATGCTAAAACAACGCATAATTTCTTCAAGGCACACTAAGCAATCCCAATTGTTTGGAACAAGACATGCTACAGCAATAATCACTAATCATAATGTCAAAACAACACCTAGCATGTCATGCTAAAGTCTAAGTCACAGTCAATGCAAGCTCCTCTTGCACTTACAAGCAAGAACTTACTACTCCTTTCCAACACCAAGCAACTTATTTGCAAACAATACAGCGAGAACGGGGGTCCAAACTGTTGGAGATATGCCCTAGAGGCAATAATAAAAGTGGTTATTATTATATCTTTATGTTTATCATAAATGTTTACATTCATGCTATAATAGTATTAACCGGAAACATTAATGCTTGTGTGATTTGTAAACTAAATTAGAGTCCCTGGTAAAGCCTCTTTATAATACTAGCTTGTTGATTATAGATGATCGTGGTTTCTCGATCATGAACATTGATATGTTATTAATAACAAGATCATATCATTAGGAGAATGGTTTGATGTACATACTCCTATAGATAAGCGTAGCATTAAGATCAAGTCATTTCAATAGTTCGTTTGCTATAAGCTTTCTGATACATAGTAACCTAATTCCTTCGACCATGAGATCATGTTAATCACCATCACCAGAAGGATGCTTTGATGACATCAAACACCACACCGTAACTGGGTGGCTATAAAGGTGGCATTGAGTGTTCGGAAAGTATGGGTTGAGGCACATGGATCAAGAGTGGGATTTGTCCATCCATATGACGGATAGATATACTCTGGGCCCTCTCGGTGGAATGTCATCCAATTAGCTTGCAAGCATGTGACTGGCTCACAAGAGATCACATATCACGGGAACGAGAAAAGAGTACTTATCGGTAACGAGGTTGAACTAGGTATGCAGAGATACCGACGATCAAAACCTCGGATAAGTAAACTATCGTGAGACAAAGGGAAATTGGCATCGTATGTGAGTGGTTCATTCGATCGCAAAGTAATCGTAGAAATGTGTGGGAGCCATATGAATTTCCAAATTCCTCTATTGGTTATTGATCGGAGAAGTGTCTTGGTCATGTCCGCATAATTCACGAACCGTAGGGAGACACACTTAAGGATTCGATGTTGTTTAGTAGATATGGAATGTTAGTAGGGATACCGAATGTTGTTAGGAGTCTCGGATGGGATCCGGGATATCACGAGGAGATCCGGAATGGTCCGGAGAATAAGATTCATATATGAAAAGTCCTATTTTGGAGTTCGGGAAAGTTTCCGATGTTTTCATCGGAGAGGTTCTAGAAGGGTCTAGAAGGTTCACCGATCCGGAAGGAGAATGGTCCATGAATGTGTCATGGAAGTGGAATGATTTGGATCATATCATAGGTCAGAGGGTGTGTGCATTTGTAACAGAGAATTAAAGCTCTAAATTGAAAGTCAAACGGGAGTTTGAAAAGTCAAACTGGAACAATGGTTTCCTTGTGGGAGAAGAAACAAATCCTTCTCTCAATCCAACTTGGGTTTGGGTTTGGATTCAAACCCACCCCTCCCAAGGCTGCCCTCCCTCTCATAAATAGAAGGGTAGGGCTGCCCTAAAGCACACAAGCCCTAGATCCTCTCCCCGCACCCGAGCCGCCGCTGCAGCCCCCCCGCCGCCGCCGCTCGCCGCCGGTTCGTCGTCGCCGCCGCCGACACCTCCTCCTCCTCCCGGTCATCTAAACCTTAAATCTTCGGAAAACCCTAATCCACCATAACTCGCACCGGCTTAGGCGAAGCCCTGCGGGATCTTCCCTCTACTTCCGACACCACGCCGTCGTGCTGCCGGAATCGCGAGGGGAGAACTACAACCTCCGCTGCCTGCTGGAACAAGGAAGAGGAAGGTCTTCATGGAGTACCGAACGTGTGACCGACTGCTGAAGCGCTGCCGGAACGCAGCGCCAGAAGGATTGTCTACGCGATCTTGAGATCGGGTGTACGACTACATCACCCACAAGAATCTGCTCTCGTTAACCGCTTTGGAATCTTCGAAGGTGAGTGCTTCTATCGACTCGTTGCTACAATCTAGTAGATAGATCTTGGCTTGTTTGTGTGCATGCGGTAGAATTTTTTTGTTTTCCATGCTACGAACCCCTACAGTGGTATCGGAGCTGTGTCTATATGTAGATCTGTTGCACGAGTAGAACACAATGGTCATTATGGGCGGTGGTGCTTTTATTATCAATTGCTTTTTGTGTACTTTGCATCTTGCCGTATGATGGGATGAAGCGGCCTGGGCTAACCTTACGTGACATCGTTCATGAGACTTGCTCCATGCTCAACATGCAACTTGTATTGCATAAGTGGCTTTGCGGGTGTCTGTCTCTCCCATTATAGTATAGATTTAATTTACAACGGGCACTTGATAGTTCAAACATCAACGTTGTGTTTCTTGTTCGTAAGTTAGAACGATACTTATTGAAAGCCCCAAACCACGTAAAATATGCAAAGAAAATTAGAGGCGTCTAACTTTGTTTTGTAGGGGTCTGCTGTGATGTGATATGGCCATGATTGTGATTATATATGATGTATGCAATGTTCCTTATTGTAAGTTGGCAACCGGTAGGAGCCATATGGTTGTCTTTTAAATTCCGCTAAGACCTACGTGTCTATTCAAAGTAGTTGTAATAGTTGAAGTTGGTGGACGACAACCATGAAACGGCGCCATTGACCTTGACGCCATACCGGTGATGATGGAGATCATGTTCGTGCTTGAAGATGGAGATAGGAAGCACAAGAAGAAAGTCCATATCATATCACATATTATGAATTACATGTGATGTTAATCCTTTATGCATCTTGTATTGCTTAGTTTGCGACGGTGGCATTATAAGATGATCCCTTAAGCACAAAATTTCAAGTTTTAAAGTGTTCATCCTTAGTAAGCACTGTTGCTAAAGCTCGTTGTTTTGAAGCACCACGTGATGATCGGGTGTGTTAGATTCTGCGAGTGTATACAACATGAGCAAGCAGATTTTCTCATGCGGAAGCTAAGGTTTGATCTTGATGAGCCTAGCATGTACAGACATGGTCTCGGAACACGGATCACCGAAAGGTAAAGCATGAGTCATATAGTAGATATGATGAACATGTTGATTGTTCGCCATTGAAGCTACATCAACTCTCGTGATGATCGGTTTTGATGTGGTGGATTTGGTTCGTGTGATCACTAAAACAATTTGAGGGATATTGTTTTGAGTGGGAGTTCACCTAGATTAATTTAACTATTAATTAGAACTCAATTTTTCATAAACTTAGTCTAAACTATTGCAAATATGTTGTAGATCAATGGCAGCCCCTACCATCAATTTTAATCCGTTCCTAGAGAAAGAAAAGTTGAAAAACAATGGAAGCAACTTCGCGGATTGGTTCCGCAATTTGAGGATTGTCCTCAATGCTGGTAATTTGACCTATGTGCTGGATGCACCGCTGGGTGACCCGCCTGTAGCTAATGCTACCGATGAGGAAAAGAATGTTTTCCTCGCTCGGAAGAATCAGTACTCCACAGTTTAGTGTGCTATCTTGTATGGTTTGGAATCGGAGCTTCAGAAAAGGTTTGAGAACCATGACCCACATGATATTGTCCATGAACTCAAAATGATATTTGAGGCTCACGCGGCAGTTGAGAGTTATGAGGCTTCTGAAAAGTTCTTTAACTGCAAGATGGAAGAGGGCAGCTCCGTCAGTGAGCACGTGCTTAAGATGTCTGGGCACGCAAGCAAGCTTCAAAGCTTGGGAACCGTGTCCTCCAATCACTACCACCAAGTTACAAGAACTTTGTGATGAACTACAATATGCAAAACATGGACAAGTCATTGCTAGAACTCTTTTCCATGTTGAAATCTGCAGAAGTGGAGATCAAGAAAGAGCACCGCATGTTGTTGGTCAATAAGACCACCAAATTCAAGAAACAAGGCAAGTCTAAGAAAAAGGGAAACTTCAAGAAGGGCGGTAAGAAAGTTACTGCGCCGGTGAAGAAGACCAAGGCTGGGCCTAAGCCTGATACTGAGTGCTTTTACTGCAAGGGAGAAGGTCACTGGAAGCGTAATTGCCCAAAGTACTTGGCGGATTTTAAGAACGGCAACATCAAGAAGAAAGGTATATCCGATGTACATGTTATTGATGTGTATCTCACTAGTACTCGTAGTAGTGCCTGGGTATTTGATACTGGTTCGGTTGGTCATATTTGTAACTTGAAACAGGTACTGCAGAATAAACGGAAGCTAGCGAAGAACGAGGTGATGATGCGCATTGGAAATGGATCAAAGGTTGATGTGATCGCGGTCGGCACGCTACCTCTTCATCTACCATCGGGATTAGTTTTATACTTAAATAATTGTTATTTGGTGCCTGCGTTGAGCATGAACATTATATCCGGATCATGTTTATTGCGAGACGGTTACTTGTTTAAGTCCGAGAATAATGGTTGTTTGATTTATATGAGTAATATGTTTTATGCACATGCACCTTTGATATATGGTCTATTCTTATTGAATCTCGATTGTGGAAATACACACATTAACAACATTGAAGTTAAACGTTTGAAATTGAGCGATAACTCGAACTATATGTGGCACTGTCGTCTTGGTCATATTGGAGTGAAGCGTATGAAGAAACTCCATTCCGATGGACTTCTTGAATCACTTGATTTTGAATCACTTGAAAGATGTGAAGCATGTCTGATGGGTAAAATGACCAAGACTCCATTTTCTGGTATGATGGAGCGAGCTACGGACTTATTGGAAATCATACATACCGATGTGTGTGGCCCAATGAGTGTAGCATCGCGTGGTGGTTATCATTATGTTCTTACCTTCACGGATGACTTGAGTAGATATGGGTATATCTATTTCATGAAACATAAGTCCGAAACTTTCGAGAAGTTTAAGGAATTTCAAAGTGAGGTAGAGAATCAACGTAACAAGAAGATTAAATTTCTACGATCTAACCAGGAAGGTCAATATCTAAGTTACGAGTTTGGCGAGCATTTGAAGAAATGCGGAATACTTTCACAATTGACACCGCCGGGAACACCACAGTGTAATGGTGTGTCCGAACGTCGTAATTGAACTCTCTTAGATATGGTTCGTTCTATGATGTCACTTACAAATTTACCGCTATCGTTTTGGGATTATGCATTAGAAACAGCCGCATTCACTTTAAATAGGGCACCATCTAAATCCGTTGAAACGACACCGTATGAATTGTGGTTTGGGAAGAAACCTAAATTGTCGTTCCTTAAAGTTTGGGGTTGCGAAGCTTATGTAAAGAAGTTACAGCCAGACAAGCTTGAACCCAAAGCGGAAAATGCGTCTTCATAGGATACCCGAAGGAAACTATTGGGTACACCTTCTATCATATATCCGAGGGCAAAATCTTTGTTGCCAAGAATGGATCCTTTCTAGAGAAGGAGTTTCTCTCGAAAGAAGTGATAGGAAGGAAAGTAGAACTTGACGAGGTTGTTGAACCTTGTCTCGAACTTGCGAGTAGCGCATCACCGGAAGTAGTTCCTGTGGCGCCTTCACGAATAAGAGAGGAAGCTAATGATGTTGATCATGAAACTTCGGTTAAAGTTACTACGGAACCTCGCAGGTCAATGAGAACTCGTACCACTCCTGATTGGTATGATTCCGTTATGAGTGTCATGTTGGTGGATAACACCGATGACCCTGCGACATATGAGGAAGCGATGATGAGCCCAGATTCCAATAAATGGCAAGATGCCATGAAATCCGAGATTGGATCCATGTACGTAAACCAAGTATGTACTTTGGTGGACTTACCGGATGGCTGTCGAGAACAAATGGATTTTTAAGAAGAAAACAGATGCTGATGGTAATGTTACTGTCTATAAAGCTCGACTTGTCGCAAAAGGGTTTCGACAAATTCAAAGATTTGACTATGATGAGACTTTCTCACCAGTAGCGAAGCTAAAGTCTGTGAGGATTATGTTAGCAATCTGTGGCATCCCACAAAACCACTACTAGAAAATCGCGTTGAATTTGTGCATTGCATCGTCATCATCATGCATTGTTCGCATAAAAACTATTTTTGCAAAGCCCGATTTGTTTTCCAAACGCCTCGTCTTTATTCAAACGCCAAAAATCCGGGTCGCCGGAATATTTTGTTTTGCCCAGTATCAGTTTGCAAAAGCCTTGTTTGAAATAAATAAAAATATTTATTATTTTAGCGGGGCAGTCGAACGGGCCGATTGACCCGAACGACCGCCCCAGAAATTAAAACGGTCCAACTACACCCGCCCTTCCAAATCCTAAACCTACCCATCTATCTACCCACACCATCCCCTCCACATCACCCTGGCCACTCACACGCTGCCACCTCAGCTGTCCCTTCCCCATCCTCCAATCACCCTCTGCCACGTCACTCCCTCACCCCCTCTCCCTCTCTCCACCTCTCTCTCTCAACCACACATCCCAGCACACACGCGCGCGCAGCCACACAACACCACGCACGCCACCTCCCTCCACACCGGATTCCCCAACCGCTGACCCCACGCCTGGGACCCACCCCACCAGCCCCGCGTCTCTCCTCTCTCTCTCTCTGCGTTTCGTCCTCCCTGGCGCGTCTCCCCGCCCGTCCGCCGCGTAGCCTCTCCTCCTCCCGCGCCGGTCCCGCGCCGCCGGCCGCGGCCACCGCTCCGCGCGCCGCCCGCCCAGGCGAGCTCCCCGAGTCCCGCCTCGCCACCAACTCCCGCGCGCCGCCGCCAGCTCACCGCCTCTCCGCCGCGCCAGAGCTCCCCGTCGCCGGCCCCTCTCCCGCCCGCCGTCGCCTCCTCCCCGAGCGTGCCCACCCTCGCCTCCATCGCCGCAGCCGCCGGCGACGACCCCGCAGGCCGCTCGCCCCGGCAGCCTCCTCCGACCCGGGCCAGCGCCGCCGCCGCGCTCCGCCACCGCCCACCCTCGCCTCCGCGCGCTCGCCACCTCCCGCATCGCCTCTCTCCGGCCCTCCTCCGCTCGTCGACGCCCGCCACCGTCCGCCGCTCCCTCGCCGGACCCCGACGCCGCCCGCGTGCGCCCGTCCTCGCCGCCGGCGAGCCCACGTCATCCGCCCCGGCCCCTCAGCCCCCTCCTCGGCCCGACCTGCACGTCCCCGTCTTCCGCTCAGCGCTGGCCACAGCACGCCCCTGCAGGAGCCTGACGCCCTCCTACCCTGCACGACGCTCGAGCCGATCTCCACCACAACCGCCTCGGTCCGCTGCCATGGATGCCATCGCTGGCTGCTGCTGGTGCCAAGGCCGCGCCCTCATGTTCTGCGCCTTCTGTTTCTGTTCCATCAGGAGGACTACGACATCGTGTTGTGTGGGTTCCTGCACAGATGGAGAAGGCACAAGTTGGTTGGTGGTGTTCCCGTAGGTGGTGGCAACAGGAAGGCCGAACCAAGAATAAGATTGGCCTCGTGGCCGTTCCGAAGTTCGTGACGCAACTTTCGCCAAGATCGACCAACGCCATAAGTGATACGAGGATCACCCCAAGGACTTCAAGTTGAACCCACAAGATCCACCTCTCGGACGCCTAAAACCGTCGACAGAGGACCCGTATAACGTCAAGTTCTTCCCCGGAACCGTCAGGATCTCCGCCACCGAACCCTCGGCACGCCAAGGTCTACCTCACGGACACCGAGAACTTCCCCCTGAGCGCCAAGGTCGCCGACACGGATACGACAAGTGCGCCACCGATACGACAAGTACCCCGTTCCGAACGCCATGACCGACAACATGACCAGAGGACCGCGAATGCGACAAGATCCGCATGCGACAAGAACGGCACCGACCGGAAGAATCCGATGCGCCCCCGAACACCGAGACCCTGGACGACAAGTTCTCCGTCTTGTTTCCGCTCCCACCGTTTCCGTCGGACCCCGAACCCCGAACCCCCGGAGCCCAAGATCGTCGAGCCCCCTCAATGTGTGAACCCCTTTCCGAGAACCCTATTTTATAAATGGTCAACTATATGAATTGTTGCATGTTGAATTGTCATACTCGCATGCATATCTGTGGTTTGGGGGCCTTACGTCGATTCACCTCATAATTAAATATGGGGCCCATATGCAGGCAAAATCTAGTCTCATATCGGCCTCATTTAAATTTGTGTAGCGAACCCGATGCTATATTTTGGCTTGTTAAACAACATTTAAATTGCGGGGGTTTTAAATAACTTGAACCGAATAATTAATTGTCGGGACCCCGGTTCCGCTTAATATGATCTAATTGCATCGCACTTTGCCATGCCATGCATCATACATGCATCATGCCGATCTTCGGCCGTTGTATTAAATAGTGCATCCGGTGTTCCTTCTAGTGTTTTGCTTCTTCGCGGATAAGGCCGTTGAGTTGATGTGAGCTTCGCCCCGATCTTCGGTTGAACCCTTCGGCAATGTTTTCAGGCGAGCATCTCTCCCTTTCTACCTATCTTACTTTTATAGTATTTACTTCCCTCCTGTTGATCTATTGCTATCTGTGTTGCGATGCTCTAGTTTTCCGTACCCGTGATATCCCTTGCAGCCTTATATTGCCTCGGACACATCCTATTACCTGTTGTTTGGTAGATAGTTGGACTTGCGCGTCGTAGTCGCTTGCTCAAATGCTGTTGCGTGTCGTCAAGTGCCATAGTTGCTGATGTATTGCCGCATGTTGATGTTGGAGATGATTATGGTTTTACTTATCGCACACTTTAATTCCTGTTTAACAACTAAAATTGAAATAAGCAGAGGCATCGGTGGGTGATAGAAAATATTTGGTTTCCGAACGCCCACTTGTGTCCCGTAAGACCCCGAGTACTTGATACCTGTTCCTTGATTTATCGCGCTATCCACATCCGGGAGGTATATGGGACCCCCCTGAGCCAGAGCTTGATTCAGTCTTATTTCTTGGGGCCACAAACTAGTTTGAGGTTTTATTTACTATCCTGTACTTATGCCATGCTACTTCTGTATTTAAATTGTGCGACAGATAGCACACTGTAATGTTTAGGTAAGCGGAGTGATTACGCGGTATCGACACCCCGAGTTTTCGGGTTCCCAGTCGCTTACAGCCATTGACGCAAACCTTGAGTCCGTCTCGGAGCTTGCTTACTCCGTTGCGGGATCTACTCAATGGGGTGGCCCCCTGAAATATTTCTGAATCCTGTGATTGTTCAGTCGTGAAAGCCTCGTTGGGTTTTGTTTTGGTTTTTCCGAGGTTGATCGAGTGTGTGTTGCTATTGGTGCACCCCGGCCGGGTAAAACTTTCTGAAAGCCGTGTCCGCGGATATGGACGACTTGGAGCACAGTATCTCGACCATAGACAAGCATAACTAAAGTTTATTGCTATAAATTTGACTTTATAATGACTAGTAATCAGCTTCACTATAATGGAATGGCTAATTAATACTGCCCACAATTGCTTGTTTGGCTTGTCGCTTGCGGCCACTGTACCTGACTAGTAAGTATTGCAACTACAATGGAATGGCTGATTAAAAGTACCAACAACTGCCGGGTTACGGGTTATCTCATGCTAATTGTATCTGACTAGTAAGTATTGCCACTATAACGGGATGGTTAACTAAAAGTGCCCACTGCTTACTTTATCAGGATGAATATCTACATCTGACTAGTAATTACTGCAACGACAACTGAATAAGTAAAACTGCCAACTGTGTGAGTTCCTCGGTTGACTTCCTCGTTGGTCTCGAGGGGGAAACACCAGGATGGGTTTGTTTGATGGTAGTATCAGGTTATCTCCGAATAGGTCTTTCTTACCCCCTCTGATTGCCGCCAGTCGTATCGAGTCTCTATAGGTTGTTTAGTGCATGCTGCCGCTGCCGCTTCAGTCCACCATACCTATGTAGGCGAGGACCGCCGAATTCTAGCCTCGCCGTGTACTGGCCTCAGTACTGACGCTCCTTCTTTTTCCTTTGCCCTTTGTCGGCACCCCTTTTGTTTAAGCAGGTTTTGAGATCGACGTCGTTAGCAGGGTTACCCTTCCGGCTTGGCCTGGGCAGGGTTATGGACGCCATTGGTTATTCTTCAGGGCTCTTAGCCCCATTTGCATCTTGTCCGTAGACGGATGCTCCATCGTTTTCGAGGTGTTTTGGATCTTTGTACCGTATATCTGTATTCTTGACTCTTCGAGTCGCTGTTATATATATCTGTTCTGTGGGTCCCATCGAGGACTGTTGTGTAATGTTATTACTTCGTTTTCCACCCGCACGAAAGTGCCTGGTGGGCACCTTTGAATCGTTTCTATGCGGGTTTGGCGAATTTTGCTCAAACTTGCATAGGTCCGATTCTGAGGGTGTTACAGAGTGGTATCAGAGCTCAGCAGTTGCGATACCCCACAAGTCCAGCCTGTAGGATAACCTAGCTAACGGCCGAAGTAGAGTGTCAAGACTATTTTGAAAAATCGGTTGGATAGTTCTGATTAGGTCTGATTTTACTCCTTACCCCTCAGCTGTTCTCCTCTTACCTCTACGTGTTTTGAATCCGCTCTCTTCCCTTTCTTCGAGTCCAGGATTTCTCGTGGTTGGGTTTCCGTCGTACCTTCAGGGCTTCGCTTTCTCCCTTTTGTAACGGAGGTGCTACGATCATCAATCTGCAACTTGTCTGTTGTACCCTCCCTCCAATCTTTTGTTCTTGAGCTCTTTATCCATATGTGTTCCTTGCCGGATGTCAGTGTCGTTGAAAAACATATGAGAAGGACGAGCTTTGGTGAAGTTGGAGTTAACCTTGAGCATGTGTTGTTCATGCCAATGGAACCATCGCGAAACCTAATCAGTGTGTCTTTCATACGATTTCTGTTGTATCTTCCGGTGTTTCCCGATGTGATGACATCATCTACGCCAGATCCGATGCAGAGTCTGCATCGCTCCCTTGTTTCCGAACCTCGCTTGTCGAGATCTTCAGTCTAATTCCGAGAGTTGGTTGCATAATCCGCCTATTCGTGTGCAGAGTAATGGTTTGAGTGCGGGATGGAGTAGCTACCATACCACTACCCTTACCATTCGCTCTTGTACATCGAATCAGTGGATCCAGCAGTTTTACTCCGTCCACGGAAGTTAGGGGTGGCTTTATTTTTGATGCCTCTATCTTCGTCCTTTGTTTCTCCGAAGTTTTCTCTCGACGATCAGGAACAACGACCCTTTTGCTGGTGGTGTCGCCGATTTCAAGATGGAAGAAGGAACCCTCGTTAGTGGTGTCGCGAGGATCTCCACGAAGCGAGAGGACGCAGATCGCCGACCTTCCTTCCCGGTACCATGAAGCGGATCTCGAGGGCGAGATCCATTGTTAGTGGTGTCGAATTGTGGCATCCCGCAAAACCACTACTAGAAAATCGCGTTGAATTTGTGCATTGCATCGTCATCATCATGCATTGTTCGCATAAAAACTATTTTTGCAAAGCCCGATTTGTTTTCCAAACGCCTCGTCTTTATTCAAACGCCAAAAATCCGGGTCGCCGGAATATTTTGTTTTGCCCGGTATCAGTTTGCAAAAGCCTTGTTTGAAATAAATAAAAATATTTATTATTTTAGCGGGGCAGTCGAACGGGCCGATTGACCCGAACGACCGCCCCATAAATTAAAACGGTCCAACTACACCCGCCCTTCCAAATCCTAAACCTACCCATCTATCTACCCACACCACCCCCTCCACATCACCCTGGCCACTCACACGCTGCCACCTCAGCTGTCCCTTCCCCATCCTCCAATCACCCTCTGCCACGTCACTCCCTCACCCCTCTCCCTCTCTCCACCTCTCTCTCTCAACCACACATCCCAGCACACACGCGCGCGCAGCCACACAACACCACGCACGCCACCTCCCTCCACACCGGATTCCCCAACCGCTGACCCCACGCCTGGGACCCACCCCACCAGCCCCACGTCTCTCCCCTCTCTCTCTCTCTGCGTTTCGTCCTCCCTGGCGCGTCTCCCCGCCCGTCCGCCGCGTAGCCTCTCCTCCTCCCGCGCCGGTCCCGCGCCGCCGGCCGCGGCCACCGCTCCGCGCGCCGCCCGCCCAGGCGAGCTCCCCGAGTCCCGCCTCGCCACCAACTCCCGCGCGCCGCCGCCAGCTCACCGCCTCTCCGCCGCGCCAGAGCTCCCCGTCGCCGGCCCCTCTCCCGCCCGCCGTCGCCTCCTCCCCGAGCGCGCCCACCCTCGCCTCCATCGCCGCAGCCGCCGGCGACGACCCCGCAGGCCGCTCGCCCCGGCAGCCTCCTCCGACCCGGGCCAGCGCCGCCGCCGCACTCCGCCACCGCCCACCCTCGCCTCCGCGCGCTCGCCACCTCCCGCATCGCCTCTCTCCGGCCCTCCTCCGCTCTTCGACGTCCGCCACCGTCCGCCGCTCCCTCGCCGGACCCCGACGCCGCCCGCGTGCGCCCGTCCTCGCCGCCGGCGAGCCCACGTCATCCGCCCCGGCCCGGCAGCCCCCTCCTCGGCCCGACCTGCACGTCCCCGTCTTCCGCTCAGCGCTGTCCACAGCACGCCCCTGCAGGAGCCTGACGCCCTCCTACCCTGCGCGACGCTCGAGCCGATCTCCACCACAACCGCCTCGGTCCGCTGCCATGGATGACATCGCTGGCTGCTGCTGGTGCCAAGGCCGCGCCCTCATGTTCTGCGCCTTCTGTTTCTGTTCCATCAGGAGGACTATGACATCGTGTTGTGTGGGTTCCTGCACAGATGGAGAAGGCACAAGTTGTTTGGTGGTGTTCCCGTAGGTGGTGGCAACAGGAAGGCCGAACCAAGAATAAGATTGGCCTCGTGGCCGTTCCGAAGTTCGTGACGCAACTTTCGCCAAGATCGACCAACGCCATAAGTGATACGAGGATCACCCCAAGGACTTCAAGTTGAACCCACAAGATCCACCTCTCGGACGCCTAAAACCGTCGACAGAGGACCCGTATAACGTCAAGTTCTTCCCCGCAACCGTCAGGATCTCCGCCACCGAACCCTCGGCACGCCAAGGTCTACCTCACGGACACCGAGAACTTCCCCCTGAGCGCCAAGGTCGCCGACACGGATACGACAAGTGCGCCACCGATACGACAAGTACCCCGTTCCGAACGCCATGACCGACAACATGACCAGAGGACCGCGAATGCGACAAGATCCGCATGCGACAAGAACGGCACCGACCGGAAGAATCCGATGCGCCCCCGAACACCGAGACCCTGGACGACAAGTTCTCCGTCTTGTTTCCGCTCCCACCGTTTCCGTCGGACCCCGAACCCCGAACCCCCGGAGCCCAAGATCGTCGAGCCCCCTCAATGTGTGAACCCCTTTCCGAGAACCCTATTTTATAAATGGTCAACTATATGAATTGTTGCATGTTGAATTGTCATACTCGCATGCATATCTGTGGTTTGGGGGCCTTACGCCGATTCACCTCATAATTAAATATGGGCCCCATATGCGGGCAAAATCTAGTCTCATATCGGCCTCATTTAAATTTGTGTAGCGAACCCGATGCTATATTTTGGCTTGTTAAACAACATTTAAATTGCGGGGGTTTTAAATAACTTGAACCGAATAATTAATTGTCGGGACCCCGGTTCCGCTTAATATGATCTAATTGCATCGCACTTTGCCATGCCATGCATCATACATGCATCATGCCGATCTTCGGCCGTTGTATTAAATAGTGCATCCGGTGTTCCTTCTAGTGTTTTGCTTCTTCGCGGATAAGGCCGTTGAGTTGATGTGAGCTTCGCCCCGATCTTCGGTTGAACCCTTCGGCAATGTTTTCAGGCGAGCATCTCTCCCTTTCTACCTATCTTACTTTTATAGTATTTACTTCCCTCCTGTTGATCTATTGCTATCTGTGTTGCGATGCTCTAGTTTTCCGTACCCGTGATATCCCTTGCAGCCTTATATTGCCTCGGACACATCCTATTACCTGTTGTTTGGTAGATAGTTGGACTTGCGCGTCGTAGTCGCTTGCTCAAATGCTGTTGCGTGTCGTCAAGTGCCATAGTTGCTGATGTATTGCCGCATGTTGATGTTGGAGATGATTATGGTTTTACTTATCGCACACTTTAATTCCTGTTTAACAACTAAAATTGAAATAAGCAGAGGCATCGGTGGGTGATAGAAAATATTTGGTTTCCGAACGCCCACTTGTGTCCCGTAAGACCCCGAGTACTTGATACCTGTTCCTTGATTTATCGCGCTATCCACATCCGGGAGGTATATGGGACCCCCCCTGAGCCAGAGCTTGATTCAGTCTTATTTCTTGGGGCCACAAACTAGTTTGAGGTTTTATTTACTATCCTGTACTTATGCCATGCTACTTCTGTATTTAAATTGTGCGACAGATAGCACACTGTAATGTTTAGGTAAGCGGAGTGATTACGCGGTATCGACACCCCGAGTTTTCGGGTTCCCAGTCGCTTACAGCCATTGACGCAAACCTTGAGTCCGTCTCGGAGCTTGCTTACTCCGTTGCGGGATCTACTCAATGGGGTGGCCCCCTGAAATATTTCTGAATCCTGTGATTGTTCAGTCGTGAAAGCCTCGTTGGGTTTTGTTTTGGTTTTTCCGAGGTTGATCGAGTGTGTGTTGCTATTGGTGCACCCCGGCCGGGTAAAACTTTCTGAAAGCCGTGTCCGCGGATATGGACGACTTGGAGCACAGTATCTCGACCATAGACAAGCATAACTAAAGTTTATTGCTATAAATTTGACTTTATAATGACTAGTAATCAGCTTCACTATAATGGAATGGCTAATTAATACTGCCCACAATTGCTTGTTTGGCTTGTCGCTTGCGGCCACTGTACCTGACTAGTAAGTATTGCAACTACAACGGAATGGCTGATTAAAAGTACCAACAACTGCCGGGTTACGGGTTATCTCATGCTAATTGTATCTGACTAGTAAGTATTGCCACTATAACGGGATGGTTAACTAAAAGTGCCCACTGCTTACTTTATCAGGATGAATATCTACATCTGACTAGTAATTACTGCAACGACAACTGAATAAGTAAAACTGCCAACTGTGTGAGTTCCTCGGTTGACTTCCTCGTTGGTCTCGAGGGGGAAACACCAGGATGGGTTTGTTTGATGGTAGTATCAGGTTATCTCCGAATAGGTCTTTCTTACCCCCTCTGATTGCCGCCAGTCGTATCGAGTCTCTATAGGTTGTTTAGTGCATGCTGCCGCTGCCGCTTCAGTCCACCATACCTATGTAGGCGAGGACCGCCGAATTCTAGCCTCGCCGTGTACTGGCCTCAGTACTGACGCTCCTTCTTTTTCCTTTGCCCTTTGTCGGCACCCCTTTTGTTTAAGAAGGTTTTGAGATCGACGTCGTTAGCAGGGTTACCCTTCCGGCTTGGCCTGGGCAGGGTTATGGACGCCATTGGTTATTCTTCAGGGCTCTTAGCCCCATTTGCATCTTGTCCGTAGACGGACGCTCCATCGTTTTCGAGGTGTTTTGGATCTTTGTACCGTATATCTGTATTCTTGACTCTTCGAGTCGCTGTTATATATATCTGTTCTGTGGGTCCCATCGAGGACTGTTGTGTAATGTTATTACTTCGTTTTCCACCCGCACGAAAGTGCCTGGTGGGCACCTTTGAATCGTTTCTATGCGGGTTTGGCGAATTTTGCTCAAACTTGCATAGGTCCGATTCTGAGGGTGTTACACAATCGCTGCATATTATGATTATGAGATATGGCAGATGGATGTCAAAACGGCGTTCCTCAATGGAGACATTGATGAAGAGTTGTATATGGTGCAACCCAAAGGTTTTGTCGGTCCTAAAGATGCTAACAAAGTATGCAAACTTCAATGGTCCATATATGGATTGAAGCAAGCATCCCGAAGTTGGAATCAACGTTTTGATAAGGTAATCAAAAGTTTTGGTTTTATACAAACTTATGGAGAAGCTTGTATTTACAAGAAAGTGAGTGGGAGCTTTGTAGCATTCTTAATACTATATGTAGATGACATATTGTTGATTGGGAATGATATAGACCTTATTAATAGTGTCAAGGATTATTTGCATAATACTTTTTCAATGAAAGATCTTGGCGAAGCAGCTTACATATTAGGCATAAAGATTTATAGAGATAGATCGATACGCCTAATATCATTGTCACAAAGTACATATTTGGAAAAAGTTCTAAAGAGGTTTGGAATGGAAGATAGGAAGAAACGGTTCTTGCCCATGTTTCCCAATACGACCTTGAGTAAAACTCAAAGTCCTGCAACGGCAGAAGATAGAGAAAGTATGAGTAAGACTCCCTATGCCTCAGCCATAGGATCTCTAATGTATGTCATGCTATGTACTAGACAGGACATTGCATATGATGTCAGTTTGACTAGCAGATATCAAAGTGATCCAGGAGTGGATCATTGGACAGCGGTCAAAAACATCCTTAAGTACTTGAGAAGAACTAAGGATATGGTTCTTTCTTATGGAGGTGATGAACAGCTCGTTGTTAATGGTTACACCGATGCTAGTTGGAACACCGATCCGGATGATTCTAAATCTCAATCTGGATACGTATTTATTTTGAATGGTGCAGCAGTTAGCTGGAGGAGTGCAAAGCAAAGCGTTGTGGCGAGATCTTCAACTGAATCGGAATACATAGCTGCTTCGGAGGCTTCACAAGAAGCGATATGGATGAAGGAGTTCATTACAGAGCTCGGTGTGGTTCCAAGTGCGCTGAACCCAATGTCGATCTACTATGATAACATGGGCGCCATAGCCAATGCGCAAGAACCAAGGTCACACAAGAAGCTGAAGCACATCAAGCTACGTTTTTACGTTATTCAAGAGCATGTCCAAGATGGTGACATAAAGATTTGCAAAGTACACACAGATCTGAATGTGGCAGATCCGTTGACTAAACCTCTCCCGAGGGCAAAAGATGACCAGCACCAAACCGCCATGGGTGTTCGGTATATTACCATGTAATCTAGATTAGCTGACTCTAGTGCAAGTGGGAGACTGTTGGAGATATGCCCTAGAGGCAATAATAAAAGTGGTTATTATTATATCTTTGTGTTTATGATAAATGTTTACATTCATGCTATCATAGTATTAACCGGAAACATTAATACTTGTAGGATTTGTAAACTAAATTAGAGTCCCTGGTAAAGCCTCTTTATAATACTAGCTTGTTGATTAATAGATGATCGTGGTTTCTCGATCATGAACATTGAGATGTTATTAATAACAAGATCATATCATTAGGAGAATGGTATGATGTACATACTACTATAGATAAGCGTAGCATTAAGATCAAGTCATTTCAATAGTTCGTTTGCTATAAGCTTTCTGATACATAGTAACCTAATTCCTTCGACCATGAGATCATGTTAATCACCATCACCGGAAGGATGCTTTGATGACATCAAACACCACACCCTAACTAGGTGGCTATAAAGGTGGCATTGAGTGTTCATAAAGTATGGGTTGAGGCACATGGATCGAGAGTGGGATTTGTCCATCCATATGACGGATAGATATACTCTGGGCCCTCTCGGTGGAATGTCATCCAATTAGCTTGCAAGCATGTGACTGGCTCACAAGGGATCACATATCACGGGAACGAGAAAAGAGTACTTATCGGTAACGAGGTTGAACTAGGTATGCAGAGATACCGATGATCAAAACCTCGGATAAGTAAACTATCATGAGACAAAGGGAAATTGGTATCGTATGTGAGTGGTTCATTCGATCACAAAGTAATCGTAGAAATATGTGGGAGCCATATGAATTTCCAGATTCCTCTATTGGTTATTGATCGGAGAAGTGTCTTGGTCATGTCCGCATAATTCACGAACCGTAGGGAGACACACTTAAGGATTCGATGTTGTTTAGTAGATATGGAATGTTAGTAGGGATACCGAATGCTGTTCGGAGTCTCGGATGGGATCCGGGATATCACGAGGAGATCCGGAATGGTCCGGAGAATAGGATTCATATAAGGAAAGTCCTATTTCTGAGTTCGGGAAAGTTTCCGATGTTTTCATCGGAGAGGTTCTAGAAGGGTCTAGAAGGTTCACCGATCCGGAAGGAGAATGGTCCATGAATGTGTCATGGGTAAGTGGAATGATTGGATCATATCCTAGGTCACATGGTGTGTGCATTTGCAAGAGGGAATTAAAGCTCTAAATTGAAAGTCAAACGGGAGTTTGAAAAGTCAAACTGGAACAATGGTTTCCTAGTGGGAGAAGAAACAAGTCCTTCTCTCAATCCAACTTGGGTTTGGGTTTGGATTCAAACCCACCCCTCCCAAGGCTGCCCTCCCTCTCATAAATAGAAGGGGAGGGCTGCCCCAAAGCACACAAGACCTAGCCCTCTCCCCGCACCCAAGCCGCCGCCGCAGCCCCGCCGACGCCGCCACTGCTCGCCACCGCCGCCCTAGGAGCGGCCGACACCTCCTCCTCCTCCCGGTCATCTAAACCCTGGATCTCCGGGAAACCCTAATCCACCATAACTCGCACTGGCTTAGGTGAAGCCCTGCGGGATCTTCCCTCTACTTTCGACACCACGTCGCCGTGCTGCCGGAATCGTGAGGGGAGAACTACAACCTCCGCTGCCTACTGGAACAAGGGAGAGGAAGGTCTTCATCGAGTACCGAACGTGTGACCGAATGCGGAAGCGCTGCTGAAACGCAGCGTCAGAAGGATCGTCTACGCGATCTTGAGATCGGCAAGTGTACGACTACATCACCCACGAGAATCTGCTCTCGTTAACCGCTTTGGAATCTTTGAGGGTGAGTGCTTCTATCGACTCGTTGATACAATCTAGTAGATAGATCTTGGCTTGTTTGTGTGCATGCGGTAGAATTTTTTGTTTTCCATGCTACGAACCCCTACACAAACTACTTTTTTCAAGCAAACTAAACAAACTAAGCAAACCAAACAAAAACTAAGACACTCCAAGAACAACACAACTATGCATGAAACAATACAAACGAAGTATCTAGACAGACCTGAGCTTTTTATTGATGAAAAAGGGGATGCATTGGGCATCCCCAAGCTTTGACGCTTGTACCTCTTGGACATTTCTTGGGGTGACACCGGGGTGGCATCCCCAAGCTTGAGCTTTTGTTCATTCTTCATCTCATTGCATCATTCTCTCTCTACACCTGAAATTTTTCCTTCATACAAAACTTCACACAATCTTCATTAGCTTTGGAACAGAAAGGATTTTCACTAAAAACACAAGCTACATGCTGTAGCAACTCCTTCAAAAAGCTCAATTCACCTAAATAGAACTCAAAAAGGAATCAATAAGAAGCAAATGCAAATAATGGCAGAAATCTGTCAAAACAGACCAGCAGGTAGAAACCGATTTTTTCAAACATCTTCTGTTGCTCAAATCAAAAAGTTTTGAACTAATGAAAGTTATACAACATACTGGGGGATTTATTCGTAAATTTTCATCTCAATCCGAGTTACAGAGACTCCTCACGAATTTTTTTGGTGGAGAATAGAAATCTGTTTCGGGACAGCAACTCCCCAAATCTTACTTCCCTCTTATTAGAGGTAATTCTTGGCACAAAAAGCAAATAAAAGGATAAAGAGAGGTCATTACTGAAGTAATAACTTCCAAGACTCAAGAAAACTCTTGGATTATCTCCCAACAAGTACTTTTTTTAACGCCTTTAAGTTAGGCACGGAAAGTATGACAAGATGCTCATATAAGAAATGTGAATTGAAGTAAAAGAGAGCATCAAGAAGCAAATTCAAAACACATTTAAGTCTAACCCACTTCCTATGCATAGGAAACTTGTATGCAAATAAATTCACAAAGAACAAAGTGACAAGCATAGGAAGATAAAACAAGAGTAACTTCAAAACTTTCAGCACATAGAGAGGTGTTTTAGCACCATGAAAACTTCTACAACCGTATTTTCCTCTCTCATAATAATTTTCAGTAGCATCATGAATAAACTCAACAATATATCTATCACATAAATCATGCTTTTCATGATCTAGAAACACATAATTTCTATCAAGCTCAAAAATAGTGGGATTAAAAACTTCATAGGTTTTACCCAAAGTAGATATTTCAAAAGGATCCACAGGAACATAACATTCATCCTCCTTTGGTAAGCATGGGGGACAATCAAATAATATAAGAGGTAAAGAATTACTCTCATTAGAAGGTAGCATGGATAGATCCATTATTCCTCCTTTTGTTCATCACTCTCCTCTTTTTCATCTAATGAGCTTCCAGTTTCAACAATTTCTTCTTCCATAGGCTCCTGCAAGGCATTCGTCTCCTATTAAAATATTCAAGAATATATCCATTTTCTTCCTTGTAATTGTCAAAGCAAAATTTAAGTATCTCATAAATCTCATATTCATAAGGTGCATCATCAGTATTTTCAAGCAAACTGGCAAGTTCAAATGCACCCTTGAAGGCAATAAACTCTTCAATTTATTCCACATCATAAAAGTCATAATTTCCTTTAACATAAGAAGATCTGGTAACATTATCATTATACTCAAATTGAAAAGGTAGGTGTTTATACCTCCTACAGCAACAAGATTTATCAAAGCAATATGTAACATTATAAGTAGAGCACACCTCTCTAGCAACAGTATTCAATTTGTTCCCATAAGTGTTTCCCTTTTTGTGACAAATAGTGCTCCTTATAATAATACTTCTCTTCTTCCGTGAACCCACCTTGCCAATAAGAACTAGTTTCAAAGAAACCATCCATTGATAGAAAGCATGACCAAGCAAGGCAAGAACAGACCAGCAACTAGAGCACGGAATAATTTTTTTGTGTGTTTTTGAATAAAGCAAGCAAACCAAACAAGACTAATTTTTTGGTTTTTTTTTGAAAAGAGGCAAACAAAACCAAGCAAAATAAACGAAGCAAACTAAAAACAAAGTAAAGATAAAGGAAGTGAAAGACTCCCCTAGTGAAGACGTCCTTAGCCTCCCCGGCAACGACGCCAGAAAACTTGTTGGTGCTTGACGTGGAGCACTTCGTTGGAAACCCCAAGAGCAAGGTGTGATGAGCACAGCAGCAAGTCTTCCTCAGTAGATACCGAGGTTATCGAACCAGAAGGAGGAAGGAAATGTCACACAGGTGTTGCAAGCAACGCGGAGACCTACACAACACAAACTCAAGACTTTGCCCCAACGAACAGTGAGGTTGTCAAGCTCACCGGTTTGTTGTAACAAAGGATTAAACGTATGGTGTGGAAGGTAATGGTTTGCAGCAAGTAAACAAGTAACCGTGGAAGATGTATCAATGATAAAGATTGGACCGGGGTCCATAGTTCACTAGAGGTGCTATCCTTATATAAACAACATGGCATGAAGGGTAAAAAAATTACAGCGGGGCAATTGACAGGAACTGAGCAAGACATAACAATGCAATTACTAGTCAGAAAGATCCTATGAGATTCGATTGGGTAATACAACAAGATACATAGACCGCCATCCAGCTGCATCTATGACTAGAAGTCCATCTTCAGGTTATCATCCGAACCCCCTCCAGTATTAAGTTACAAGAAACAGACAACTGCTTTAAGCAAAGTGTGTAAGGTAAACAGTCCACATGTTCCATGAACAAGAGACCGTTGTTTTCTCCCTAGTAGCAATATCACATCTACAACTGAAGAGATTTCTGTCACTTCCCTTGGAAACTAGAGGCACGAACCCACTATCGAGCATAAATACCCCCTCTTGGAGTCACTAGCAACTACTTGGCCAAGATAGCTACTAACAACAGAGAGCATGCAAGATCATAAACAACACAGACATGATAGAATCATAAAGACAAAACCATTAATCAAACCAACATAATAATCTCAATATCCATCGGATTCCCGCAAACACAACATGCATGATTACAAATAGATTATATCTTGATCATGAATGGAGCTCACAAGATCTATACATGAAAGCACAAGGAGGAGATACAACCATCTAGCTACTACATGGACCCATAGTACAAGGTGGAACTACTCACGCATCATACCGAAGACAAGGCCTCCAGGATGATCTCCCCTTCGGCAAGGTGACGGGAAGAACTTCAGATCCCCCCTCGATCTAGGGATGATGGTGGCGGAGGATAGAGAAGGTTTCGTGGAATATTGATTGGGTACTTAGGGTTTCTGCATCGGGGGCTTCTTATAGGCGAAGGGGGAGGCCGAGGAGGTGGCCAGGGGCCCCACATCTTGCCTAGGCGTGGGGCAGGACCCACTTGTGCCTATTGGCGGTGTGGATGCCGTAGCACGCCTCTCCGTCTCCCCTCTGGACTTCTTGTTCCCCACGGAAATTAATTGACTTTAACGTTTGTCTCGTCCAATTCTGAGAATATTTCTTTACTAGCTTTTCTGGAATAAAAAACAGCAGAAAACAGGCAACTGGCACTGTGGCAACTTATTAATAGGTTAGTACTAGAAAGCATGTAAAAAGCACCTCAAAGTGTAGACAAAGCAAAGCAAAGTAGATACTAAACAAGCATGGAGAATCAAAAATTATCGATACGTTTCCGAAGTGTCAGCAATAAGTAAGTGGAAAGACTCCATCAATAGTGCATGGCCTCTGCTTGCGAGGGAATCAATGACCTCAAACCTTTCTTCCTTTATGTTTAGAACAGCCAACCAATAGTGTCCGGATGAATCATTCGGTAACTGAGGGAACTTCTCTAAGGTGGGGAAACAGATCTGCGTTTGATGTGGCAAAAAAAGGATAGTGAACAATCAAAAAATGCGAGTTTACATACCTAAAAATGGGAAAAAGGTACAAGAAATTTAAATAGTCTGGTGCATTTGCTTGTTATACACTGGAAAAGTAAAAAAAAGAGGAACTCACTATTCCTTGTGGTCGAGCATGTTTCTAGGGGTTCTTTGGAAGCATCTTTTGACATCTTTTAAATGGTACCGGCAATCGATTAGGTACTTATAAGAAAAACAAGAAAGAAAGATGTCAGAAAGTTAGAACTACACGTTCTTCAATGTGAATTGAAAATAAAAATAAAAAGAGAGGAACCTACCGCTACGCGTAGCGGCATGATGTAGTTTTTTGGGTTTTGATTCTACAATGCGATTACATGGATTCCTACCTCAGCGATTGTGTTTATCAGTTTGTAGCCTGGTTTCACTGAATCTACCAGGTGTCCAAGATTTGCGAATAGAATTCCATCATCGAAAATAATGCCTTCATTTTCTGTGGACCCAGTCCCCGAACCATGCTGAATCACCATATTGTACAACTCTTCTTGTGATTTTGTGTTGTTGTAGTTCTTCTGTGTTTCGAAATTTACAAATGGTGACCTTACAAATCTACCCTTCTTCACAATCCTCTTGTCGAGCTCAAGTGGCACAGATGTAATGCTTACAGCTGCCTCATATCTTCTATTATTGTCAGTGTTCACTTGATTGTTTTGTAGTTGTCCCATATATTCTGCTTCCTCTATCTGGTTATCCTCTTCTCGTGTTTCCATGTTAAATGAAGGAGGGGGTCAGGGGATCGTTTCAAACCTCTGTCGCTACCTGTCCGACTCTGTGCTGCTGTCAAAGTTTAACTTCTTGTTCATCGAGTCTTCTCCTGCAGAAGGTAGTATCCTTGGCGACTGTACTTGAACTATGGGCTTGGGTGAAACTTCAAGTTCTCCCCGCACAACAGATCTTGTTCTGTATCTGCTTGGTGAAGGTGAGGCATTTTCCTGGATTTTTAATCCAGATGGTTGCTGTGGCATCCCGCAAAACCACTACTAGAAAATCGCGGTGTTTTTGTGTTGCGCATCATCATGACCGCATGCTCATGTCATCATGCATGGTTTATCAAAAACTATTTTCCAAACGCCTGTTTTTGTTTTCTGAAATTACCCTTCTCTTTATTCAAATCGAACTAGGTCTGTTCGGATCTTTTATTTGTCTAAAACCTTTTTGCAAATGTTTTGTTTCAAGAGAAATAAAAATAATAAATTTAAAATATTTTGTTAGTGGGGGAGGCTGCCCAGTCGGCCAGGCCCAAGGCCCAGCCAACAGGCCACCTACCACCCCACTAGTCCAAACCCTAACCAGAACCTACCCCATCCCCCAACCCTTCCCAGCCGCCAGCCTCCACCCTACTCCCTATCTGCGCCGCTACCCTCCCTGGTGCACACACCACACACACAACACGCGAACCACCCTGGAGCCAAACCAGCACACACGCACACCACGCAGCACCCACCCAGCGCCAGGAACCACACGCCGACGCCCACCTGGGCGCGCTCCCCACGCGCTCGGCCCCCTGCGGACCCACCCCGACGCTCCTGGCCCACCCCGAGATCACCTGCCCCTACCGCGCCTCGGTCTTATCGCCACCGACCGCGTCCTCTCCCTCCTGCCTCGTGTCTTCCCTTCCGAGCGAGTCGAGCGCCGCCTCCCTCGTTTCTCTGCCACCCGCCGCCATGCGCCGGCCCCTCCTCCAGATCGCCTCCCCGCCTCTCGGGTCGTCGCCCTTGCGCCCCTCTCCGCCCTCCACCGCCGTCTGCCTGAACCGCTCCCCTTCGCCCAGCAAGCGCTGCCGCGTCCGGCCGCCCGCCCTCCTCTGCTTCCCTGTGAACCCCGCTTCGGTGGCCATCCGCTCCGCTGCAAGGCCGCCGCCTCTGCGTGCTGCCGGCCCTGCTCGCAATCGACCCGCGCGTCCTCACCTCTGGCCCATGTGTGTATTTATGTGTTTGTGCGATGTTCCCCAAAATGCCCGAGTCCAACACAAGATCGGCATCGGCAAACCAAGAGGGAACCCCAAGATCTTCGGGAGAAACTTCGACTTTAGACCCAAGTTCGCCGACCACCCGAGGAAACCACACCGAGAAACCACGATACCCGGAGATCGACACAGGACTGAAGCATCAAGGCCTCCTTCATGGAATCGCCAAGATCCACCGGCGCCAAACCCAAGACCGACATCGTAACCCGAGAACTCTGACAAGGACGCCAAGCTCGTCGAGATCCCGGACGCCAAGTTCTTCGTCCCGAACGCCAAGACCGATCCGATACGCGGACCCGACAAGGTCTTCACGACGACAAGAACGACATCGACCAGGGCGAGTCCGATGCGCCCCCCCAACGCCAACCAGGTCCTTCTTTCCGGATGCGACAAGATCTACTTCCGTTATCCGAGACCGATCCCATCGAACCCTGAACCCTGAGACCGAACCCCGAACCCCGGAACCCCCAGGCTCGCCGAACCCTAATGTGTGATTCCCTTCCCGAGCCCTATTTTATAATAATGTCTAAACTTGTTGCATATTAATTGTTCATGCATGCATACTTGTCATGTGGGTTGGGGGCCTTATGCCGATTCACCTCATAATTAAATATGGGGCCCATATGCGGGCAAATCTAGCCTTATATTGGCCTCATTTAAATTTGTGTAGCGAACCGGTAACTTATCTTGCCTTGTTAATACAACATTTAAATTGTGGGGCTTCTAAACAACATGAACTTAATAGTTAATTGTCGGGGCCCCGGTTCCGCTTAATCTTGCCTAACTGCATCACACCCTTGCCATGCCATACATCATACATGCATCATGCCCGATCTTTTGCCGTAGTATTAAATAGTGCATCCGGTGTTTATTCTAGTGTTTTGGTTCTTCGCGGATAAGGCCGTTGAGTTGATGCGAGTGTCGACCCCGATCTTCGGATGAACCTTCGACAATGTTTTCAGGCGAGCATCTCCCCCTTTCTACCTATCTTACTTTTATAGTATTTATTCCCTCCTGTTGATCTATTGCTATCTGTGTTGCGATGCGCTAGTTTTCGTACCCGTGATGTCCCTTGCAGCCTTATATTGCCTTGGACACATCCTATTACCTGTTGTTTGGTAGATAGTTAGACTTGCGCGTCATAGTCGCTTGCTCAAGTGTTGTTGCGTGTCGTCCAGTACCACAGTTGTTGGAGTGTTGCCGCAAGTTTAAGGTTGGAGATGATCATGGCTTTCATTATCGTTTACTTTACTTACTGTTTAACAACTAAAATTGAAGTAGGTAAATGCAGAGGCACAGGTGGGCAATAGATGTTATTTGGTTGTTAACCGTCCACTTGTGTCCCGTAGGACCCCGAGTACTTGATACCTGTTCCTTGAATATTCGCGCTATCCACATCCGGGAGGATTATGGGACCCCCTGAGCCAGAGCTTGATTCATTCTTATTTCTTGGGGCCACAAACTAGTTTGAGGTTTTATTTACTATCCTGTACTTATGTCATGCTTTACTGCTTTATTTACGATTGTGCGAGGAGCACACTGTACTGTTTAGGATCGGGACACGATTTCGCGGTATCGACAAGCCCGAGTTTTCGGGTTCCCAGTCGTTTACAGCCGTCCACCCAAACCTCGGGTCCGTCTCGGAGTCAGCTAACTTCGTTGCGGGTGTACTCCAAGGGGTGGCCCCCTGAAATATTTCTGAATCCTGTGATTGCTTTGTCGTGAAAGCCTCGTTGGGTTTTGATTTGGTTTTTCCGAGGTTGATCGAGTGTGTGTTGCTATTTGTGCACCCCTGCAGGGTAAAACTTTCTGAAAGCCGTGTCCGCGGTTATGGACGACTTGGAGCACAGTATCTCGATCATAGACAACTATAACTAAAGTAGTGCTATAAATTTGACTTTATAATGACTAGTAATCAGCTTCACTATAATGGAATGGCTAAATAAAACTGCCCACAATTGCTTGTTTGGGTTGTCGCTTGCGACCATTGTACCTGACTAGTAAGTATTGCAACTATAACGGAATGGCTAAATAAAAGTACCAACAACTGCTGGGTTTTGGGATATCTCATGCTAATCGTATATTTGACTAGTAAGTGTTGCAACTACAACGGAATGGTTAACTAAAACTGCTCACTGCTTATTTTATCAGGATGACTATCTATACCTGACTAGTAATTGCTGCCACGATAACTGAATAAATAAAACTGCCAACTGTGTGAGTCCCTCGGTTGACTTCCTCGTTTGGTCTCGAGGGGAATACCAGGATGGGTATGTTTGGTGGTAGTATCAGGTTGGTTCCGAATAGGTCTTTCTTACCCCTCTCTGGTAGCCGCTAGTTGTATCGAGTCTCTATAGGATGTTTAGTGCATGCTGCCGCTGCCGCTTCAGTCCACCATACCTATGTAGGCGAGGACCGCCGAATTCTAGCCTCGCCGTGTACTGTCCTCAGTACTGACGCTCCTCTTTTTCCTTTGCCCTTTGTCGGCACCCCTTTTGTTTAAGCAGGTTTTGAGATCGACGTCGTTAGCAGGGTTACCCTTCCGGCTTGGCCTGGGCAGGGTTATGGATGCCATTGGTTATTCTTCAGGGCTCTTAGCCCCATTTGCATCTTGTCCGTAGCTGGACGCTCTATCGTTTTCAAGGTGATTTGGATCTTTGTATATTATATCTGTATTCTTGACTCATGGAGTCGTGTTGTATATATATCTGTTCTGTGGGTCCCATCGAGGACTGTTGTGTAATGTTATTACTTCGTTTTCCACCCGCACGCAAGTGCCTGGTGGGCACCTTTGAATCGTTTCTATGCGGGTTTGGCGGGAAGCGCTGAAACTTGCATAGGGCCGATTCTGAGGGTGTTACAGTTGCTGATCTGCAAAAGGTACTGTCTTCCTTTTTAATGACACCGTTTTTGGTGTTACAAACTCTGAAATTATGCTCTTCAATTCCTGCCTCGCACTCCTTTCATCCTTCTTTGAGAATACATCTTGAATAGGTTCTTGCTTCATCATTCGTAGATTTCTGTTGATGGATTCTGCCTCTTCTTGTGCACCATTGTGGTACTCAAGGTCGAAGAATTCAGGTGTTTCGAATACTGGATGTTGCATCCTTGCATCGTTGATGTCTGTCCTCATGAAGTCCAGGAATTTCTTCCCATGAATATCCCAATCTTTAGATCTGTAGCTATCCTGACTTTGGCCATCATCAAGATCTCCAAGTTTGACCGAATTCTCAGTCGGGGTTTGATAAGTTTGGGACAAGCTGGCCAACCCATCTGGAAGTATTTCCCTCGGCTCTGCCTATATGTGCAACTTGTTTTAGATAGTAGTTGCTAGTCCTGTAACTAAATTTTTAGTCTGGTGTGCTTGAACTTCTTGAGGTTCCTCTTGTGCACCATGAACTGGGAGAACAACCATTGTTGATGTGGATTTTTTGTAACTAAAACAATTTTCTGAATTGGTTCAATTAGGCAGGTCTCGCAACACTTGGTTACTTCTGTCTCTGTGTCACCATCCAATGAACCTTTAGGCTATTCAACAACCTCATGTTCTATACTAGTTACATATCTTGGGTCCAGCAATGTACCTTCTGTCTTTGTATCAGCATACAATGTACATTTGTTCCTTTCATCCTCTTTGTCCTGTTGTGGTGCTGGTAAGCTCAGCTGCACTAAATCATCGTCTAGTGACACACTTATCTCCTTCTGCTGTTCCTCTTCGTCCACCTTGCAATCGTCATATGTTCTGTTGTATTCCCCAAATGGTTCTTGATTTTGGCTAGCTATTGGTGTCTCTTCGTTTCTCCTTCCCTTATTACACCTTTGCTTCCTTCTCTTTGCATACTTCCTTGGTCTAGAAGAAAGCTGCTTCACAAGCATCTGCAAGCTTGATTCAAAATCATGGCAAGCTTTCTGGACTGCTTCTTTGTATCTTGCTCTTTCCTGTAATGTAATATGTGAAAGGATGCTCAGAATTTTGTTTGTAAGTAAATTTATTTGCAACATGGGCATGGAAGGAAAAAAATTGCTTATTGTAATGGACAAAACCCACCTTTGATGTACATCCTGGAGGTGCATTTGCTAGGATGAACATGTCAATTTTTTCTTCGTCTGAAAAGAGGATGCTACCTTCCATTTCTTCTTCACATGTTTCTCCGTGTGGTTCCTCATCTGCTTTTTCACAATCTTTATTGCTACTAATTCCTTCTTCTCTTCTAAATGGAACATCTTCTTCTTCTTCTTCTTCGTGTGTTTGTTCAGATGGTTCCTCATTTGACATGGAAGGTAGATGTTCTCCTTCAAGCTCAGGTACTACGTCTAAATTTGCGAATTCAGGTTTGAGCTTGAAAAACAAAAAAAGTGAAAACAAACAAACAAAGATAAGTTATATAATCTAGTTTATTTGTATGTAGTTACAAGAGGGAAAAGTAAAAAAAGTAGAGAAAAATACCTTTGCTGCACCGAACGTTCCATCGCTCTTTTGGTCCTGCTTCATAACCTTTATCACCATTGCATTTGTCCATGTTGTTACTCTTGTTCCTTCACTGGGCATACCTATGCCTTTTAACTCTAATGAGTCTAGGTATTTTACCTGCGAGGAACACGTTTGTGTGAGTGATTAACTAAATTGGTGAATGTAGATAACATGATCAACCAAAAAAGGGTAAAAACATGGATGGTAGTAGGGGGATGTACCATTAAGTAGAGCATGCAGGATTTCAGTATTGCTTTTTCTGCCTTAGATTTAGTTGCTTTCACAAGAATAAGTATAACAAACCTACACATGTTTAGCCGATGTGCATATTTGTTTTTTACCAAGGATGGGTACAACATAGGGCTGACGTGAACACCGGTTGTTGGCACAAGAATGGAACTCATGGCATAAGTAATGTACAGCCTGAGATAATTCAAGTCTGCATCCTCCATTTGTGCAATTGTGTTCTTCAGTGATGTGATGGTTGGTTGTCTCTTGCCCTTTATTCCCAACTTTTTTGTCATAAACTTTATTGTTGTTGCATCCATCCCATACTTAACTTCTTTGTCACCATTAGGCACACCTATTACCTCCTTGATAGATACTTCTGTGACGCTGATGGAACCTCTTCCAGAGAATACCATCTTGCATGTTGATGGATCAAAACTCTCCATGAGGAATTTGCATAGATTGGGCTGCAGTTTTGAACACTTTATGTTGACCAAACTTTTGTAACCCCAGTCCTCGATTAATTTTTTCTGTTCCGGTGACATGCTCGGATACAAGCTCACAAGTTTCATTGGTGATGCGCCCTGAAACGGCTTGTATTTTTACTCTGAATGCAATAATTTAAAATAGTTTAGCCAAAAATAAAGTTCTGGGATTCAAAAACTAGAGACAGTGTGTGGATGTTAAAAAAGTAAAAAGAAACTAACATTTCCGGTTGTTGCTTGGTCTTTCATGGGTGCTGCTTCAATGTCTACTGGATCACTCCTTGATGATGTTCTTGGGGATATCCGAGGACGCGGACTAAGCTTTGCACAAAGCATTTTGAGTTTCTTGGTTGACTGCTCCTTCTTGTTACTATTTGACTTCGTCATCTTGCATGCTGCCTTAACTGAACTATCATCGAAAACAATAGGACAATCTACCATTACTACTAAAAACTGAACTTAACATCCAAAAGATAAATGAACTTAACATCCAAAAAAGCATAAAAAAACTACTACGGTTCCTTGATATGATTCAGAAATATACTATCATAAACAGAAAAAATATACTATCTAAACTATATCATTAGAACAGGAAAAAGGAACTACCATCATAGTAGGAAATAACTACCCATCATACAAAGTGAAAATAATCTACTATCCAAACTATATCATCATAACAACAAAAAACTATACCATGCTCCATCAGAAGGATATTCTATCCATGGGCATGCAAAGGAACTACCATTCCCTATCAGAAATACTAACATCCCCTATCAAAAAACCTACCATCCTCCATCAGAAGGATATGCCATCCATGGGCATGCAAAGGAACTACCATTCTCTATCAGAAAAAACTAACATCCCCTATCAAAAAACCTACCATCCTCCATCAGAAGGATATGCTATCCATGGCATGCAAGGAACTACCATTCCCTATCAAAAAACTACCATCCCTATCATAAAAATCTACCATCCCCAAAACCAAAAATCTACCATCCTCTTCAGTGGATCTACCAGCCCACAGTGGGGGGATCTACCATCTCACAAAAGCAAAAACAAACACCTCGGCTCATCGGGGAAAAAGGACTACCATTCTACCACAAACGATGGAGTTTCCCCCAAATCATCTACCACAAACGATGAACTAACATCCGCAAAAAAAAACTGTCAAAATTCGGTTTTGGAAGCACGAATCACTGCAAAAAGTCACATCTACCATGAAAAGGAATTACCATCTGTCGAAAATCGGGCAGGGGGTAGATACTCACCGGAGAGAGGGGATCTGCGAGCGACGTCGTTCGCCGGAGCACCGAATAGCGAGCGGTGGGGTTGGTGCGGTGGACGGCGCGGCGAGCGGTGGTCTCCGCGGGTGGACGGCGCGGCCACTGGTACGTCAAAACATGCTCCCTCGCGCGAGCAAAATCGCCGCGCTCGCTAGCGTTGTCGAGGTGGTCGCGCAGGAATGGGGAACGGACACCATACCGCCGGATGCGTGTCTCAATCGACACGGTAACCAAAGTTTAAAATCCCCCTGCTACGCGTACCCCTAAAATGTACACATGACAGACACTTAGGGGGTGTAGGCTCGTTCAGGGACGTCCGATCGCGATCGCGCGGCTCCGAAGCGTGAACTAACTGTAGCGACACGTTCAGATCGATAGACACAAAGATTATACGTACCTTGAATGTTAGGGCATCCACTATGTAGTCCATAAGGCTATCCACAAGTCAAAAAGTAGTCCATAAGGCTATCTATATACATAGTGGAGGTTTACTTTAGAAGATTTTCCTTAAGGGTGGCCTACAATCTTATGAGTTGTCCACAAGAAATAAAATTTTACTCTCTCCTCTCTCTTGCTTGTGTGTATTTTTAATAGGCATGTAGGTCCTAGTTTATGGTGAACTTGACCTTATATATTGTATCCATTTTCATAAGTTATGTGGGTCCCATCTTATAGCAAAGGTTCACCTTATACATAGGTGATGTCGGTACTCCACTACTCCTCTCATTGTCCAAAATACATAGATTTTGTCCAAATATGATTTTTTTGAGCAGTATAAGGCTATTCATATACATAGTGGAGGTTTATTTTAGAATATTTTCCTTAAGGGTGACCTATAAGCTTATGGGTTGTCCACAAGCAATAAACAATTATTTTACTCTCTCTTATCTCTTGCTTGTGTGTACTTTTAACAAACATGTGGGTCCTAGCTTATGGTGAACTTGACCTTATACATTGTAGCCATTTCCATAAGCTGTGTGGATCCCATCTTATAGCAAAGGTTCACCTTATACATAGGTGATGCCAGTACTCCACTACTCCTCTCATTGTCCAAAATACATAGATTTTGTCCAAATATGATTTTTTTGTACAGTAAAGGTCCTGAAGGATTTGAACGAGGGTGTACAATCACAGAAAGGACCCTAGTAGAAAAGAAAATTACAACATAGTCCTTTGCTTGTACAACCAACACCCTAAGAGAACATGCAAAACGCGATCAAGCCCAAGTTCCCGCCGATGAAGATTGACCTCCGGGCGCAGCCACCGCTGCCTCCATGGGGAGGAAACCACTTAGTGAACTTGTCGTAAACACCACCACACCGAGGTCGCGGAAGATCCTCTAGCGAAGGAGCAAGGAGATGCTCGAGTTGCCAACTTGCTCGAGCACAAGGCCACTCTTGCGGTCGGAGATAGCGGCTTCCAAGACTCGGTGCCGCTTGGGGACTGCTGTAGAGGTCACACACCGCCTCCTCGAAGCCGCGACAACACAGGCACCACCCTCATCTCCCTCACCACTGAGGTCGGCCGAGAATAGGAGCCGAGGAGTGAGGCACCGACATTGTGCCATACAAGATACAATTCAACCCAAGAAAAGATACCTAAGGTAGAAGTTGGCGAAGTCTGCGTGCTCCTGCACTTGCCCAGGAACGTGCTTCTGCTCTGATCGTGTCTACCAACAAGGACACCTAGGGCCAGGGCTTGTCGAAGACGGGTCGTGTTCTGATGCTTCCATATGCACTGAGCCATGCTTATCAGAGGAGGGTGCTACTATATAGCGACGCTATGGACATGGGTTCAAAAAACCTTTGGTAGTGGACAAATATTAGGTTGCCACACATTTTTCGCTGATGTGAATGTTTCTATGGACACAGATCCAAACCCCGTTATTGATGAGAGGTGTTTTTCGCAACGATTTTATTATTCTGGCCGTTTTTTAAGGGGGAACTCATCGGTTAGATTTCACCCATTAACACTTATATTTTCTCGTGTGTCTATATGAGAAATCTATATTACCCGTCACATTAAAATGTTGAACTCCGAAGCACATAAGCTACAATAGATATCATTCATCATCATTATATTCATACTATAATATCCATATCGTCTCCACGAGAACCGGTACCCCGTGGAGACACGGGAGTGTGACCCGCTCCTGGCCATGCCCTAACAAGATATGTAGATGGCCAAAGGGAACAACCTATCACGCCGCCCCTGACCAAACCAAGGATCCCGAGACCACTTCTCGCTTGGTGAAGATGACCCGGAAGAGGTGCTCCTCTTCCCGTGAGAGAGGACGAGAAGAGAGAAGCACCACCTGTCGTGCCCGCGTCGCACCACTCATAACTAGCCCAGGCATGGGGGCAGCAGGTGAGATAAGACTACACGAAGAAGACAAGACAAAGCCTGTGCACTGACCTGTCGGTGTGCTCTATCCAACAAGGCAACATCGCCACGTTGAGGGAACGAGATCCTCTGACGTTTTGCCAACTACTGCAGAGGGACGTAGTTCTTTCTCGATCGAGCGATTCACATCTAACGGCAACAACCCGAATGCGTCCGAAACGTAGCAAGGTACCAGGCCCAAAGCCCATTATCCACAACTGGGAGAGAAAAAAGGGGCGCTCCAGCTCGTGAATAGGCGCCAGAATAGAAAAAAGGCGCGAGAGCGCGAGGAAAAAAGGCGCGAGAGGGAGATCCCTTGAGCAGACGCCCTGCTCCGCTCGTTGTTGCGCTGCTCTGCTCGTCGATCGCAGGTAAATTTCAGCTATGTTTTCTCATCCGTGTTATACCTGAAGAGAATCAATTGAATTGATCAAACTCTCACCTTCAGATTTCTTCATTGAAGTAGTTGGTTGAACTTGATCTTTTGCCCATGGAAGAAGAAACTGAGACGACGGAGGATGTTAACAAACCACACCATGATACTAATTTTAATCGGTAATTTCCTTACCCAAAGTATTGCTATTGTTTCGTATCCCTATGTACTGCTATTGTTTCAGATGTATTTCAATCCGTAATTTCCTTACCCCACACTTCTTTTACACTATAGAGTTGTACTACCTGATTTGGTACCTCATGTTGGCATGGAATTTAGAAATTCAGACGAAGCATGGTCATTTTGGCTTAGCTATAGTGGGCAAAAAGGCTTCGAGGTCAGGAAAAGGTATACAAACAAAAGACCTTCAGATGGCAAAATTACATCATGCAAATTTGTTTGTGCAAATGAGGGTATTCGGTCGCAAGACAAGAGGGACCATTTAACAAAGTGCCCTCGAGCTGAAACTAGAACCAATTGTCAAGTCCACATGATTGCTAAAACAGACCGGAAGAAGGAAATTCTCAAAGTCACGGCGCTAGTTTTGGAACACAATCACCCACTACACCTTCCAGAAACTTTACATTTAATGGTGTCACAAAGGAAAATTTCAGAGTTGCAAGCTTTTGAAATTGAAATGGCGGATGATGCAGGTATTCGGCCAAAAGCCGCACATGAGTTAGCTGGACGTGAAGTTGGTGGAACACGCAATCTTTCCTATACCCTTCGGGATCACAAGAATTATTTGAGGACCAAGCGTCAACGAGAAATGGCATATGGACAAGCAGGTAGCATGCTCAAATATTTTCAGGATAAGATTGCTGAAAACCCATCATTCCAATATGCATTGCAAATGGATTGTGAAGAACAAATAGCAAACATATTTTGGGCTGATGCTAAAATGATCATGGACTATGCACATTTTGGTGATGTTGTCAGTTTTGACACTACTTTTGGAACAAACAAGGAGAGCAGGCCCTTTGGTGTTTTTGTCGGATTCAATCACTTTAGAGAAACTGTAGTTTTTGGTGCTGCTCTCATGTATGATGAAACCTTTGCATCCTTCAAGTGGTTGTTTGAACCCTTTCTGAATGCTCATAAAGGAAAAGGGCCTAAAACATTCTATACCGATCAAGATGCTGCAATGGGAAAGGCTGTTGGAGAAGTATTTGCAGAAGCATGGCATGGATTATGCACCTTTCACATTATGCAAAATGCTGTGAAACATCTACATGAAGAGAAGGATGAAGAGAATAAAAAGGATAAGAAGAAAAATAAGAAGAAAGATAAGAATGAAGAGAAGGAAAACGAGGAGAGTGAAGAAACAAGTATTCTGTCAGATTTTAGTGCGTGCATGTTTGAGTATGAAGACATGGTAGAATTTGAACAAAAGTTTGACCTCATGAGGAAAAAGGTGAGCAAGCAAACTTGGTTAGATAGTATACATAAGTTAAAAGAAAAATGGGTCGAGTGTTATATGAAGGATGTCTTCACATTAGGAATGAGAAGTACACAATTGAGTGAGAGTTTGAACAATGACTTAAAAATCCATTTCAAATCTGATTTTGATATCATTCGGTTCTTTAAGCATTTTGAAAGGGTGGTGCAAGGAAAGAGGAATAACGAGCTGAATTCAGAGTTTGAATCAAGGAAAAAATGCCTAAATTATGTATGAGGAGACCACCACCTATGTTGGTGCAGGCTAGCAAGTTGTATACACCTCGTATTTTTGAAGCATTTCAAGGTGAATATGAAATATCCTTGTCAGCTTGCACCAAGACATTGGATGGTTGCAATGAATATCTAGTAGGGGACTTTACCTTTGAGGAGGAGTATAAAGTTATTGGTGACCCTTCGATACAAATAGTTATGTGCAGCTGTAAGCAATTTGATAGAATTGGGATATTGTGTGGCCATGCTCTTAAAGTTCTTGATTTAATGAATATCAAGTCACTACCACCGCATTACGTGTTGAAGAGATGGACACGAGAAGCACGAAGTGGTAGTGTACAAGACAAAGATGGAAGAAATATCATCGAAAATCCAAATATGGATGCCATGCTTAGCTACAGATATATGTCCCACAAATTTCATAATTTGGCGGATCGAGCATCCAACTTTTCAGAATGTGTGGCCTTGGTAGATAGCACACTTGACATCCTTGGTAAGCAAATTGAAGAAAAAATCAATGCATCTACAAGCACACCTTGGTATCCATGTACAGATGCTAGCCCACCAAATGACTTGTTGACTAATGCACGCCTTAAGAAAAAGGATGTGGAAACAAAAACTTCAAAACGACAAAGAACTTGGCTCGATAAGAAGCACAAGATTAGAAAAAAGAGAGAAAACAAAACTGCAGCACCATTCGGGGAAGAGGTATGTTTTTAATCAAGAAATGTGCTTTCAATGTTATCATTATGTTCATCAATTCTCATAACCCTCCATTTTTTTTATTACAAGATACAAGAGTTTGTGAAGGAGGCAGGAAGTGGTAGTGCAGCGGCACATGAACAAGTAAAAGTTTCAAATGATGGTGTTTCTAGTGGTAAAGGAAAGGAATCTGAAATTTATAAAGAGAATCTTAGCTTCACTCAACTGTTAACGGTAATCTTATTCATATAGTTTACAAATATAGAGGTCATATTGCTCCAAACTTACTCTCATATTTATTTAATTTCCAGGAACCAATCACAGATGACATATTGACTGGGTTGTGGTGAAATTATTTCAGTTTTTGGATGTCATTCAGTTTAGATCAGTTCTGGGCAACAATTGCCATTTAGTTCACTTTTGTTATGGGCAATACCTGACATTTTGTTCAGTTCAGTTTGGACAAATAATAGAGGGATTTAGTTTAATTTAGAATTCATTATGGAGCAACAGTCGACAATCAGTCTAGTTCGTAATTTGCATATGGGTATTTGAACACTGTCTATTTGTGCACAATGTCTATTTGAACAACAGATGAACACTGGTTTATTCAAAACTATCCAGCAAACACAGGACGACGCCCAGGACGACTGTTCTTGTTTATTCTGAACTGAACTTGTTCTTGCTCACTGGTTTATTCTGAACACTGGTTTATTCTGAACTGAACTTGTTCTTGCTCACTGAAGCTATTTGTCTGAATGAGTACGGCGACCAGGACGACGCCATTCATCAGTCATGCTCGTCCGCTTGGAGGACGTGGCCGAGATGCACCACGGAGACGGAAGGGAAGAGGTCGAGCCCCGCGACCTGGACGACATGGGATCCTCCTCCTCCTCTTGGAGGGCGCCGTCGGCGTGCACCAGGGAAGTGGCAGCGCAGCAGCGCCGGAGGCGGTAGCACGGCGACCACGACGGGTGTTGCTCTGCGTGGCGTGTTGCCGCGGCGGCAGCAGCGCCGGAGGCCACGGCTGCGGTGGAGGGCTAGAGGCCACGGAAGCCGTGGTGGAGGAGCTAGCCTTCCAGACGAACGTCCGGCGACGGCGGCGGGTGGGGAATTTAATGAAAGTTTTTTTTTCTAAGCTGAAACACGGCTTTCCTCTCCCGTTTGCACATATTGACTCTGGGCCGGCCTTATTTGCTACGTTTCGGACGCATTCGAGTTGTTGCCGTTCGATATGAATCGCTCGATCGAGAAAGAACTACGTCCCTCTGCAGTAGTTGGCAAAAACGTCAGAGGATCTCGTTCCACGTTGAGGCCATGCACAAATCACCACTCCATGTGGAGATGGCACGTGTGGATATGCCTCATAGTTATAAGAAGAGAAGAGAACTAGCCTAGAGGAAAGGAACCGGTGTATCCTTCGCCGGGAACAAACTCTGTACCAGTTCATCCACTATATATAAAGATCTTAAACCTACTAGCTTCTCTTTTTTTTAGAATTTTGGGGAGCCTCGTTGGTTGGATTAAGTTTCCGTGTTACATTCTTGTGTGCATTCTCAGTGCCATGTAGTATTTTCGTGCAGTCTGCCAGTCCTACGTGGCGGCGATGTGGGTGGATACGTGGCGCTGGCGCTAACGTGGGCGTGGTTTCCATGTACAATCCATCCTCTCGTTTGTTTCACTCATTTTTTGTGTGTGTGACTTGGTGTGGCCATAGCTAGGAAGATTTGACTACCATCGCTTTCGTCTCGCAGGTTGGTTGTCCATGTGTATGATTCTATTTTGTATTTATGTATGATTGTGTAGCTGCATGTTTCATGGCCACGCAACGATGACGGTATGTTTTTTTCCTTTTCTATGGCTAGACACGTAGCTCTCTCCTGAAACTTCCACTCATCTCTCGATCTGTCTGCTCCATTATTTATCCACCACCCGTCCTCCTTCGTTGCCACCCCCGGCCACCATGGCTAACCAGCTTCCCACCGCTCAGTTCCTTCCCCCTCGACTTCTTCTCAGACGGGTAACGCTCCCTCGACCAGGGCGGCCTCCATGAGATCCTCTGGTCCCTCTCGACCGACTACGACGTGCCCCGCGCGCCTGGGTCCCGACCTCATACGCCAGTACGTGAGCGCCTCCACCACCGAAGAGGGCGGGGATGACCATCCGGGAGCCGAGAGGGAGGACGGCGGCACTGCATCGGCATTGTACCGTATGGAGCGTGGCCTCCGTGAGGCTCTCCGGTCCATGTACGTTGGGTTCCTCGAGGCCATGAACATGCAGCCAGGCGGTCTCAAGTTCCTCGCGGTCATCCGCGCCGACCTCCTCGCCTTGCTAGGGTGAGATTGACACCCTTTCTGGTTCACTTACAATTCTATTGCATATACTACTTGCTCCAAGAAGATGTAGCTAGAGAATTACGCGGCACAGGATCCGCCCTCCCTGGATTCGATGGGCCTTGAGGTCGTGGAAATCGCTGAAAATTGGCGGCGCTCCGGGCGATCCAGACCACGACCGTCAGCGGGCCGGTGGCCACGGCGGGGGATGCAGACGCCCACGATACTGCCGACACTGGCTGTGTCACGCCGACGGCAGCGGAAGCGGAGGAGTTTGTCCCCAGTTCACCATTGAATTGTTCAATGTGTAGTCTTGTGGTTTTGTTGGTGTATCTGTTCTTGTTTTTCAGGCTATGCATCCAATCAGGAATCTGATAGAATTTAAGAGAAGGTTAAACATTGGACGACGATGTTTCAGTTACCTGCTTCCTTCCCGTAATACCAGGTTTGCTGGAACATCAAATTTTAACTGAAACATAGAAGTTTAAACCAGCCACCGCATCACCAGATGTGTCCCTTAGAGTTGATATTTAGCTGCACAACAACAGAAGCAATAGTATTTTTTTACACATGTTTTAAATTCTCTTAGAGGTAAAATAAGCATATGTTTCCCAGTTCTTTGTTAAACAGAGTTGATTCGTAGTTGTTGGAATGTTTTGTTGAGTATGTAAGTAACTTTGTCTGAGTGATGTTACTGTCTTCATTAACACTAGGGGAGACCCTGATTTTCATCAGCGTTGCTCTCCTAGGCATGGCCACATCTGTACAGGTTATTGAAGTTTGGCATGTTTTAAATTCTCTTAGAGGTAAAATAAGCATATGTTTCCCAGTTCTTTGTTAAACAGAGTTGATTCGTAGTTGTTGGAATGTTTTGTTGAGTATGTAAGTAACTTTGTCTGAGTGATGTTACTGTCTTCATTAACACTAGGGGAGACCCTGATTTTCATCAACGTTGCTCTCCTAGGCATGGCCACATCTGTACAGGTTATTGAAGTTTGGCATGCTTTTCTTTGAATAACTGGGTGCACTACTCTACTCCTCTGCACCTTACGTTCTATTGTCATACCAGGAAGTTTTATTGGATGTCCCTCCAATTGCTGAATGTGAAGCTAAATGTGCATTGTTTTACTCAATATCGTCAACCCAGGTAAACAAAGTTCTTATGGATTGTAAAACCGACATTCTCCCTGCTCTTTCTTGAGTTGCATTAGCTGTTGTGCTTCTTCTTATTTGTTAGTACATGCAATTTTCTTGCCATTGGTTTTAACTTCTCCTTTCTTTGGTTGCCTGTATGCTCACTACTCTGGTGGGTATGGTTCTGGTCATTGGCGTGCCGACTCCCCTTCTTTTTATCGTGGTCCGTCGCTACACCGTAGGCGCACCCGGCACGTCCGGTCAATCTGCTCCCTTCTGCGACAGATCGGCGCCTACATGATTTCCTTGGTAGATCTTTATTGCCAATTGTAAGTTCTGGTTCCAGTTTATGCATGTTTATAGCCTTCTTTTTTATATAATACTTCTGCTTGGCTTTCAATTGCCATTATGTGCTGAATTTGTAGATTTGTTGAAAGGTAAGGTTCTCTAGATAAGTTGTTCCCAAACGATTTCATTATGTCCTTTTTCCACAATATGTTAGGTTCAACTTGTAAAATTTTATTCACGTGCTTGCAAGGAATTTTAATGTTGGAATTCTGCTCATGAAAAATAAATGTTCGGGTTAACAATTAGGAAATTTCAATTGCAAGTTAATAAAAAATGAACTACATAGGTTAATCATAAAAGGTTCTTTTTAATACATGAGTAGGAAGTTTAATTATACCATATGATATATCACAAATTTATTTATGATTTCATTTGGAAGGAATATTGGGGAATCAATATTTCCGGTGGTGCAGAAACAATTGGTTCTTGTTTGTTTTACTGTGTTAATGCATCCGAGTGGCCACGTATTACCCCAGACTTCTACAGCCAAGTGTTTCCTTATGTCGCCTTGAAAACAGCTGTGCGGTTCAAGATGTAGTAAACACATTTTGCTAGAACATTTTCTCTCAATTCACCGCTTACAGATTGATGCCACTTTGAAAGATTGTTCAATGTCAATTGCACAAACTAAGTATATGTAGAAAAGCGACTCTCTGTTCTCCTTCTATTGATAACTAATAACTAGATCAATAAATTATATTCATAGATAGAGAATAAAAAGGAGAAAATGTAGATAGATATATTAGAACCTTGCTACTAACGGTTAATGCTTAAGAAGCAGTGGGGCGGCAAGCTGTGAGGGTGACCCATGTTCATAGAAAGATTACAGCCTGACCACATGAATTTGTCACATGAAAAACCACTAGCCATGTTCACTTGCTCTTCCCAGTATGAGGAGGACGATCTGAAGCCCACCTTGGATTGGACATGGTCAGATTTGATCTCAGGCGTTAGAAAACACTCCAAGGCTCCTCTTCCCACCTTGGATTCACTCAAGCTTTTGATTTCTTTGCTTTAATGATGGATCCGTCATCTTTCCATGACCTTGATTCATTAACACTTTATATCTCCATTCTCAAGCAAAACAAAGTAGCAAAGGTCCTGCCTATTAGGATTTGTCCTTCGTCCTGCCACTACACTATAGTCTGCAGTTCAAAGTTGTTGATAATTGATTTATCTTTCATATTGTAGGTACTTTTTGTGGAAAAAAATGTACAACGACCAAGAAAGAGAAGCAACAACACATCAAGTGCCATAGAAGAATCCTTTAAGGCGGCATGTGCTAGGGGAAGCCGCCCAAGCCCCTACATCGCCAACCAGAAGACCATCAGAGACCATTGACTCGCTCCTCGGCTAGAAAGACGTCAACATATCCGGTGACGAAGCCATGGATCCCTCCACCAAGAGAATAGGAGGCACTCCAGCCCCCCTTTTTTTTCTTTCGGAAAGGGGATAAAGCACTCCAGCCCCTGACAATGGCAAAGACTGCCAACGCTTGACACCCTAGGATGCAGAGTAGCTTAGTGTTCTTACCATAGCTTACTGTTATGTTGCTCCTTTTGAACTTTTAGTGACTGGATATGTATCACTATCATGACCCTTTTGATCAGTAGTCTGGTCCTTCTTCACTGGGATTTTTTCTGCTTGGATAGCAAAGTTGATGTTTCATTTGCTTGAGATAAAGAAAATGATCCCGATCCCAACACTTAAAACATGTAATGCAATACATCCCACAGCGACGCGGGCTTTTTTTTTTGCTTAGTGGATAGCAAAGTTCATGTTTCATTTGCTTTTTTTTGCTCAGTGGATAGCAAAGTTCATGTTTCATTTGCTTCAGATAAAGAAAATGATCCTGATCCCAACACTTAAAACATGCAATGCAATACATCCCACAGCAACGCACGGGCGCGGCGTGCCGCCGCGCCGATACCAGCTAGTATACACTATAGTTGCATGACATAGGGTTTTGCCAATGCGGCTTGAATCTAGGTAAAAAACCTGTGTGATCTATGTGGTTCTTGTGTGTTCACCTCCCTGGCTGATTGAGATCACTACGCTTTGCGCCCTTGGCCAAACTAAAGGTAGTGCACATCCCGGTGTCAATAATTAGGACACGACAATCCCAGATTGCAATGTTATGTGTAGGAACATCTCAACTTTTTTAGAGAAAATAAAATTATAATCATGTCAATAGTAAGAACATCACAACTTTTTGAGTGAAGGAAAATGCTAAGGAAATGTAACGTTGCCTTGGTAAAAGGGCGGAAAGAATTAATAATTTCTTTCTCAATCCTACAGTTTGAGGTGGCTTTTTGGTTGAGAAACAGGCGTAGCTAACCCACTTCATGACAACAAGATTTGCTATCATGACAACAAGATATTGCTAGGTCGCCCCCATCATGGGCTAGCGGACCTTAACATATCTTGGCATGCCCGCTTCGGCCTTTTTATGTATTATCACCAAAATCTAATAAAAAATTAAAGTATGGTGTTAGTTTATCGACATTAGTACAAGAACAAATTGAAAAGTGTCATCACCTAAGCCTAGTTATAGAAATAACTCAAGCTAGTGAGCATATTTGACTGAGGGGTAACCTCGGAAACGTCCATTGTTATGGAGTTCGGTTTTAGGGAAAAGGGATGCGCTGGTGATTTCGTCGGTGCATACCCTCATAGAGGAAACCCTACTTCCTGCTTGTATATTTGTATTATCAGTGGAGAGTACAAACTCGTTGAATCAACTAGATGCGATCTCGCTGAGAGAGAGGGACATGCCTACCATAAGATTGGTTGCCCTCCCCGATGGCTCCTTGCGTCCTTTATATGGGAGGATGGGTCTCATAGCCGTATCCGGGTTGGTTACAAAGTGGAGGTAAACTCTAAGTCGAATAGCTCTTGGGATTTCCTTGTATTGCGTGTATAGAGAGTGTCAACATCCGGATTTTTAATCCCAGATGCCTGTCATGCCATACATCGCAATCCCAGAATTACCATTTTTGCGAGACATAACAGATGGGTACCATAGTTCATCGTCCATTACAAATCATAATAAAGGATCTCATGATCCAGTCTTGATACAATCAAAGCAGCGGAATAATATAGTAACATTAGCGTGGGCGAAGCTCCATCTCCATGGTCACAAGCCTGTCTCCCCAAATGCCAACCAGTGCATTGAACCAACCTAGCCCCTACCCAATGCACCATATACTCCATAGCCTGTCGCAAGCATTGAAAGCTGGGATCAAAGAACTCTAAACATGAGCATGAAAGATGGAGTTCTAACCATAAGTCAAAGTAAATATGCATGCAACATGAAAGGTTACAAATAAAGATCATGAATAACCATGCATTTAAAGACGTTTGTTTGTTTCACATATAGAAAACATAGCATAGTGGCATTCAGCTTGTCCCTCATGGAGTAGCAAATAAATGCATAGGACACCTTCAAAGTTCATAAGAGTGACTAGAAACAAATAGTTAAAGAACAAGCAATATCAACAATATGAATCAATCAATAAGTTTTGGGACAATGCATATAGAACTAAGAATGGCAACTATGCTCTCTTAATTGGTGCCTAAGGATAGAAGGTGGAGACTCAATATATTGGTGGAAGAAAGACCGTTCATAAAAAGGAAGCCGGGATTTCAAGTTTCAAAAGGAGCTTCCAAAAATTATGGTACTTGTTAGCTTTCAGCTCTCATTGCCCCTATCATAAGCATCTTGAAGTAATTAAGGTTAAATTGAACAAACTATGGAGTATATGCTTGACAAAGTATAAGTTGGCAATCTCATGTCCCTTGAATACGAGGGCCACTCCTCATGCTACTCAAGTTTAGTTACCGGTAAGTTCTTGTCATAGTAAGTACATGTGTATCATAGAGAACCGCCAACGGGGTACCCCTTGCACATGATACAGGAGCTATCCCATAATTGAAATGACAAGGAAAGCAGACAATGAGCATCTCAACAATCTTCTTATTTAACATGGGAAAATGGTGTTTTTTCTCTCTTTCCTCTTTTCTCATCTTTTTTCTTTTTCTCAATCTCTTTTTCTATCTCTTTTTTATAAGAAGAATGCTTCATAGATTGCTCACTATGGTGATGCTGCAAGTTTCCACCATGCTTAGGCATGGCTTAGGCTAGCGGCCCAGGCGTTTCTCTAACACACATACATAACTCCATGGACTTACAAGATCCCCTTTCATTTCACAGTGACGACATCCATAAACAAAAGAGCATGATATCAGTTGTGTACAATGTACAAGTGCAATGTTAAAGCGCTCCCCATGACAACATGGTTCTGCTAATTCCAACGTATAAGTGCAAGCATATACAACATAGATAACACAATGGTTCAAGTTTATTAGGGGCAAGAAAAATAAAGTGTGCCATCAAGTTTGTGAGAGCTTTAATCACTAAGTTTTCACATAACAAAATACTTTTTAATTGGAAGATATACGAAAACAAGAATATACTTGGAATGGTGTAACACACCATGCATAGGAATTTATAGTGGGCACTTTGGAATAACTTGGTTTCTTGGGAGTTGGATGCATGATTAGAGCTTACTCATACAAGTGGAGGCTAGCAAAAGACTGAGAGCGGCCAACTAATAGAGCAATAATGGCCATAATCATGCAGAGCGATAAAACATTACTAATCAAAGCATAAAGTGGTACTACAAGTGGAGGCTAGCAAAAGACTGAGAGCGGCCAACTAATAGAGCAATAATGGCCATAATCATGCAGAGCGATAAAACATTACTAATCAAAGCATAAAGTGGTACTACAAGTTAAGGAATAAATGATTATAAAGTCTATGGTGACTTGTTCACAGTCATAACATGGTGTGAGCATGTGCCAAGTCAACCCAAACAAAGCATCAAAGGAGAATATCACAATACTATGCTTTTGTATGCTAAAACAACGCATGATTCCTTCAAGGCACATTAAGCAATCCCAATTGTTTGGAACAAGTCATGCTACAACAATAACCACTAAGCATAAGGTAAAAACAACATCTAGCATGCCATGATAAAGTCTAAGTCACAGTCAAAGCAAGCTCCTCTTGTACTATTCAAGCAAGAACTTTCTACTCCTCTCCAACACCAATCAACTTATTTGCAACAACACAGCGAGAACGGGGGTCAAAACTACTTTATTCAAGCAAAATAAGCAAACAAAACCAAAAAATGAAAACTAATACGCTCCAAGAACAACACAACAGTGCATGAAACAATAAAAACAAAGTGTCTAGAAAGACCTGAGATTTTTATTGATGAAGAAGGGGATGCCTTGGGAATCCTCAAGCTTTGACGCTTGTACCACTTGAATATCTCTTGGAGTGACACGGGGTGGCATCCCCAAGCTTGATATTTTGTCCATTCTTCATCTCATTACATCATTCTTTCTCTACACCTAAAAAGTTTCCTTCATACAAAACTTCACACAAAACTTCACACAATCTTCATTAGAAACATTAGTGTATTCAAAAGATAATAGACCTTTTGGGCTTAGTTTTAAAACAACAAAACTTTCACTAGAAACACAATCTACTATAGAAATTCCCTCAAAAATCTCAATTTCCCAAAAAGAACACAAAAAGGAATCAATAAGAAGCAAATGCAAATAATGGCAGAAATCTGTCAAAACATACCAGCAGGTAGAAACCGATTTTTTCGAAGACCTTCTGTTGCTCAAATCAAAAAGTGTTGAACTAGTGGAAGCTGGCTAACAACCTGGGGGTTTATTCAGAAAATTACAGCTCAATCCGACTTACAGAGATTTTACATAAATTTTTACGGTGGAGCATAAAAATCTGTTTCGAGACAACAACTCCCCAAATCTTACTTCCCTCTCATTAGAGGTTATTCTTGGCACAAAAAGCAAATAAAAAGGATAAGGAGTGGTTATTACAGAGGTTATCTCCCAATAAGTACTTTTCTTTAACGCCTTTAAGTTAGGCACAAGAAGCAAGAATCAAGTATTTTCAAATGAAGAAGCATTAACATCAACTTTCTTGCTCCTACCTTTCTTACCTCTCTTCTTCTCTTTAGCGAATATATGATTGCTTATTAGAGAAGCAAGATTGAAAGAACATGTGTGCCCCATGTGTGGTTTTGGTAATTAATGACAATGTTTTATGGACTTATGTTTGCATTGAGTTTTACTTGTAGGATTTGTGCATAGACAATGCTTGAACCATATGGTGGCTTCAAGGTTGGAATAAGAATAAAGTGAAGAAGATCAAGTGTTGATCAAGGTTTCAAGGAATGATCTGGAGATTGGTCAAGTAGAAGTTGAGCCTATGGCAAGTGTGTCTTGAATAATAAGATGATCTCAAGTGTATCTTGCCATCCTTATGATGATCATGGATATGTGAAGATATGCCTAAAAGAGAGGCTCTTCCATAGTGGAGTATGGGGAGCAAATTCCAAGTCTTCACCAAGCTAGTGCAATCAAGAAAGGTGCTCCATCTTGAGGTGTGGAATATACAAGAAAAAGGTTTGATCTTGATAGGGTTTCTTTCTTACCGGTCTCGTGGTGTTAGTTGGGGAGACCAGTTTATAGGATAGATAACCGTACTATCAAGAGGGGCTCTCGAGTGAGTAACTTGATCATATCCCTTGGTGAGAGCTCAAACCTTTGCATACTTGGCATCCTCTTTCTTGGTTCTTATTTGGTTCTTATCCATGAGAGGATTTATATCTTGTGTTAATCTCTATAACAAGCTCAAGTTCGTCGAAAATGGATTTCATATGCATTCTCTATTGTGTTTTCGATATTGGAGGTTTTACCGGTTTGTCTTTTATAGATAGGTTAAACCTTTAATAATTTGGTTATATCCTCCCTTGCTGGACTATGATGGTTCCCTGCATGATCTTGTATATCTCGTTACTATCTTCAAAACGAGCCCAAGATCATCAAAATCGGAGTCCGGATGCAAAAGTTATGATGGTTTCAGTTTTGTTGTTCCTGCCAGTTTTCAGGGGGGCGGATTATCCGGCCCAATTTTTGGAAAACGGCTAAGGACTTTGAGGCGTGAATACTAGTAATGGGGGCGGATTATCCGCCCCAAATATCCTCCCCCTATACCGAGGGACGCGTCGCAAAGTTCTTAGCCATTTTTTGGCCCGGGGAACCCGGAATATCCGGGGGAGGGGCGGATTATCCGGCCTGTAAGGTCTCAAACGGTCATATTTCGTTGGGGAGGGGTATAAATAGACCCATTCTTCCTCCTTAGGCATGTGGCTTGCATTCTCTCTCTCCTCCATTGTTTTGACCTTCAAGAGCTTGCAAATACTCTTAATCCCTCCCATATTTCTTGAATCTTTTGGGGGGATTTGAAAGGGGAGATCTAGATCTACAACTCCACCAATCCATCTCTCCTCTATGTGAGGGGAACATATTGGGATCTAGATCTTGGGGTTTCTTTTGTGGATTTCCTCTTGTGTTCTTCCTCTCTTATTCTCCCACTAGCTTTTGTAGCTTTTGTGGAATTTGGGAGAAAAGGACTTGAGCACTTCCTGTGTTCTTGCCATTGCATTTGGTGCATCGGTTTGAGTTCTCCTCGGAGGATTTGGTGAGTGAAAGTTGAGAAGCTTTTTACTCTTGGGTTCTTGGAACCCTATACGGTTTGTTGGTGTTATAGGTTGTGGCCTGGGTGGCGTTTATTGGGAGCCTCCAATTAAGTTGTGGAGAAGTGCCCCAACCTTGTGAGAGGTTCCGGTTGCCACCGACAAGTGCACCGATAGTGTGTAACACCCTCAGAATCGGCCCTATGCAAGTTTTAGCGCTTCCCGCCAAACCCACATAGAAACGATTCAAAGGTGCCCACCAGGCACTTTCGTGCGGGTGGAAAACGAAGTAATACCATTACACAATAGTCCATGATGGAACCCACAGAACAGATATATAAAACAATGACTCCATGAGTCAAGAATACGGATACACAATACAAATATCCAAATCAACTTGAAAATGATACAGCGTCCGACTATGGACAAGATGCAAATGGGGCTAAGAGCCCTGAAGAATAACCAATGGCGTCCATAACCCTGCCCAGGCCAAGCCAAAAGGGTAACCCTGCTAACGACGTCGATCTCAAAACCTGCTTAAACAAAAGGGGTTCCGACCAAGGGCAAAGGAAAAAGAGAGCGGTCAGTACTGAGGCCAGTACACGGCGAGACTAGAATTCGGCGGTCCTCGCCTACATAGGTATGGTGGACTAAAGCGACAGCAAAGCATGCACTAAACAACCTATAGAGACTCGATACAACTGGCGGTTATTAGAGAGGGGTAAGAAAGACCTATTCGGATCCAACCTGAAACTATCACCAAGCATACCCATCCTGGCATTTCCCCCTCGAGACCAAACGAGGAAGTCAACCGAGAAACTCACACATTTGGCAGTTTTATTCATTTCGTTATAGTTGCGGCAATTACTAGTCAGATATAGATAGCATGAGTCATCCTGATATAATAAGCAGTGGGCAGTTTTAATTAACCATTCCGTTGTGGTTGTAGTACTTACTACTCAGATACAATAAGCATGAGATATCCCAAACCCAGCAGTTGTTGGTACTTTTATTTAGCCATTCCGTTGTAGTGAAGATGATTACTAGTCATATCGGATACAAGTCAAATTATAACAGTAAACTTTAGTTATAGTTGTCTATGATCGAGAACTGTGCTCCAAGTCGTCCATAACCGCAGACACGGCTTCTCGAAAAGATTTAACCCTGCAGGGGTGCACCAAAGTTTCCACACGCACCTACACCCTTGTTGTCAGATCAGGTAGGTACAAGATCACAAAATATACACCCAACGGTATGTCGACGGGGTTTCGGACACGACGTTTCCCAGACCCAAAGCAAGCACAGGGGGCCACCCCACTAAGCTACCCGTAACGAAGTCGGCCGGTCTCCGAGACGGACCCAGGGTTTGTGTCGACGGCTGTAAACGACTGGGAACCCGAAAGTGTGACTGGGCTTGTCGATACAGCGAAAACGTATCACGGGGTTCCTAAACAGTACAGGCGCTCCACGCGCAATCGTAAATAAAGCAGTAAAGCATGGCATAAGTACAGGATAGTAATAAAGCCCCAAACTACTTTCTGGCCCCCAGTACAGTACTTGAAATCAGGTACTAAATCAATGGGGGTGCCCACACACCCCACCTGTGGTTAGCGCGCCCGATCTCGGAACAGGTGTCAAGAACTCGGGGTCCTACGGGACACCAGTGAGCGGTTAAAATCCAAATATTGTCTATTACCCACCGGTGCCTCTGCATTTACCTACTTTCAATTTTAGTTATTAAACAATAATTAAAGCCATGATCATCTCCAACATAAACATGCGGCATTCCTCCAACAACGGTGTTACTTGAGAACAACGAAACAACACCTAAGCAAGAAAATATGACTCGCAATGCCGACTATCTACCAAACAAAAGGTAATAGGAGGTGTCCAAGGCAATATAATGGCTGCAAGGGATATCACGGGTACGGAAACTAAAGCACCGCAATACAGTCAGCAATAGATCAACAGGAGGAAATAAAGACTATAACAGTAAGATAGGTAGAAAGAGGGAGAATGCTCGCCTGGAAAACATTGCCGAAGGTTCATCCGAAGAACGGGCGTCACTCGCATCAACTCATCGGCCTAATCCGTGAAGAAGCAAAGCACTAGAAGAAACACCGGATGCACTATTTAATACTACGGCAGAAGATCGGGCATGATGCATGTATGATGTATGACATGGCAAAGATGCGATGCATCTAGTCAATATTAAGCGGGACCGAGGTCCCTACAATTAATTATTAGGTTCAAGTTGTTTAGATACTTGCAATTTTAAATGTTGCATTAACAAGGCAAAAGATAGCACCGGTTTGCTACACAAATTTAAATGGGGCCAATATAAGACTAGACTTCCCCGTATATGGGCCCCAAATTTAATTATGAGGTGAATCGGCATAATGCCCCCAACCCACACGAATATGTATGCATCCATGACAATTTAATATGCAATAAGTATATATCATTTATAAAAATATGGGCTTAGGGTCACACATGGGCGTCGGCGACCTTGAGGTTCCGAGGGGTTCGGGTTCGGTCTCGAGCTTCGGAATCCGGGATCGGTCTTCAGAATCCATGAGGCGATCTTGGCGCTCCGTGTCGAAGGCCTTGTCGACCCGCGGCAACGATCCTGGGGTTCGAGAAGAAGATCTTGATGTGCCATGGCGTCTTGACAAATAATTGACCGCCTTGTCCGTCGAAAGATTTCCCGATTGGACTTGAGCACCTTCAACACACGCGGTAGGGCACATACGAGCTCAACTTGGCCAACTCTAGAACAGGAGCACACCAACAACGTTTTACAAACTTGGCATCGGGCTCCCTCTGACTTGTAGCAACCAAACTGAAATCACCGCATGGCAACAGCATAGACGCGTGACACGCACATGCGGGGTCTTGGAGTTGGCCGGGGTTCAGGGGCATGACGGCGGGGCGAACAACAAGGTCGGTTGGTGCGGGCTCACGGCAAGGTTGAGGAGGACGACGTCCTTGTGAACGACGAAGAGCGCGGGCTTGACGGAGAGGTGGCAGTGGTGGGTGCGTCTGCGCCGGGGATGCGAACGACGAGGGCTGAGTTTGGTAGCGCAGCGGCAGACGGTCTCGGCAAGGAAGATCTTGGGCCGGCGCACAGAGGGACGCCGACAAGGTGGAGGGCACTGGTCGCCGGGCAGAGGCCCATGCGCTAGGGCGCTCGCAGGGTTGGGGCAGCGCGGCCGGCTTGCAGACGAGCGCGGGTGAGGCCTAGGTGGCGGCACCACACGGGATCTCGGCCGCGGTGGGGAGGAAGGCAGAGGTGGCGAGGAAGGCGTGCAGCCGGAGCAGCCGGGGAGGAGGAGGAAGGAGGGTGGCGAGAAGAGGATATGGGGGTGTCGACCGCGAGGCAGAGAGGCGGCGGCGATCTTGGGAGATGGAGCGGAAGAGGAGCGGGGTCGGGGAGGGTTCTGCGGGGTCGTGCGGGTGGGACCAGGGACGTGAGTGGAGGCCGAGGGCGCGTCGCTTGCGATGGCAAGGTGGGGTTGGGTGGTTTCTGTGCCGGACGGGTGTGGTGTGCGCATAGAGAGAGGGTGGCGTCGGCTGAGAGGAGGGAGAAAAGTGGGGGAGGGATCAGGGGTAGCTAGGGTTTGGATGGGGATTAGGGTTAGGTTGGGGTGGTAGGCTTCTGGCTGCTGGGATTTGGGCCTGGCGGCTTGGGGCTCCCCTAAAAATAGTTTTACTTTATATTGTATATTTTTATTTTAAAATCTTTTGTAAATGATTTTTGGACAAAACAAAATATTTGGAAAAGACCGAGATTTCAATTTGAAATAGAGGAGGGGATAATTAGAAAACAACATAGGCTTTAAAAAATAGTTTTGGCAATCAATATGCATGATGATGTCATGATGATGCACAAAGTATTATTTAACACGTGATTTTCTAGTAGTGGTTTTCTCGGGGTGCTACATAGTGGAAGTGTGGATCGATCCCGTTGGGGTGAGATTTACCAGAGAATAAGGGAGGCCTTTTGTAGCGTAGGTGGTCTGATACCACCCCCTCTCCAACGAGACGTACTCTCTTTATAGGAGGAACTCGGTAATAAATCATCGTCTTCGCGTGCCTCGGTTATCTCTATACCCGAGCTATTTTCTTATGCACTTTACTTTGTGATAGCCTTCGTGCTTGAATTATTATATCTAGCTATCACATAGTTGTTTGTTTTGCTTAGCATAAGTTGTTGGTGCACATAGGTGAACCGTAGTTTATATAGGTTTTGTGCTTGACAAAGTAAACGCTAGTTTTATTCCGCCTTTGTTAAGCCCATCTCGTAAAAGTTTTAAACCGCCTATTCACCCCCCTCTAGGCGTCATCTCTTTCCTTTCAAAAATGCATAATGCCTTTTCCCACATATATTATTACTCCAAGGTGTTTCAGCAGGGATCTTCTAAGTGTAATTTGTCCTTTTCCTACACATTCAATAACAAGATAATCAGTAGACACCATTTTTCTGAGATCTTTGTAAACACACCTTCAGCTATTCCAATGGGTAATAAAGTTGCATTATTGGTAAGATATATTTCTTCTCCTCCTTCAGAAAGTCCCCAAAGATTCAAAGACTCGTAGATATCTTTAGGCATAAGACAAAATTCAGACATGATATCACAACGAGCATCAAAAGTTTCATAGTTTATAGCAACTTTTATTGTAGGAAACCATTTTGAAGGCTCGGAATTTATTGGAACATAATCATGGTGATATCTGAGCATGTTATAGCATCTTTCAAAGCAACTATACTGGTCTCAAGAGTGTTCAACCTAGCATACATGTTTATAAAGGAAGATCAGACTTGCTAGGCATATTATAAATTATAATCAACTTCTTTATGGCATCCAAAGCTTCATTCTCAATACATCGAAAAAAATCTTTCCCAACTACATCATTCAAAGCATATCTATAACAAATAGCAAGACCATGATAGAAACTATTAATAACTAGGCTAAGACACATTTTAGGCTCAGTTTTTCCTTGTAAATCAGAGATTCTAGACCAAGCTTCTTTGAAACTTTCTTCACTTTCTTGCTTGAAAGTAAAGATCCTTTCCATAGGTGACACAGTGATTGGACCAAAACCAGACATGGTAGCAACTAAAGTAGGAACTAATTTTTTGTGTGTTTTTTATAAGAGAAAGCAAACCAAACCAAACTAATTTTTTTTGAATTTTTTGATAAAAAGAGGCAAACAAAACAAGGCAAAATAAACTAAGAAAAACGAAAACAAAGTAAAGAGAAAGGTTGTTAAGGACTCCCCTTGTGAAGCCGTCCTTAGCCTCCCCGGCAACAGCGCCAGAAAAACCTTGATGGTGGCTCAATTCACTGTAGAGCTTCATTGGGAAACCCCAAGAGGAAGGTATGATGAGTAGAGCAACAATTTTTTCCCTCAGTAAGAAACCAAAATTATCGAAACAGTAGGAGGAAGGAAACGACTCAAAGGTGTTGCTAGCAACTCTAAACCTGCACAACACAAACTCAAGACTTTGCCCCAACAAATAGTGAGGTTGTCAATCTCATCGGTTTGCTGAAAACAAATGATTAACTGTATGGTGTGGAAGCTAATAGTGGTTTGCAGAAAGTAAACAGTAACAGTGGAAGATGTATTAATGGTAAAGATTGGACCGGGGTCCATAGTTCACTAGAGGTGCTCTCCTTAAGATAAACAACATGGCATATGCTGGGTAAACAAATTACAACAGGGCAATTGACAGGACAGAGCAAGGCATAACAATGATAGACGTTCATGATCCTATGAGTTTCGATTGGGCAATACAACAATATACATATACCGCCATCCAACTGCATCTATGACTAGTAATCCACCTTCAGGCTATCATCTGAACCCCCTCTAGTATTAAGTTGCAAGCAACAAATTACTGCTTTAAGCAAAGTGTGTAAGGTAAATAATCCACTTGTTCCATGAACAAGAGACCGTTGTTTTCCCCTAGTAGCAACAACACATCTACAACCTTAGAGATTTATGTCACTTCCCTTAGATTAAATAGAGGCATGAACCCACTATCGAGCATAAATACTCCCTGTTGGAGTCACTAGCATCTACTTGGCTAAGATAGCTACTAGAAACAAAGAGCATGCAAGATCACAAACAACACAGACATGATATAATCAATAAGACAAAACCATTAATCAATCTGACATAGTAATCTCAATATCCATCGGATCCCCGCAAACACAACATGCATGATTACAAATAAATGATCTTGATCATAAACGGAGCTCACAAGATCTAAACATGGTAGCACAAAGGAGGAGATACAACCATCTAGCTACTACATGGACCCGTAGTCCAAGGTGGAACTACTCACGCATCATACCTAAGGCTAGCACGGTGATGAAGAAGGCCTCCGGGATGATCTCCCCTCCGACAGGGTGCCGGGAAGAGCTTCAGATCCCCCCGATCTAGGGACTATGGTGGCGGCGGCTACAGACTGTTTCGTGGAAGATTGATCGGGTACTTAGGGTTTTGGTATCAGGGGCTTCTTATAGGAGAAGAGGCGAGGCAGGGGGCAACCAGGGTGGTCGCACCCTCCCAGGCGTGGGCCAGGCCTGGCCACGCAGCCAGGGGTGTGGCCCCCTGGTGGCTCTTCTCTGTCTCGTCTTATGGATCTGTGTTCCCCACGGTAAAATATGTTGGAATTATGCCCTAGAGGCAATAATAAAGCTGTTATTATTATAATTCTTGTTCATGATAATGTTTATATTCCATGCTAGAATTGTATTAAGCGGAAACTTTAATACTTGTGTGGTTTGTGAACAACACCGTGTCCCTAGTATGCCTCTATGCACTAGCTCATTGATTAATGATGGTTAAGGTTTCCTAACCATGGACATGAGTTGTCGATTAATAATGAGATCATATCATTGGGAGAATGATATGGTGGATAGACCCAAACTAAGCGAAGCAATTAGATCGTGTCATCGTGTTCGTCTTTGCGAAGCTTTTCTTATGTCAAATATTATATTCCTTAGACCATGAGATAATACAACTCCCTAGTATCGGAAGAAAGCTTTGAGGTCATCAACCGTCATCCTATGAGAGGGTGATCATAAAGGTGTCTCTCAGGTGATCGGAAAGTATCTGTTGGGTTGTATGTATCGAGATGGGATTTGTCCCTCCCAAGTCGGAGAGATATACTTCGGGCCCACTCGGTAATCGATGTCAACACCGCTTGCAAGCATGTGGTTAAGGAGTTAATCACATAGTGATATCGGATTACGGAACGAGTAAAGTACTTGCTGTGAACGAGATTGAACTAGGTATGACGGTACCGACGATCAAATCTCGGGCAAGTAAAATATCGCGAGACGAAGGGAATATATATATGGGATTGATTGAATCCTGGCATCGTGGTTCATCCGATATGATCATCGATGAATGTGTGGGAGTCAATATGGGTGTCCAGACCCCGCTGTTGATTATTGATAGAAGATCATGTCTGCATATTCTCGAACCCGCAGGGTCACACACTTAACGTGTCTCGACGCTAGGATAGATTGGACAATTGGTTTATGAGTTTTTGTTCGGAGTCTCGGATGGGATCCGGGACATCACGAGAGGTTCCGGAGTGGTCCGGAGAATAAGATTCATATAAGGCAGTGCAGTTTTTGGAGTTCGGAATTGTTCCGGGTTAATCGGTATTGTACCGGAAGCTTCTAGAACCTTCCGGAAGGGGACCAACGTGGCCCCACCTTCCGGGAGGGGGCATGGGCCTATGAGGGAGTGCCCTGGCCGCATTGGGCCAGGGGCACAAGGCCCCATAGGGCCCAGCCGACCAAGAGAGGTTTTAAACTCGAGATAGACCTTCTAGAAGGGGGGGTTTCCTTGCCCCCCACTCCTTCTCCTTGGGGCCGCCGGCCTTGGCTTGGGGGAGGGGCTAGGGCTGCGCCCACCCCTCTATATATAGAGGGCTAGGGGCGCACCACCCCCCCACACCTTCCCCTCCAACCCTAGCCGCCCTGCTGCCTTCCTCTCTTCCTCCCGACTGTTTGTAGGCGAAGCCCTGCTGCAGAAATTCTCCACCATATACACCACGCCGTCGTGTTGTAGATCCAATTCGTCTCTCCACCATACTTGCTGGTCCAAGGAAGGAGGAGACGTCGAGGTGCTGCACGTGTGCATCTCACGGAGGCACCGCCACTTGTGGTGCTAGATCGGATCGGATCGCGAGGAGGAGAAGCGAGTACGACTACATCACCCACGTTCCGACGAACGTTCCGCTGTGCGAATCTTCAAGGGTATGAAGATCTAATCCAATCTCTCTCGTTGTTTGCATCTCCTAGATTAGATCTTGGCTTTCCCTTTGTTCGCATCCGTAGAAAATTTTGATTTACTATGCCGCGAAACCCTTTCAAAATATTGACTTTGGCTTTTGTCCCGTCCAATTCCGAGAATATTGATTTTCTGCCTTTTCTGGAACCAAAAACAGAAGAAAACAGGCAACTGGCACTGTGACATCTTGTTAATAGTTTAGTCCAGAAAAACATATAAAAACACCTCAAACTAAAGACAAAACAAAGTAGATACTAAACAAGCATGAAACATCAAAAATTATAGATACATTTTCGACGTATCAATAGCAAGAGTGGTATTCAGCTTGTCCTTCATGGTATAACAAAACATAAATGCATAGGACACCTTCAAAGTTCATAAGGGTGACTAGATACAAATAATTTAAGAACAAGCAATATCAAAGTTATGAATCAATCAATAAGTATTGAGACAATGCACATTAAACTAAGAATGACAACTATGCTCTCTTAATTGGTGCATAAATATAAAAGATGGAGACTCAACATAAAGGTAAAAAGAAAGGCCCTTCACAGAGGGAAGAAGGGATTTCAAGTTTTATAAAGAGCTTCCAAAAATTATGGTACTTACTAGCTTTCACCTCTCATTTCCCCTATCATAAGCATCTTGATGTGATTAAGGTTAATGTGAGGCAAATATGAGTTATGTGCTTGACAGATCATAAGTTGAAAGTCTCATGCCCCTTGATTACAAGTACCAGACCTCATGCTACTCAACTTTGGTTACAAGTAAGTCCTTGTCATTGTAAGTGTATGTGTATCATAGAGAACCGCCAACGGGGCACCCCTTGCCCCATGACACAAGAGCTATCCCATATCAAAATGATAAGGCAACAGAAAATGAGCATCTCAACGATCTTTTTATTTGCTATTTGCATAAGTTTTTATTGAGGATGCTTCACAGAATGCTCATCATGGTTATGTTGCAAGTTTCCACCATGATTAGGCATGGCTTAGGCTAGCCGCCTAGGCGTTTCTCTAACACATATACATACTCCATGGACTTACAAGTTCCCATCTTATTTCACACTGCCGGCATAAACAAAAGAACATGATATCAACTGAATAAATAAGTGCAATGTCGAAAGCGGACCCCATGAAAACATGGTTTTGCTAACTCCCAACTTATAATTTGCAAGCACACAAGCATCATAAGATTGTCACAATGGTTCAAGTTTATTAGGTGCAAGAAATAAAGTGTGCCATCAAGTTTGTGAGAGCTTTAATCACTAATTTTCACATAAGAAGTTTAATTTGGAAGATAGATAAACACATGAATATACTTGGAATGGTGTAACACACCATGCATAAGAGTTTATAGTGGACTCTTTGGAATAACTTGGTTTCTTGGGAGTTGGATGCACGAGTAGAGCTTACTCAGTACAAGTGGAGGCTAGCAAAAGACCGGGAGCGACCAACTAATAGAGCAATAATGGTCATAATCATTCAGAGCGAAAAAACATTATTAATTAAAGCATAAAGTGATATCACAAGTCAAAAACTAAATGATCATAGTGTCTAAGGTGACTGGTTCATATTCTTAACATGGTGTAAACATGTGCCAAGTCAACCCAAATAAAGCATAAAAGGAGAATACCACAATATTATGCTTTTGTATGCTAAAACAACGCACGATTCTTTCAAGGCACATTAAGAAATCTCAATTGTTTGGAAAAAGTCATGCTATAGAAATAATCACTAAGCATATGGTCAAAGCAACATCTAGCATGACATGATAAATTCTAAGCCACATTCAAAACAAGCTTCCTTTTGTACCACTATAAGCATGAAACTTTCTACTCTTTTCCAACACCAATCAACTTATTTTAAACAACATAAGAATGCGGGGGTCCAACTAATTTATTCATCAAACCAAACAAAATAAAACTAAAAACAAAAACAAAGACGCTCCAAGAACAACACAATAGTGCATGAAGCAATAAAAATAAAGTGTTTAGAAAGAGACCTGAGATTTTTGTTGATGAAGAAGGGGATGCCTTGGGCATCCCCAAGCTTTGACGCTTGTACCTTTTGAATATTTCTTGGGGTGAAACGGGTGGCATACCCAAGCTTGAGCTTTTGTACATACTTCATTTCATCACATCATTCTTCCCCTACACTTGAAAATTTCCTTCATACAAAACTTCACACAATTCTTCATTAGCAACATTAGTGTATTCAAAATAATAAGCCATTGGGTTTAGTTTCAACACAAGTAAAACTTACATTAAAACACAAGATACTGTAGCAATTCCTTTTAAAATCTCAAGTAATCAAAGAGAACTCAAAAGAAACCGATTAAGAGGCAAATGCAAATAATGGTAGAAATCTGTCAAAACAGACCAGCAGGTAAAAACCGATTTTTTTCAAAGACCTTCTGTTGCTAAAATCGAAAAGTGATAAACTAACGAAAGTTAGATAATAACCTAGGGCCTATGTTAAGAAAATTAAAGCTCAATCCGACATACTGAGATTTTTCACGATTTTTTACAGTTAATCACAAAAATCTGTTTCGGGACAACAACTCCCCAAATCTTACTTCTCTCTCATTAGAGGTTATTCTTGGCACAAAAACCACACAAAAATGATAAGGAGAGGTTATTACAGAAGTAATAACTTCCAAGACCTAACAAAAAGAAAAACTAACTAAAATAAAAATTGGGTTATTTCCCAAGAGTACTTTTCTTTAACGCCTTTAAGTTAGGCATGGAAAGCAAGAATCAAGTATTTTCGAATGAAGAAGCATTAGCATCAACTTTTGTTTTAATAGGAGAGTCAAAATATATCTTCTCTCTCTTTTTAAGGAAGTGTTTTATACCTTTCTTGAGTGGGAATTTATATTTAATGGTGCATTCCTTCATATCAATAATGGCACCAACAGTTCTAAGAAAAGGTCTTCCCAAAATAATAGGACAAGAAGCATTGTATTCAACATCCAAAATATTGAAATCAACGGGGACAAAGGCATTATTAACTATTATAAGAACATCATTAATGCTCCCCATAAGTTTCTTTTTAGTATTATCATCAAGTTGTACATCCAAATAACAATCTTCCAATGGTGGCAAATCAAGCATTTCATAAATTTTTCTAGGCATAATAGAGACACTAGAACCAAAAAAATTGTTCTTTCATAACAAGATTCAGCAAAGCAGGTTTAATTCCATAAAAAGTAGCATCAGGAGCAGGTGGAGCAATAGGTGTGCAAAGGAAATAATTGTTGTTTGTGCTAGTGAAGTCACACAACTTAGTGTTTTCAGGAGTATTCATTTTTTGCAAGAGTAAAGCAAGCCAACAGAAATAGTAACTAAAGTAGGAACTTTTTTTTTGTTTTTGATAAGAAAAAGCAAACCAAACAAAACTATTTTTTTGTATTTTTGATAAAGAGAAACAAGCAAAACAAAGCAAAATAAACTAAGCAAAACAAAAACAAAGTAAAGAGATTGGTTGTGAGAGACTCCCCATGCGAGAATCTTCTTTCTCCCTGAAAAGTGATTGACGAGGAGGAAGAGATTGAAGTTGTCCTTAACTCCCCGGCAACGGCGCCCGAAAAGTGCTTGATGGCTCAGATATGTAGAGCTCGTTGGGAACCCCAAGAGGAAGATAGGATGAGCACAACAACAAGTTTCCCTTAGTTATAAAACCAAGGTTATCGAACCAGTAGGAGTAAGTAAACAACTTCAAGGTGTTGCTAGAAACTTGGAACCCGCACAACACAACCACAGAACTTTTCCTCAACTTACAGTGAGGTTGTAAATCTCACCGGTTTGCTGAAAACAAATGATTAAACATATAGTATGGAAGATAGTGATTGCTTATAGAAAGTAAACAGTAAATTGTAAACATTAGATGAAATATCAATGATAAAGGAATGGACCGGGGTCCACGGTTCACTAGAGGTATCTCTCCTTAAGATAAATAGCATGTTTGACAGATTGAAAATGCATAACAATGCATATACTAGACATCTTGATTCCTACGAGATTTGTTTGGGCATTACAACATAATACATAGACTATAATCCAACTGTATCTATGACTAATAATCCATCTTCAGGTTATCATCTGAACCCCTTCGAGTATTAAGTTGCAAGCAACATATAATTGCATTAAGCAATGTGTGTAAAGTAAACAATATAATTGCCCTTGGACAAAGGATTGTTGTTTTCTCCCTAGTAGAAATAACACATCTACAACCTCAGAAGTTTTTGTCACTCTCCTAGATTACTAGATACATGAACCTACTATCGAGCATAAATACTCTGTCTTGAAGTTACAAGCATCTACTTGGCCAAGATAGCTACTAGCAACAGTGAGCATGCAAGATCACAAATAACATAGACATGATAGAATCAATAATCAATCTGACATAGTATCTCAATATCCATCGGATCCCCTCAAACACAACATGTAGGATTACAAATAGATGATCTTGATTATGAATGGAGCTCACAAGATCTAAACATGATAGCACAAAGGAGGATAAACAACCATCTAGCTATTATATGGACCCATAGTCCAATGGTGAACTACTCACGCATCACTCCGGAGGCTGGCATGGTGATGAAGAAGGCCTCCGGGATGATCTCTCCCCTCCGGCAGGGTGCCGGGAAGAGCTTCAGATCCCCCCGATCTAGGGATGGAGATGGCGGCGGCTACGAACTCTTTCATGGAGATTTGATCGGGTTCTTAGGGTTTCTACATCGGGGTGCTTATATAGGCAAAGAGGCAAGGTCAGTGGGCGCCCGAGGGGCCTACACCATGGGGCGGCGTGCCCTAGGGGATGGCCGCGCCAGCCCTAGGTGTGGCCACCTCGTGTCCCCACTTCGGCTGCCCTCCGGACTCCGTGTTCCTTTTGGTAAAATATTAACTTTGGATTTTGTTCCGTCCAATTCCGAGAATATTTCTTTACTAGGTTTTCTGAAAACAAAAACAGCAGAAAACAGGAAACTGGCACTGCGACATCTTGTCAATAGGTTAGTTCCAGAAAATATATAAAAATACCTCAAAGTGTAAAGAAAGTTGATATAAAACAAGCATGGAGTGTCAAAAATTATAGATACGTTTACGACATATCACACCCTTGGCCAACATAGGCATTCAACGTTACACCGTCCAATGCTGCTTGCGCCGTTAATTATGGGTGACTGGTCACACATTTTCCACTGGCTGGCCAAGCATGTCTCGTTGACATGTGTGTCCCACCATCCGTGCAACCACTATACTATTTGTGTTTTTTCCTCTCTTGAAATTAAAGCCCGACTTTGCAATTTGATCGGGAGCACAAAGTTTACATTATGGGCCCTTCTAGCAAACGCGGGCCAAAAGCTGAAGCGCACTTGCCCAATTGGCCTAGACTTCCCGCCCTCCATTCCCCACTCTTTATATAATAGAGAAACCCTAGCAACTAATCCCATTTTTAGACACCACTATCTAACCCCCCGCCAACCCGCCTCCATAGAGAGCAACGTAGAACGAACCATAGATCTCCATGAGCAGCATCTTGGGAAACCCTAGCCGGACACGATCTAGAGATCCCTAGCCATGCCAAATCTTGTGCGGTCGTCAGTTCTCCCGATACTGCGCGGCCTAGCCACGCCAGATCTTGTGAGCACCAGTCCCTCCTTTCTTGTCCATTGTCATATCCGATCAACATGTTTGTTCATCATCCCCTCGCTAATCTCATCTACCGATCGACCAGCCCCACCCTTCTCGTTATTTCTATAATCAATCTAATTTCTCTTTCATATCCACGACGACATCGTCATCGTGGGGGCGCTCGCAAGAGAGAAGCCGTGTGGATGCGGCCGTCTTAATATCATCACAGTAGCGTGCGAGCGAAATAGAGAGATAGGCTTAAGAATACGTGTAGATAGATTTCTCCACTTAATGCATAAATCTGTTCCGCATTAGTCGTTAGATTAGATTAGTTTTATTTTTCTTTTCTTTTGAAGTGCATGTTGTAATGAATAGAGAGAGACCCAAATCCTGTAACTGAAACAGAATTATATCTCAATGTTATGAAATTTTTGGTTCTAAATAGAATTAGCAAATCTAATTTGATCATTGTTATTGTTATTAATTCTCGATATCACCCGGTGGTATACAATACATGCACTCGATATAGGTGGCGCGACACTAACTTTCCGCCATCTTACCCTTATGTAGCCACAAAAACATTTTCTGACACAGTTATCCCTGTTTTTTTTTGTTGTGCTAGCATGAGCGCGATGACTAGGCATGTGCCTTAGCGTATATAAGCACCAAGGGACGGGTACATGTTTTCGTGAGAGTTGACGCCGCAAAAGACGCCATCTGTGCCATGATCAAGGACCAGGCCATCGGCTCCTGCAAGAGGAGGCTCGTTAGGAGCACCGACGGCTACAAGCTGACACGCGTGCTTGACAAGGGTGGCTTCGGCGTTGTCGTCAAGGCACGCCTCCGTGCCACCGGCGTTATCGTCGTGCTCAAGTCCCTCCTACGCCGCTCGTCGATGCGCCCCAACGGCAAAGATGAGCATGTTGAAGTATGATCCAAATTTATCAAGTAGGTTAACTTCTGACGAGCAGAGCTAGACCCGTCGCCAATAGGCTTGGGCCGAAGCATAGCAGATTTTCAAGTTAGCTCATATTGTGCTAAACAGGGACGCCTGGTGGGTGCCGGGGGAGAGGGTACCCCTGCAGTACTGTGTTAAACCTAGATCATTGAAAATCTAGGTTTCCACGTTATATATATATATATCTCTTGTAACCCGCCAGCTGGGATAAGTTGCATCTGTAAAATCCCTGACGCTGTGTAAACAATTCCCTTTATAACGAAGTTTCACTGCCTGATGCTTGTAGTTTTTTAAATTTTTGTTAGAGATTTTTTTACGTAAATATCATATGTTTCTTGCGTGTGTTTTTTTCCATTATTTTCTTGTAGTATTTATAATAGAGCCTCCACGAGGAATTGCTACGAGAGGCGTGCTACCTAGCGAACTACTCCTTCCGTCCGCAAATAAGTGTACATCTAGATTTTACCTAAGTCAAACATAACCAAATTTGATCAACTTTATAGAGAAATATATGAACATATATTATATTAAATTGACATATTATGAAACTAGATTTAAAAATAAATCTAATGGTAACAATTTAGTGTCATAAATATTGGTACATTGTCGTAAAAAGTTAGTTAAACATAGTAAAATTTGACTTAGAACAAAACTAGAAATATACTTATTTGCGGACAGAGAAAGTAGGTCATCCCTCCGTCGTCAACTTCCACGCATCGCCCCGGACCCGTGCACGGGCGAGTGCAGCTTCGTCCTGGAGCACGTCGGCCCAAGCTTCGTCCATATCTATTGAGATTATTTCATCTCTTGGAAGTGTGGTTTTAATTCTCAGGGTCACACAAACGGTATCAGCACCTAAGGAATTTACTCCTGCTATAATTCGAGTAGAATTTTCTAGAAAATGCAAATATAATATTTTCTCCATTTCAAAATAGATATCACAAATTTATTAAAATTTAGATAAATCTAAATACTATTTAAAAATATATAAATTTATCTAAATTTTGATAAAAATATGACATCTATTTTGAGACGGAGGAAATATCGGTATTTAAGTAGTCCAATCTCAGAGTAGCAAAATACAAGAGGAATGGCTACTACAGTAGAACATTACAAAATCCATCATATCCGCATGTATTGCATACGTACAATACAACTAACCTGAAAAGAAACGCAACAGCATGTTACAATTTGTACAACGTACAACTGGACTAGCAAAACGCTCACCAAAGCTCTGCCCCGCGTACGGCAGGAAGGCCATTGCTCCAGCATCCGCCGCCGCTCCTCGTCCTCCACCTGGCCAACGCCGATTCCCACCTCCGCCGTCGCCATTCCTCATCCTCCACCCCGCCAATTTCCCGGATCCGCCTCCGCCTCCTCCTCCACCTCCGCCACTCCTTCTCCGCCACCTCGCCAATGGTCCGAATCCGCCTCCGCCACTGCTCCACCTCGCCCATGTCGCGCCTCCGCCCCCTCCGTCGCAGCTCCTCCTCCTCCTCCACCTCGCCGCCCCCACGTTCCCAGTCTCCCCACGATGCCTTTGCGTTGGCCACGGAGCGCGTCCGCGCCGGGACGCTCAGCCCGGAGGACGCACACACCATGTTCGACGAATTGCTGCGGCAGGCCACCCCGGTCCCCTGGCGCTCCTTGAACAGCTTCCTTACTGCGCTCGCCCGTTCTCCGGACTACGACGACCGCAGAAGCGGCCCCTCTCTCGCCATCACTCTCTTCAACCGCGTGTGCCGCGAAGGATCCGGCCTGCGAGGTTTGGCGCCTCCCACAGTCCACACCTACGGCATCCTCATGGACTGTTGCTGCCGCGCGCGTCGCCCGGACCTAGGGCTTGCCTTCTTCGGTCGTCTCCTCAGGACAGGCCTGAAGACAAACCAGATCATTGCCAACACCTTCCTCAAGTGCGTCTGCGATGCAAAACGGACGGATGAAGCTTTGGACCTATTGCTTCATAGGATGTCTGAGCTTGGCTGTGTGCCTGATGCCATCTCATACAACACAGTTCTTAAGAGGTTATGTGAAGATAACAGAAGCCAGGAGGCACTCGACCTGCTCCACAGAGTGGTGAAAGAAGGAGGTGCGTGCTCTCTCAATGTGGTGACATATAGTACAGTAATCTATGGCTTCTTTAAGGTAGGTGAAGTAGGCAAGGCATGCAATCTGTTCCATGAAATGATGCAACAAGGGGTTGAGCCCAATGTGGTGATATATAACTCGGTTGTTGATGCGTTGTGCAAGGCCAGAGCAATGGACAAGGCAGAGCTAGTCCTTCGGCAGATGGCTGATAATGGCGTTCGACCGGATAATGTGACATACAATTGCATGATCCATGGATATTCCATATCAGGGCGGTGGAAAGAGGCGACTAATATGCTCAGAGAGATGACAAGCCAAGGTCTGGTACCAAATATTGTTACTTGCAGCTCGCTCATGGCTTCCCTTTGCAAGCATGGATGAAGCAAAGAAGCTGCCGAAATTTTTGTATCCATGACTGCCAAGGGACAAAAACCAGATATCATCTCCTACTCTATTTTGCTTCATGGGTATGCAAATGAGCGATGCTTGGTTGACATGATTAATCTCTTTGATTCAATGAAAGACAACGGTATTCGACCCAACTGCCATGTTTTCAGCATATTAATTGGTGCATATGCTAGATATGGAATGATGGATGAAGCTATGCTCATGTTTGCTGAAATGCAGGAACAAGGAGTGAGTCCGAATCTATTCACCTATTCAACTTTAATAGCTGCACTTTGTAGAATGGGTAGGCTGGCCGATGCTGTGGACAAATTCAATGAGATGACTGTTGTGGGAATACATCCAGACAAGGCTGTTTATTGGTCCCTAGTTCAGGGTTGTTGTGTACATGGTGATCTGGTTAGAGCAAAAGAGTTGGTTTCTGAAATGATGAACAAAGGTATACCTCGTCCCAACATTGTGTTCTTCGGTTCAATAATAAACAGCCTATGCAAAGAAGGAAGGGTTATGTATGCACAAGCTATATTTGACTTGGTTATACAGATAGGTGAGAGACCTAATGCCATTATATTTAATACACTAATTGACGGGTATGGCTTAGTCGGCAAGATGGATAAAGCACTCGGAGTACTTGATGCAATGGAATCAGCTGGTGTTGAGCCTAATGTTGTTACATACAGTACACTTCTGAACAGTTATTTTAAAAAGGGAAGAGTCGACGATGGTTTGGCTCTATTCACAGAAATGCAGCGTAAGGGGATTAAACCTGATAGTTTTGTATATGAAATCATACTAGATGGACTATTTCGTGCTGGGAGAACTGATGCTGCAAAGAAAAAGTTCCATGAGATGATTGAAAGTGAAATAACAGTCAACATTTCCACATACAATATAATACTTGGAGGACTTTGTCGAAATAATTGTGCTGACGAAGCAATCTCGCAGTTCCAGAAATTAGTTGCAATGAATGTGAAATTCGATATTAGAACACTCAATGTCATGATCAATACAATGTACAAGGTTCGGCGAAGAGACGAGGCTAACAGTCTTTTTGCCGGAATATCAACCATTGGGTAACACTATACGTACAGCATAATGATAGTAAATCTTCTTAAGGAAGGATCAGTGGAAAAAGCTGACAATATGTTTTCATCAATGGAGAAGAGTGGTATATTTCCTAGCTCTCGTCTTATAAATTATATGATCAGAATGTTGTTGGAAAAAGGTGAGATCATGGAGGCTGGAAAATATATGTCTAAAGTTGATGGGAAGAGCATCTCGCTTGAAGCTTCAACTACTACATTGATGTTCTCTCTCTTTTCAAGGAATGGGAAATATCAGGAGGACATGAAATTGCTCCCTGCAAAGTATCAAATTTTGATGGATTTCGTCGAGTAGCTGATACATTGCATATGATACAAACTTCTCAGAAAGCACAATTGAGTTTCTGCTCCATAAAACCCTAAGTATAAGGAATCCAAACTGCATGTGTGTAGAAGTAGACCCTTCGCTATTTCATTGAGTTTATTTTGTGGTTTTCCAAGATCACAAGGATGTATGTATATGGTTATTTGAATAGCAAGGAAAGGTAGATGCTGACCAACTGACCAAGTAGTCTTAACACGACTGGTTGTAATTTTAGGGATAATACTGTCTTCTGATGGTGATTTGGGTAGGTATACCATATACATATATAATCTTCCACAAGAAGCCAAGAAGCACTCCCAATACAATCTTTTCTAGTATGGTTTGTACCAGACACCTAAGATCTTTTAACTCTTTGAAAGTCACTTTCCTTCATATGGACGCATTTTTAGCAATGTCATTGCCAGTGATCTGTTACTATGCAAGGGTGGTTTTACTTTTGTTTATAAGAAATCTGTTGTATTTGTTATGGATCACAGGTTCCTCAAGAACTGATGTTTGAGGCTGTAACCTTACTTTCTCTGTTCATTTCTTGGTCTTTGCTGATAGACATGCTTTTTAAAACAAAAAACTGCACTCCCACAGGGTGGAGACGCCGCCAGCCGCCTTGGATTGATACACCACTTACTCCTCTCCGCTTCAGGTACACACACAGTCAGGACTATGTTGAGTTCTTCCACCATAGTCATACTTCTTCCTTCTATTCCTCTTCTTTAGATCTCGTTTTTTTACCATGTGAAATCCGAGAATAGTTTAAGGTGAACCTCATGTTCTTGTTCAATCTTGGACGAGCACCATCACTTAGATGTAATGAGCTTGCATTTTGCAAGGAATTGGGTTGGGTTAGAAACTAGGCAATTAAATGAAGGGGTCTTGATTTCTTTATTTATGCAATAGCAACATATGTTCCATACACCGATACATGAGTACATTTATTAGGGATGAATCCAAGGTAACCCTGAGCAAAAATAAAAATTCTCGTTCTTGAAATCAATCTGAAATAATTAATGCATATAGATGCTCAAGTAGTATGGGTATAGCAAATGTTGCCTTGTGCAGACATTTTGTTATTTTGCTTTTTGTTGCCTTGTGCAAAATACCTAGTTTGATGCATATAAATATGTTTATTAGCCCCTTATAGTTGTCTTTTAGTGCAGACCACAAGTAAACTCAAGTTTTCTTAATGAAAGCTTACAGACAGATAATGTATTATACCATGCAGATGCAAGATTTAGTATTTTCCATATAACTCAAAAAAAAGTTTTTTAAAATTTCCTTAACACAGGGCGCATGTGTGCTCAGAAGTACAGCAGTCCATGTCCCGCTTACCAGTTTCTACAGTAGGGTCTTGAATAAAATAGTTTGATAATGGTAATAGCTTGACTAGTAGTGTGAGCAATCGTTCCTTTTACCTAAATTCTTCATTCCCTTTAATGCAAGATTCATGTGCAGTATTTAGAAATTTGTACCGAAATCATTTGAGATCATGGCCTAGTGTGGACATGGAAAGATCCATCTGTGGAGATTAGTGAGCTATGAATAGCATGTATTTGTGCATCTTCTTTTTCTTGTATTTTTACATCTTCTTCCTCTTCTCTTTCCTCTTGTGGACTCAAGTTGAGATCCAAAAGAGCTCGTGGCATTTGAACCTGAACAAACAAGTAAATAAAGTACTCCACTTCTTAAATTTAACACATAAACAATGCTACTGCAAGCAAGGAAAATTGAGGGTTTAACACATATTGCTGAACTGACAGTGAGCTAACCTTGTGTTCTTTGTATGGTTAGATAAATGAATATTGACTTAATTGGTGTTGCCAGTAATAATTGTAAAATGATGAACCTTACAGCAGTTGCAATTTGTTCAGATGTGATTAGCCGACTTGACGCCCTAAGAGGGAAGGGCATGGCTGCCAAGTATTCCTGGTCATGCAAAAGGTATCTACAACATACTCATTGACCGAATTTCCGTCTCAAGATCCATTGTTTATCCAACATTGTGTTTATGAAGCGATGATGCCATGCAGGAGATACAAGAATGTTTGTGTGGCACGATCTTTCTGATGGTGATCTGCTGCTGCCTGCACAAGGTGCAGAGTTGTTCTCAAGGGCTCCGATCTCCAATTCAGCCAGTCAATACCACCAGGTTTAATTAAGTCTACGAATAATGAGCAACTGTATTATGTTCCTGGAACCACCACTACTTATCCCTAGGTACTGTTTCAGATCATCAGCAGAAGTACTCGTGTTAGCAGTTAGCACGGCATAATCTGCAGTTAGCATCAGCAGCATCTCATCGCTTTGGTTATATTCTTCGCAATTCCTCCACATTTCCTTGTTTTTGTTCTGATCTCGCCGCACATTTTCTTGTTTGCGCCTCCTCCCATTCTGCATCGATGTGCCAATTCACCGCCATCAATCTCTTCGGAGCTCTGCTATGGTCGTTTTCCTCTTGTAGTATTCTAAGCCCGCAAGGTTCAGTTTCCAAGTCAGCTCGGCCCGCCAGGGGCGGAGCTTATGCTCAAGTCATGAGGGGGGGGGAATAAGTTGTATGTCTGAGCCGTTGAGGGTTCTGCAGTAAAAAAGGAAGTGCTGCCAGCTACTGTCGGACCACCTTGTCTCATACCCTGCTTCCCCTTGTCTCCGTACCTGGCGAGCAATGCAGGATGCTAGGGTCAGTGGTCCGTCGAGGCCTCCGCCTGCCCTTTTTCAGGGCTGCAGATTTTTAGTCTTTTTTTTTGCTACACATGCATATATTTTTAACTACATACCCGTATATGTATTGCTACTTTGCTATTTCTTTGAGTGGTACACTATACCCTTTTTATCGTGAAAACATGCTTCAATGATGTTATAATGACACAATGTTTTTGCTATAACCGTTTTATGGTCTTGCTACAATAGCGCAAAGTGTTTGCTAGGATACTTCCGGCGAGGTCCCTGGCGAAAGTCTTCGGTTAGGTCCTATTTTTACTACATTTGCTAAAAAAAATTGCTACTGTTTTGTGGTCCTGGTACAATAAGGCAAAGTTTTTGCTACGAGGTCTCCGGTGTTGTTTCCGGGCGAAAGTCTCCAACGATGTTTCAGGTGAATTTGGTTTTGCTAAACTAGGACTTTTTTTTTGCTACAAGGTCGTCATCGAGGTCTCCGGCGAAATATTTGGCAAGGTCTAGTCTTTTTTCTATTTTCTAGACTAAACCATTTTTTGCAAATGTAAAGCGAGACATTTTGTATCAAACTGGATGATTTTGTATAAAAACACCATTAGAGGTATTTTTTGGGACACTTGGCGGCCTGATGACCCGGGGATCGGGGGAGTTATCCTAACACAGCCCTTTACACAATAATTTCTTTGTTTTTATTTAGTTCACGTTCTAGGTTCTAGGTTTAGTCAAGATTAAACTTTTAAAATTTGACCAACAATATAAGACAAAATATCGACATCCATACTACGAAACGTATATATTATGAAAATATACTTCATAATTATTCATATACAATATAATTTATATCATAGATATTGATAATTTTTTTCTATATATTTAATCAAACTTTATAAAATTTGACTTTAACCAAACCTAAAACGCAAAGTAAATGTGGATTTCTTTTATGTACCTAGCGACAATGTGGATTTCTGTTATGACAAGTCTTATAAAAAGATTGGCTACACAAACTTTGACTTGTGATAATTTTGTAGGACAGTAGAAGTAGGAGTACCTTTTTGTCTCTATACAAGCTCCCACTGCGTACGAACAGGTTCATGCCAAGTGAGTGAGCTACTAGCAGAACGTACGAGCAGATTCATGTCAGTTGTGTTTGCGACTCCAAGGTCCAAGCTCTCCACCGCGTACGAGCAAGAAGCCCATTCCTCCTCCCCGCCGGCGCCTCGCCTCTGCTCCAGCACGGAGATTCCCACCCCCGCCGACGCCATTCCTCCTCCCCCACCCTCTTCAATTTCCCCAATCCGCCTCAGCCACTACTCCACAACGCCAATGCCGCGCCTCCGCCCCCTCTCTCGCAGCTCTTCCTCCACCTCCAGCTCCCAGCGCTCAAGATCCTGGTCTCCGGTAGCCGCTTTTGCCGCCGCTACAGAGCGCGTCCGCGCCGGTACGCTCAGCCCAGAAGACGCACACAAGCTGTTCGACGAATTGCTGCGTCAGACTACCCCGGTCCCCGAGCGCTCTCTCCACGGCTTCCTTGCTGCGCTCGCCCGTGCCCCAGCCTACGACGACAGAAGAAGTGGCCCCGCCCTCGCTGTGGCGCTCTTCAACCGCGTGTGCCGAGAAGGTGCCGGCTCCCAGGTGGTGCTGCCCACAGTCTGCACCTACGGCATCCTCATGGACTGCTGCTGCCGCGCGCGTCGGCCGGACCTAGGGCTGGCCTTCTTCGGCCGCCTCCTCAAAATTGGCCTGGAGACAGACCAGATCATCGCCAACACCTTCCTCAAGTGCCTCTGCGATGCAAAACGGACAGACGAGGCTGTCAACATGCTGCTGCTTCATAGGATGTCTGAGCTTGGCTGTGTGCCCAATACCATCTCATACTCCATTGTTCTCAAGGGCTTATGCGGCAAAGGAATGAGCCAGAGGGCACTCGACCTGCTCCAGACTGTGGCGAAAGAAGGAGGTGCATGCTCTCTAAATGTGGTGGCATATAGCATAGTCATCTATGGCTTCTTTAAGGAAGGTGAAGTAGGCAAGGCATGCAATCTGTTCCATGAAATGATGCAACAAGGGGTTGACCCCAATGTGGTGACATATAACTCGGTTGTTGATGCGTTGTGCAAGGCCAGAGCAATGGACAAGGCAGAGCTAGTCCTTCGACAGATGGCTGATAATGGCGTTCGACCGAATAATGTGACATACAATTGCATGATCCATGGATATTCCATATCAGGGCGGTGGAAACAGGCGACTAATATGCTCAGAGAGATGACAGGCCGAGGTCTGGTACCAAATATTGTTACTTGCAGCTCGCTCATGGCTTCCCTTTGCAAGCATGGAAGAAGCAAAGAAGCTGCCGAAATTTTTGTATCCATGACTGCCAAGGGACAAAAACCAGATATCATCTCGTACTCTATTTTGCTTCATGGGTATGCAAATGAGCGATGCTTGGTTGACATGATTAATCTCTTTGATTCAATGAAAGACAACGGTATTCGACCCAACTGCCATGTTTTCAGCATATTAATTGGTGCATATGCTAGATATGGAATGATGGATGAAGCTATGCTCATGTTTGCTGAAATGCAGGAACAAGGAGTGAGTCCGGATGTATTCACCTATTTAACTTTAATAGCTGCACTTTGTAGAATGGGTAGGCTGGCCGATGCTGTGGACAAATTCAATGAGATGACTGTTGTGGGAATACAGCCAGACACGGCTGTTTATTGGTCCCTAGTTCAGGGTTGTTGTGTATGTGGTGATCTGGTTAGAGCAAAAGAGTTGGTTTCTGAAATGATGAACAAAGGTATACCGCGTCCCAACATTGTGTTCTTCGGTTCAATAATAAACAGCCTATGCAAAGAAGGAAGGGTTATGTATGCACAAGCTATATTTGACTTGGTTATACAGATAGGTGAGAGACCTGATGTCATTACATTTAATACACTAATCGACGGGTATGGCTTAGTCGGCAAGATGGATAAAGCAGTTGGAGTACTTGAGGCCATGGAATCAGCTGGTGTTGAGCCTAACGTTGTTACATATAGTACACTTGTGAATGGTTATTTTAAAAATGGAAGAGTTGATGATGGTTTGGCTCTATTCACAGAAATGGAGCGTAAGAGAATGAAACATGACAGTTTTGTATATGGCATCATACTGGATGGACTATTTCGTGCTGGGAGAACTGAAGCTGCAAAGAAAAGGTTCCATGAGATGATTGAAAGTGGAATAACAGTCAACATTTCCACATACAATATAATACTTGGAGGACTTTGTCGAAATAATTGTGCTGACGAAGCAATCTCGCTGTTCCAGAAATTAGTTGCAATGAATGTGAAATTCGATATTAGAACACTCAATGTCATGATCAATACAGTGTACAAGGTTCGGCGAAGAGACGAGGCTAACAGTCTTTTTGCCGGAATATCAACCAGTGGGTTGTTACCCAATGCCTATACGTACAGCATAATGATAGTAAATCTTCTTAAGGAAGGATCAGTGGAAAAAGCTGACAATATGTTTTCATCAATGAGAAAGTGGTATATTTCCTAGCTCTCGTCTTATAAATTATATGATCAGAATGTTGTTGGAAAAAGGTGAGATCATGGAGGCTGGAAAATATATGTCTAAAGTTGATGGGAAGAGCATCTCGCTTGAAGCTTCAACTACTACATTGATGTTCTCTCTCTTTTCAAGGAATGGGAAATATCAGGAGGACATGAAATTGCTCCCTGCAAAGTATCAAATTTTGATGGATTTCGTCGAGTAGCTGATACATTGCATATGAGACAAACTTCTCAGAAAGCACAATTGAGTTTCTGCTCCATAAAACCCTAAGTATAAGGAATCCAAACTGCATGTGTGTAGAAGTAGACCCTTCGCTATTTCATTGAGTTTATTTTGTGGTTTTCCAAGATCACAAGGATGTATGTATATGGTTATTTGAATAGCAAGGAAAGGTAGATGCTGACCAACTGACCAAGTAGTCTTAACACGACTGGTTGTAATTTTAGGGATAATACTGTCTTCTGATGGTGATTTGGGTAGGTATACCATATACATATATAATCTTCCACAAGAAGCCAAGAAGCACTCCCAATACAATCTTTTCTAGTATGGTTTGTACCAGACACCTAAGATCTTTTAACTCTTTGAAAGTCACTTTCCTTCATATGGACGCATTTTTAGCAATGTCATTGCCAGTGATCTGTTACTATGCAAGGGTGGTTTTACTTTTGTTTATAAGAAATCTGTTGTATTTGTTATGGATCACAGGTTCCTCAAGAACTGATGTTTGAGGCTGTAACCTTACTTTCTCTGTTCATTTCTTGGTCTTTGCTGATAGACATGCTTTTTAAAACAAAAAACTGCACTCCCACAGGGTGGAGACGCCGCCAGCCGCCTTGGATTGATACACCACTTACTCCTCTCCGCTTCAGGTACACACACAGTCAGGACTATGTTGAGTTCTTCCACCATACTCATACTTCTTCCTTCTATTCCTCTTCTTTAGATCTCGTTTTTTTACCATGTGAAATCCGAGAATAGTTTAAGGTGAACCTCATGTTCTTGTTCAATCTTGGATGAGCACCATCACTTAGATGTAATGAGCTTGCATTTTGCAAGGAATTGGGTTGGGTTAGAAACTAGGCAATTAAATGAAGGGGTCTTGATTTCTTTATTTATGCAATAGCAACATATGTTCCATACACCGATACATGAGTACATTTATTAGGGATGAATCCAAGGTAACCCTGAGCAAAAATAAAAATTCTCGTTCTTGAAATCAATCTGAAATAATTAATGCATATAGATGCTCAAGTAGTATGGGTATAGCAAATGTTGCCTTGTGCAGACATTTTGTTATTTTGCTTTTTGTTGCCTTGTGCAAAATACCTAGTTTGATGCATATAAATATGTTTATTAGCCCCTTATAGTTGTCTTTTAGTGCAGACCACAAGTAAACTCAAGTTTTCTTAATGAAAGCTTACAGACAGATAATGTATTATACCATGCAGATGCAAGATTTAGTATTTTCCATATAACTCAAAAAAAAAGTTTTTTAAAATTTCCTTAACACAGGGCGCATGTGTGCTCAGAAGTACAGCAGTCCATGTCCCGCTTACCAGTTTCTACAGTAGGGTATCTTGAATAAAATAGTTTGATAATGGTAATAGCTTGACTAGTAGTGTGAGCAATCGTTCCTTTTACCTAAATTCTTCATTCCCTTTAATGCAAGATTCATGTGCAGTATTTAGAAATTTGTACCGAAATCATTTGAGATCATGGCCTAGTGTGGACATGGAAAGATCCATCTGTGGAGATTAGTGAGCTATGAATAGCATGTATTTGTGCATCTTCTTTTTCTTGTATTTTTACATCTTCTTCCTCTTCCTCTTCCTCTTGTGGACTCAAGTTGAGATCCAAAAGAGCTCGTGGCATTTGAACCTGAACAAACAAGTAAATAAAGTTACTCCACTTCTTAAATTTAACACATAAACAATGCTACTGCAAGCAAGGAAAATTGAGGGTTTAACACATATTGCTGAACCTGACAGTGAGCTAACCTTGTGTTCTTTGTATGGTTAGATAAATGAATATTGACTTAATTGGTGTTGCCAGTAATAATTGTAAAATGATGATACCTTACAGCAGTTGCAATTTGTTCAGATGTGATTAGCCGACTTGACGCCCTAAGAGGGAAGGGCATGGCTGCCAAGTATTCCTGGTCATGCAAAAGGTATCTACAACATACTCATTGACCGAATTTCCGTCTCAAGATCCATTGTTTATCCAACATTGTGTTTATGAAGCGATGATGCCATGCAGGAGATACAAGAATGGGTTTGTGTGGCACGATCTGTCTGATGGTGATCTGCTGCTGCCTGCACAAGGTGCAGAGTATGTTCTCAAGGGCTCCGATCTCCAATTCAGCCAGTCAATACCACCAGGTTTAATTAAGTCTACGAATAATGAGCAACTGTATTATGTTCCTGGAACCACCACTACTTATAACTAGGTACTGTTTCAGATCATCAGCAGAATAGTACTCGTGTTAGCAGTTAGCACGGCATAATCTGCAGTTAGCATCAGCAGCATATTCATGCTTTGGTTATATTCTTAGCAATTTCCTCTACATTTACTTGAAATTTTTGTTCTGATCTCGCAGCATATTTTATTGTTTGCAGTTTCCTGATTATTTGCATCGATGTGTCAATTCAGTTATCAATTTATCATTGGAGCTCTGTATGGTCTTTTTCCTCTTGTGGAGTACTATAAGCAATGCAAAGGTTCAGTTTTCCAAGCCAGCTCGGCAACAAGAGTCGCCTTCTTATGCTCCAGTCATGAAAGAGGCCGAATCACCGTCGCCTCCCGCCGTTGTTCTTTCGGCAGTACAAAAGGGAGTGCCACCAGCAGCTGTCGGACCACCATTGCCGTCATCACCATCTGCTTCCACTATCGGGTACGACGAGCAATGCAGGATGCTAGGATACAGTATCCAAAGAAACTGGATAATTTCTGGATAATTTGACTGTTCTACAGTATCACGTGCATAATTTTTGACTGTTCTACAGTATCATGTGCTTGAAGTATGCCTAGATACATTGCAAAATTGTTCCTGGTGTTGTAGCAGCATGATTTATTTTGCAATACTGGCGTTGAATTGTTTTCATGCAGAATGAAGGAAGCGGTGGCACCATATTTTGAACTTACAAATGTAAGTTCCTTGTTGATTCTCAGGGATTTGATTTGAGGATTCTGACCAAAGAAGAGGATTGTCGAGGGAGGCCAGTGCTCGGGCGCGCGGCGGGCGGGGCGCAGATGAGGAGGGCGCAGACGTGGGCATGCCAGTCGTGGGCGCAGACGAGGAAGGGCGACGTGCTCGGGCGCTGGCCTTCCTGGGCGGTCGTGACCAGGTGCGGGAGGTGGCAGAAGCCTCTGCTCTGTTTGAGGGAGGGGCCGGCCGGTGCGGCAGTGAGCACGGAGCGGTAAGGGGCAATGACGGAGCTGCTCGAGGCAGGGGATGGCCGGCAGGGGAGGTCACGACCGGCCTCTACTCTGCTCCTGCAGGCCCCGCCTCCTCTTCTCATGGAGCAGACGTGGCCTGCCGGTGGGGGACACGGGCTAGCAGTCGACGGACGTCGAGCGTGCAGGCCCAGCTCCGGCGCGGGACACGGGCGGATCTCCTCCGCCTGAGATTTCTTTTTGATTTTGAATTAAGGACCTTGTTTGAGAAAAAATGGATTAGCGAGGGGGTTTTCGCAAAAAATCAATTGTACACGGGCCGCGTCATCTAACTCGGGCCGGAGGGAGTACCTAAAGTACCTAAATTCTTCATTCCCTTTAATGCAAGATTCATGTGCAGTATTTAGAAATTTGTACCGAAATCATTTGAGATCATGGCCTAGTGTATTGAAGCCCTGGACATGGAAAGATCCATCTGTGGAGATTAGTGAGCTATGAATAGCATCATCTGAATACCAAGGAAAGTTACCTGGCAGGTTTGTAATATATTGACTGTCTTGGTGCTTCCTTCTTGTCCGGCATTAGCCTGCATAATTGTTTAATTCGGCTATGCTTCTTGTTCTTAACATAAACACTGTTTGGAACATCCAGTTTAGGGCATGAACTTCTGTTCCCAGTGACATGGAAGTATGACGTGTATAATACGATGTTAGGAGTGCCCTAAATAAGTCACTGTTCATGGTATGATTAGTTATTTTCCTAAACCTCCTGAACTTAATTTGTAAGATGCATGGTTCATCGTTATATTTTTATTATTTTTTCGTGCTGATGGTGTATGCCTTTTTTTTCATAAGTGTTCTCCAAGACGAACATACAGATGGAGAAGAGCTTACTCCAGGTAGAACTCGCCATAAAAATGATGATTGTCTGGTTGAAATCAATTTAAGCAACAAACGAGCGTGATCCCCAAAAGAAATCTTTTTTGACCAAGCGCGTGTGTTTAGTTGTAATACCATGCCATCAGTTGACGGCGCTCTTGTTAAATAGTTTCATATACTGTTTCCAATAATAATGTACTCCACTAAGTTATCTCATGATTTCTGTTTGAATGCCATTCTGAAGTGATATGTTCTTCAGCGGATGTTTTAACTCTGACCTTTATCTCCTTGCACATTATCCATAGCACTGCAAGTATAAATTTATTTGAAAGATTTGGGTGGATTACTAAAGAGTTCATTTATATTCCTTTACTTGCCATGTACACTTGATTTTGCGATTTTCCGGTGTCATGTCCATACAGATCAGGCATGCATATTTCTTTCTATTTTCCTTGCAAGTAGGATTGCCAGAATAAGATGAACTGCATATAACTTCCAGATTGTAAAAACGGCCTATGCAGGTGTGCGGTCTCGAGGCATGTGTGCGGTGTGCTAACTTCCGCAAGTTTCATCGAATGATACGAAGAAGAAAGAACCGGGTCAGTTCAGAACCGGTGATCGGAGCCAGATGGATACAAACTTACAAATGACACGTTTCCACGGATCTTTTCCTCTTTCTCCAAAATCTGTATTGCTACATTGATGCAGTGCTGCTGTATAGGCGGATGTCTTGTATCGTCATATTGGAGCATCTTTTCTTTGTAAAATAGCGGATGTCTTGTATCGTCATATTGGAGCATCTTTTCTTTGTAAAATAAAAAATATATCTTTTTTTACATAAACCATAAAAAAGTTCTTTTGCGAAAAAACTTTGTGTGCAAAAATTAAATGTCCTAGACACACGTGGGGGAATTTTACTTTCCGAATTTTTGACATTTTGAAGTGTGTATTTACACAAGGAAAATGATACATCTCCCTGGGGTCGAACGAAACGATTCCCCCGGGTTGTCGCTTGACTCGCTCCACGCGTCTTCCCTCCCAGTCCCTCCCCCACCCACCGCTCCTCCCGCTGCCACGGGCCTCTCCTCTGCTTCACGTCTCCCTCTCCGCCCTGCGTCTCCCTCCCTCCCTCCTTAGTCCCCGTGTCGTCCTTCACCCACTCCCTCCTGATCCATGGTGCTCACATCGTAGCTGTCACGGCGCCGCCGCGCACCACTCTCGCAGTCGTGAGCCTATGTCGCACCGCCTCCACACATCTCTCTCTGTCGTGAGCCTCTGCTGCACCTTCGCCGTGACGCCCTCCTTCGCCGTGCTCCTCCCATTGCGCTCGCATGGTGTTCTGGTCGGCGCCACCTCCGGCTAGGTCTCCACCGCCCCGTGCCAACCTCCACCCATGCTCTCCTCTGCGCCCGCCAGGGGCGGAGCTAGGTAGTCAGCTCAAGGGGGGAGGGGGGGGTAAGTTGTATGTCTGAGCTGTATGAGGGTGGCTGAACTAGCTAAAAATGTCATGAATGAAGAGCTGCCAAGGCTACTATTCCAAAGGAAATCACAAGTATAAGGGGGGTGTAGCCCCTGCTCGTCCCCCTTGTCTCCGTACCTGGCGCCCGCGAAGCAGTGACGCTGCTGCCGAGGGGACTGAAGTGGCTTGTGGTCAGGGCCGTCGAGGCCTCCGCCTGCCCTTTTTCAGGGCTGCAGATTTTTAGTCTTTTTTTTGCTACACATGCATATATTTTTAACTACATACCCGTATCTGTATTGCTACTTTGCTATTTCTTTGAGTGGTACACTATACCCTTTTTATCGTGAAAACATGCTTCAATGATGTTATAATGACACAATGTTTTTGCTATAACCGTTTTATGGTCTTGCTACAATAGCGCAAAGTGTTTGCTAGGATACTTCCGGCGAGGTCCCTGGCGAAAGTCTTCGGTTAGGTCCTATTTTTACTACATTTGGTAAAAAAAATTGCTACTGTTTTGTGGTCCTGGTACAATAAGGCAAAGTTTTTGCTACGAGGTCTCCGGTGTTGTTTCCGGGCGAAAGTCTCCAACGATGTTTCAGGTGAATTTGGTTTTGCTAAACTAGGACTTTTTTTTTGCTACAAGGTCGTCATCGAGGTCTCCGGCGAAATATTTGGCAAGGTCTAGTCTTTTTTCTATTTTCTAGACTAAACCATTTTTTGCAAATGTAAAGCGAGACATTTTGTATCAAACTGGATGATTTTGTATAAAAACACCATTAGAGGTATTTTTTTGGGACACTTGGCGGCCTGGTGACCCGGGGATCGGGGGAGTTATCCTAACACAGCCCTTTACACAATAATTTCTTTGTTTTTATTTAGTTCACGTTCTAGGTTCTAGGTTTAGTCAAGATTAAACTTTTAAAATTTGACCAACAATATAAGACAAAATATCGACATCCATACTACGAAACGTATATATTATGAAAATATACTTCATAATTATTCATATACAATATAATTTATATCATAGATATTGATAATTTTTTTCTATATATTTAATCAAACTTTATAAAATTTGACTTTAACCAAACCTAAAACGCAAAGTAAATGTGGATTTCTTTTATGTACCTAGCGACAATGTGGATTTCTGTTATGACAAGTCTTATAAAAAGATTGGCTACACAAACTTTGACTTGTGATAATTTTGTAGGACAGTAGAAGTAGGAGTACCTTTTTGTCTCTATACAAGCTCCCACTGCGTACGAACAGGTTCATGCCAAGTGAGTGAGCTACTAGCAGAACGTACGAGCAGATTCATGTCAGTTGTGTTTGCGACTCCAAGGTCCAAGCTCTCCACCGCGTACGAGCAAGAAGCCCATTCCTCCTCCCCGCCGGCGCCTCGCCTCTGCTCCAGCACGGAGATTCCCACCCCCGCCGACGCCATTCCTCCTCCCCCACCCTCTTCAATTTCCCCAATCCGCCTCAGCCACTACTCCACAACGCCAATGCCGCGCCTCCGCCCCCTCTCTCGCAGCTCTTCCTCCACCTCCAGCTCCCAGCGCTCAAGATCCTGGTCTCCGGTAGCCGCTTTTGCCGCCGCTACAGAGCGCGTCCGCGCCGGTACGCTCAGCCCAGAAGACGCACACAAGCTGTTCGACGAATTGCTGCGTCAGACTACCCCGGTCCCCGAGCGCTCTCTCCACGGCTTCCTTGCTGCGCTCGCCCGTGCCCCAGCCTACGACGACAGAAGAAGTGGCCCCGCCCTCGCTGTGGCGCTCTTCAACCGCGTGTGCCGAGAAGGTGCCGGCTCCCAGGTGGTGCTGCCCACAGTCTGCACCTACGGCATCCTCATGGACTGCTGCTGCCGCGCGCGTCGGCCGGACCTAGGGCTGGCCTTCTTCGGCCGCCTCCTCAAAATTGGCCTGGAGACAGACCAGATCATCGCCAACACCTTCCTCAAGTGCCTCTGCGATGCAAAACGGACAGACGAGGCTGTCAACATGCTGCTGCTTCATAGGATGTCTGAGCTTGGCTGTGTGCCCAATACCATCTCATACTCCATTGTTCTCAAGGGCTTATGCGGCAAAGGAATGAGCCAGAGGGCACTCGACCTGCTCCAGACTGTGGCGAAAGAAGGAGGTGCATGCTCTCTAAATGTGGTGGCATATAGCATAGTCATCTATGGCTTCTTTAAGGAAGGTGAAGTAGGCAAGGCATGCAATCTGTTCCATGAAATGATGCAACAAGGGGTTGACCCCAATGTGGTGACATATAACTCGGTTGTTGATGCGTTGTGCAAGGCCAGAGCAATGGACAAGGCAGAGCTAGTCCTTCGACAGATGGCTGATAATGGCGTTCGACCGAATAATGTGACATACAATTGCATGATCCATGGATATTCCATATCAGGGCGGTGGAAACAGGCGACTGATATGCTCAGAGAGATGACAGGCCGAGGTCTGGTACCAAATATTGTTACTTGCAGCTCGCTCATGGCTTCCCTTTGCAAGCATGGAAGAAGCAAAGAAGCTGCCGAAATTTTTGTATCCATGACTGCCAAGGGACAAAAACCAGATATCATCTCGTACTCTATTTTGCTTCATGGGTATGCAAATGAGCGATGCTTGGTTGACATGATTAATCTCTTTGATTCAATGAAAGACAACGGTATTCGACCCAACTGCCATGTTTTCAGCATATTAATTGGTGCATATGCTAGATATGGAATGATGGATGAAGCTATGCTCATGTTTGCTGAAATGCAGGAACAAGGAGTGAGTCCGGATGTATTCACCTATTTAACTTTAATAGCTGCACTTTGTAGAATGGGTAGGCTGGCCGATGCTGTGGACAAATTCAATGAGATGACTGTTGTGGGAATACAGCCAGACACGGCTGTTTATTGGTCCCTAGTTCAGGGTTGTTGTGTAGGTGGTGATCTGGTTAGAGCAAAAGAGTTGGTTTCTGAAATGATGAACAAAGGTATACCGCGTCCCAACATTGTGTTCTTCGGTTCAATAATAAACAGCCTATGCAAAGAAGGAAGGGTTATGTATGCACAAGCTATATTTGACTTGGTTATACAGATAGGTGAGAGACCTGATGTCATTACATTTAATACACTAATCGACGGGTATGGCTTAGTCGGCAAGATGGATAAAGCAGTTGGAGTACTTGAGGCCATGGAATCAGCTGGTGTTGAGCCTAACGTTGTTACATATAGTACACTTGTGAATGGTTATTTTAAAAATGGAAGAGTTGATGATGGTTTGGCTCTATTCACAGAAATGGAGCGTAAGAGAATGAAACATGACAGTTTTGTATATGGCATCATACTGGATGGACTATTTCGTGCTGGGAGAACTGAAGCTGCAAAGAAAAGGTTCCATGAGATGATTGAAAGTGGAATAACAGTCAACATTTCCACATACAATATAATACTTGGAGGACTTTGTCGAAATAATTGTGCTGACGAAGCAATCTCGCTGTTCCAGAAATTAGTTGCAATGAATGTGAAATTCGATATTAGAACACTCAATGTCATGATCAATACAGTGTACAAGGTTCGGCGAAGAGACGAGGCTAACAGTCTTTTTGCCGGAATATCAACCAGTGGGTTGTTACCCAATGCCTATACGTACAGCATAATGATAGTAAATCTTCTTAAGGAAGGATCAGTGGAAAAAGCTGACAATATGTTTTCATCAATGGAGAAGAGTGGTATATTTCCTAGCTCTCGTCTTATAAATTATATGATCAGAATGTTGTTGGAAAAAGGTGAGATCATGGAGGCTGGAAAATATATGTCTAAAGTTGATGGGAAGAGCATCTCGCTTGAAGCTTCAACTACTACATTGATGTTCTCTCTCTTTTCAAGGAATGGGAAATATCAGGAGGACATGAAATTGCTCCCTGCAAAGTATCAAATTTTGATGGATTTCGTCGAGTAGCTGATACATTGCATATGAGACAAACTTCTCAGAAAGCACAATTGAGTTTCTGCTCCATAAAACCCTAAGTATAAGGAATCCAAACTGCATGTGTGTAGAAGTAGACCCTTCGCTATTTCATTGAGTTTATTTTGTGGTTTTCCAAGATCACAAGGATGTATGTATATGGTTATTTGAATAGCAAGGAAAGGTAGATGCTGACCAACTGACCAAGTAGTCTTAACACGACTGGTTGTAATTTTAGGGATAATACTGTCTTCTGATGGTGATTTGGGTAGGTATACCATATACATATATAATCTTCCACAAGAAGCCAAGAAGCACTCCCAATACAATCTTTTCTAGTATGGTTTGTACCAGACACCTAAGATCTTTTAACTCTTTGAAAGTCACTTTCCTTCATATGGACGCATTTTTAGCAATGTCATTGCCAGTGATCTGTTACTATGCAAGGGTGGTTTTACTTTTGTTTATAAGAAATCTGTTGTATTTGTTATGGATCACAGGTTCCTCAAGAACTGATGTTTGAGGCTGTAACCTTACTTTCTCTGTTCATTTCTTGGTCTTTGCTGATAGACATGCTTTTTAAAACAAAAAACTGCACTCCCACAGGGTGGAGACGCCGCCAGCCGCCTTGGATTGATACACCACTTACTCCTCTCCGCTTCAGGTACACACACAGTCAGGACTATGTTGAGTTCTTCCACCATACTCATACTTCTTCCTTCTATTCCTCTTCTTTAGATCTCGTTTTTTTACCATGTGAAATCCGAGAATAGTTTAAGGTGAACCTCATGTTCTTGTTCAATCTTGGATGAGCACCATCACTTAGATGTAATGAGCTTGCATTTTGCAAGGAATTGGGTTGGGTTAGAAACTAGGCAATTAAATGAAGGGGTCTTGATTTCTTTATTTATGCAATAGCAACATATGTTCCATACACCGATACATGAGTACATTTATTAGGGATGAATCCAAGGTAACCCTGAGCAAAAATAAAAATTCTCGTTCTTGAAATCAATCTGAAATAATTAATGCATATAGACGCTCAAGTAGTATGGGTATAGCAAATGTTGCCTTGTGCAGACATTTTGTTATTTTGCTTTTTTTGCCTTGTGCAAAATACCTAGTTTGATGCATATAAATATGTTTATTAGCCCCTTATAGTTGTCTTTTAGTGCAGACCACAAGTAAACTCAAGTTTTCTTAATGAAAGCTTACAGACAGATAATGTATTATACCATGCAGATGCAAGATTTAGTATTTTCCATATAACTCAAAAAAAAAGTTTTTTAAAATTTCCTTAACACAGGGCGCATGTGTGCTCAGAAGTACAGCAGTCCATGTCCCGCTTACCAGTTTCTACAGTAGGGTATCTTGAATAAAATAGTTTGATAATGGTAATAGCTTGACTAGTAGTGTGAGCAATCGTTCCTTTTACCTAAATTCTTCATTCCCTTTAATGCAAGATTCATGTGCAGTATTTAGAAATTTGTACCGAAATCATTTGAGATCATGGCCTAGTGTGGACATGGAAAGATCCATCTGTGGAGATTAGTGAGCTATGAATAGCATGTATTTGTGCATCTTCTTTTTCTTGTATTTTTACATCTTCTTCCTCTTCCTCTTCCTCTTGTGGACTCAAGTTGAGATCCAAAAGAGCTCGTGGCATTTGAACCTGAACAAACAAGTAAATAAAGTTACTCCACTTCTTAAATTTAACACATAAACAATGCTACTGCAAGCAAGGAAAATTGAGGGTTTAACACATATTGCTGAACCTGACAGTGAGCTAACCTTGTGTTCTTTGTATGGTTAGATAAATGAATATTGACTTAATTGGTGTTGCCAGTAATAATTGTAAAATGATGATACCTTACAGCAGTTGCAATTTGTTCAGATGTGATTAGCCGACTTGACGCCCTAAGAGGGAAGGGCATGGCTGCCAAGTATTCCTGGTCATGCAAAAGGTATCTACAACATACTCATTGACCGAATTTCCGTCTCAAGATCCATTGTTTATCCAACATTGTGTTTATGAAGCGATGATGCCATGCAGGAGATACAAGAATGGGTTTGTGTGGCACGATCTGTCTGATGGTGATCTGCTGCTGCCTGCACAAGGTGCAGAGTATGTTCTCAAGGGCTCCGATCTCCAATTCAGCCAGTCAATACCACCAGGTTTAATTAAGTCTACGAATAATGAGCAACTGTATTATGTTCCTGGAACCACCACTACTTATAACTAGGTACTGTTTCAGATCATCAGCAGAATAGTACTCGTGTTAGCAGTTAGCACGGCATAATCTGCAGTTAGCATCAGCAGCATATTCATGCTTTGGTTATATTCTTAGCAATTTCCTCTACATTTACTTGAAATTTTTGTTCTGATCTCGCAGCATATTTTATTGTTTGCAGTTTCCTGATTATTTGCATCGATGTGTCAATTCAGTTATCAATTTATCATTGGAGCTCTGTATGGTCTTTTTCCTCTTGTGGAGTACTATAAGCAATGCAAAGGTTCAGTTTTCCAAGCCAGCTCGGCAACAAGAGTCGCCTTCTTATGCTCCAGTCATGAAAGAGGCCGAATCACCGTCGCCTCCCGCCGTTGTTCTTTCGGCAGTACAAAAGGGAGTGCCACCAGCAGCTGTCGGACCACCATTGCCGTCATCACCATCTGCTTCCACTATCGGGTACGACGAGCAATGCAGGATGCTAGGATACAGTATCCAAAGAAACTGGATAATTTCTGGATAATTTGACTGTTCTACAGTATCACGTGCATAATTTTTGACTGTTCTACAGTATCATGTGCTTGAAGTATGCCTAGATACATTGCAAAATTGTTCCTGGTGTTGTAGCAGCATGATTTATTTTGCAATACTGGCGTTGAATTGTTTTCATGCAGAATGAAGGAAGCGGTGGCACCATATTTTGAACTTACAAATGTAAGTTCCTTGTTGATTCTCAGGGATTTGATTTGAGGATTCTGACCAAAGAAGAGGATTGTCGAGGGAGGCCAGTGCTCGGGCGCGCGGCGGGCGGGGCGCAGATGAGGAGGGCGCAGACGTGGGCATGCCAGTCGTGGGCGCAGACGAGGAAGGGCGACGTGCTCGGGCGCTGGCCTTCCTGGGCGGTCGTGACCAGGTGCGGGAGGTGGCAGAAGCCTCTGCTCTGTTTGAGGGAGGGGCCGGCCGGTGCGGCAGTGAGCACGGAGCGGTAAGGGGCAATGACGGAGCTGCTCGAGGCAGGGGATGGCCGGCAGGGGAGGTCACGACCGGCCTCTACTCTGCTCCTGCAGGCCCCGCCTCCTCTTCTCATGGAGCAGACGTGGCCTGCCGGTGGGGGACACGGGCTAGCAGTCGACGGACGTCGAGCGTGCAGGCCCAGCTCCGGCGCGGGACACGGGCGGATCTCCTCCGCCTGAGATTTCTTTTTGATTTTGAATTAAGGACCTTGTTTGAGAAAAAATGGATTAGCGAGGGGGTTTTCGCAAAAAATCAATTGTACACGGGCCGCGTCATCTAACTCGGGCCGGAGGGAGTACCTAAAGTACCTAAATTCTTCATTCCCTTTAATGCAAGATTCATGTGCAGTATTTAGAAATTTGTACCGAAATCATTTGAGATCATGGCCTAGTGTATTGAAGCCCTGGACATGGAAAGATCCATCTGTGGAGATTAGTGAGCTATGAATAGCATCATCTGAATACCAAGGAAAGTTACCTGGCAGGTTTGTAATATATTGACTGTCTTGGTGCTTCCTTCTTGTCCGGCATTAGCCTGCATAATTGTTTAATTCGGCTATGCTTCTTGTTCTTAACATAAACACTGTTTGGAACATCCAGTTTAGGGCATGAACTTCTGTTCCCAGTGACATGGAAGTATGACGTGTATAATACGATGTTAGGAGTGCCCTAAATAAGTCACTGTTCATGGTATGATTAGTTATTTTCCTAAACCTCCTGAACTTAATTTGTAAGATGCATGGTTCATCGTTATATTTTTATTATTTTTTCGTGCTGATGGTGTATGCCTTTTTTTCATAAGTGTTCTCCAAGACGAACATACAGATGGAGAAGAGCTTACTCCAGGTAGAACTCGCCATAAAAATGATGATTGTCTGGTTGAAATCAATTTAAGCAACAAACGAGCGTGATCCCCAAAAGAAATCTTTTTTGACCAAGCGCGTGTGTTTAGTTGTAATACCATGCCATCAGTTGACGGCGCTCTTGTTAAATAGTTTCATATACTGTTTCCAATAATAATGTACTCCACTAAGTTATCTCATGATTTCTGTTTGAATGCCATTCTGAAGTGATATGTTCTTCGGCGGATGTTTTAACTCTGACCTTTATCTCCTTGCACATTATCCATAGCACTGCAAGTATAAATTTATTTGAAAGATTTGGGTGGATTACTAAAGAGTTCATTTATATTCCTTTACTTGCCATGTACACTTGATTTTGCGATTTTCCGGTGTCATGTCCATACAGATCAGGCATGCATATTTCTTTCTATTTTCCTTGCAAGTAGGATTGCCAGAATAAGATGAACTGCATATAACTTCCAGATTGTAAAAACGGCCTATGCAGGTGTGCGGTCTCGAGGCATGTGTGCGGTGTGCTAACTTCCGCAAGTTTCATCGAATGATACGAAGAAGAAAGAACCGGGTCAGTTCAGAACCGGTGATCGGAGCCAGATGGATACAAACTTACAAATGACACGTTTCCACGGATCTTTTCCTCTTTCTCCAAAATCTGTATTGCTACATTGATGCAGTGCTGCTGTATAGGCGGATGTCTTGTATCGTCATATTGGAGCATCTTTTCTTTGTAAAATAGCGGATGTCTTGTATCGTCATATTGGAGCATCTTTTCTTTGTAAAATAAAAAATATATCTTTTTTTACATAAACCATAAAAAAGTTCTTTTGCGAAAAAACTTTGTGTGCAAAAATTAAATGTCCTAGACACACGTGGGGGAATTTTACTTTCCGAATTTTTGACATTTTGAAGTGTGTATTTACACAAGGAAAATGATACATCTCCCTGGGGTCGAACGAAACGATTCCCCCGGGTTGTCGCTTGACTCGCTCCACGCGTCTTCCCTCCTAGTCCCTCCCCCACCCACCGCTCCTCCCGCTGCCACGGGCCTCTCCTCTGCTTCACGTCTCCCTCTCCGCCCTGCGTCTCCCTCCCTCCCTCCTTAGTCCCCGTGTCGTCCTTCACCCACTCCCTCCTGATCCATGGTGCTCACATCGTAGCTGTCACGGCGCCGCCGCGCACCACTCTCGCAGTCGTGAGCCTATGTCGCACCGCCTCCACACATCTCTCTCTGTCGTGAGCCTCTGCTGCACCTTCGCCGTGACGCCCTCCTTCGCCGTGCTCCTCCCATTGCGCTCGCATGGTGTTCTGGTCGGCGCCACCTCCGGCTAGGTCTCCACCGCCCCGTGCCAACCTCCACCCATGCTCTCCTCTGCGCCCGCCAGGGGCGGAGCTAGGTAGTCAGCTCAAGGGGGGGGGGGGGGGTAAGTTGTATGTCTGAGCTGTATGAGGGTGGCTGAACTAGCTAAAAATGTCATGAATGAAGAGCTGCCATGGCTACTATTCCAAAGGAAATCACAAGTATAAGGGGGGTGTAGCCCCTGCTCGTCCCCCTTGTCTCCGTACCTGGCGCCCGCGAAGCAGTGACGCTGCTGCCGAGGGGACTGAAGTGGCTTGTGGTCAGGGCCGTCGAGGCCTCCGCCTGCCCTTTTTCAGGGCTGCAGATTTTTAGTCTTTTTTTTGCTACACATGCATATATTTTTAACTACATACCCGTATCTGTATTGCTACTTTGCTATTTCTTTGAGTGGTACACTATACCCTTTTTATCGTGAAAACATGCTTCAATGATGTTATAATGACACAATGTTTTTGCTATAACCGTTTTATGGTCTTGCTACAATAGCGCAAAGTGTTTGCTAGGATACTTCCGGCGAGGTCCCTGGCGAAAGTCTTCGGTTAGGTCCTATTTTTACTACATTTGCTAAAAAAAAAATGCTACTGTTTTGTGGTCCTGGTACAATAAGGCAAAGTTTTTGCTACGAGGTCTCCGGTGTTGTTTCCGGGCGAAAGTCTCCAACGATGTTTCAGGTGAATTTGGTTTTGCTAAACTAGGACTTTTTTTTTGCTACAAGGTCGTCATCGAGGTCTCCGGCGAAATATTTGGCAAGGTCTAGTCTTTTTTCTATTTTCTAGACTAAACCATTTTTTGCAAATGTAAAGCGAGACATTTTGTATCAAACTGGATGATTTTGTATAAAAACACCATTAGAGGTATTTTTTGGGACACTTGGCGGCCTGGTGACCCGGGGATCGGAGGAGTTATCCTAACACAGCCCTTTACACAATAATTTCTTTGTTTTTATTTAGTTCACGTTCTAGGTTCTAGGTTTAGTCAAGATTAAACTTTTAAAATTTGACCAACAATATAAGACAAAATATCGACATCCATACTACGAAACGTATATATTATGAAAATATACTTCATAATTATTCATATACAATATAATTTATATCATAGATATTGATAATTTTTTTCTATATATTTAATCAAACTTTATAAAATTTGACTTTAACCAAACCTAAAACGCAAAGTAAATGTGGATTTCTTTTATGTACCTAGCGACAATGTGGATTTCTGTTATGACAAGTCTTATAAAAAGATTGGCTACACAAACTTTGACTTGTGATAATTTTGTAGGACAGTAGAAGTAGGAGTACCTTTTTGTCTCTATACAAGCTCCCACTGCGTACGAACAGGTTCATGCCAAGTGAGTGAGCTACTAGCAGAACGTACGAGCAGATTCATGTCAGTTGTGTTTGCGACTCCAAGGTCCAAGCTCTCCACCGCGTACGAGCAAGAAGCCCATTCCTCCTCCCCGCCGGCGCCTCGCCTCTGCTCCAGCACGGAGATTCCCACCCCCGCCGACGCCATTCCTCCTCCCCCACCCTCTTCAATTTCCCCAATCCGCCTCAGCCACTACTCCACAACGCCAATGCCGCGCCTCCGCCCCCTCTCTCGCAGCTCTTCCTCCACCTCCAGCTCCCAGCGCTCAAGATCCTGGTCTCCGGTAGCCGCTTTTGCCGCCGCTACAGAGCGCGTCCGCGCCGGTACGCTCAGCCCAGAAGACGCACACAAGCTGTTCGACGAATTGCTGCGTCAGACTACCCCGGTCCCCGAGCGCTCTCTCCACGGCTTCCTTGCTGCGCTCGCCCGTGCCCCAGCCTACGACGACAGAAGAAGTGGCCCCGCCCTCGCTGTGGCGCTCTTCAACCGCGTGTGCCGAGAAGGTGCCGGCTCCCAGGTGGTGCTGCCCACAGTCTGCACCTACGGCATCCTCATGGACTGCTGCTGCCGCGCGCGTCGGCCGGACCTAGGGCTGGCCTTCTTCGGCCGCCTCCTCAAAATTGGCCTGGAGACAGACCAGATCATCGCCAACACCTTCCTCAAGTGCCTCTGCGATGCAAAACGGACAGACGAGGCTGTCAACATGCTGCTGCTTCATAGGATGTCTGAGCTTGGCTGTGTGCCCAATACCATCTCATACTCCATTGTTCTCAAGGGCTTATGCGGCAAAGGAATGAGCCAGAGGGCACTCGACCTGCTCCAGACTGTGGCGAAAGAAGGAGGTGCATGCTCTCTAAATGTGGTGGCATATAGCATAGTCATCTATGGCTTCTTTAAGGAAGGTGAAGTAGGCAAGGCATGCAATCTGTTCCATGAAATGATGCAACAAGGGGTTGACCCCAATGTGGTGACATATAACTCGGTTGTTGATGCGTTGTGCAAGGCCAGAGCAATGGACAAGGCAGAGCTAGTCCTTCGACAGATGGCTGATAATGGCGTTCGACCGAATAATGTGACATACAATTGCATGATCCATGGATATTCCATATCAGGGCGGTGGAAACAGGCGACTGATATGCTCAGAGAGATGACAGGCCGAGGTCTGGTACCAAATATTGTTACTTGCAGCTCGCTCATGGCTTCCTTTGCAAGCATGGAAGAAGCAAAGAAGCTGCCGAAATTTTTGTATCCATGACTGCCAAGGGACAAAAACCAGATATCATCTCGTACTCTATTTTGCTTCATGGGTATGCAAATGAGCGATGCTTGGTTGACATGATTAATCTCTTTGATTCAATGAAAGACAACGGTATTCGACCCAACTGCCATGTTTTCAGCATATTAATGGTGCATATGCTAGATATGGAATGATGGATGAAGCTATGCTCATGTTTGCTGAAATGCAGGAACAAGGAGTGAGTCCGGATGTATTCACCTATTTAACTTTAATAGCTGCACTTTGTAGAATGGGTAGGCTGGCCGATGCTGTGGACAAATTCAATGAGATGACTGTTGTGGGAATACAGCCAGACACGGCTGTTTATTGGTCCCTAGTTCAGGGTTGTTGTGTAGGTGGTGATCTGGTTAGAGCAAAAGAGTTGGTTTCTGAAATGATGAACAAAGGTATACCGCGTCCCAACATTGTGTTCTTCGGTTCAATAATAAACAGCCTATGCAAAGAAGGAAGGGTTATGTATGCACAAGCTATATTTGACTTGGTTATACAGATAGGTGAGAGACCTGATGTCATTACATTTAATACACTAATCGACGGGTATGGCTTAGTCGGCAAGATGGATAAAGCAGTTGGAGTACTTGAGGCCATGGAATCAGCTGGTGTTGAGCCTAACGTTGTTACATATAGTACACTTGTGAATGGTTATTTTAAAAATGGAAGAGTTGATGATGGTTTGGCTCTATTCACAGAAATGGAGCGTAAGAGAATGAAACATGACAGTTTTGTATATGGCATCATACTGGATGGACTATTTCGTGCTGGGAGAACTGAAGCTGCAAAGAAAAGGTTCCATGAGATGATTGAAAGTGGAATAACAGTCAACATTTCCACATACAATATAATACTTGGAGGACTTTGTCGAAATAATTGTGCTGACGAAGCAATCTCGCTGTTCCAGAAATTAGTTGCAATGAATGTGAAATTCGATATTAGAACACTCAATGTCATGATCAATACAGTGTACAAGGTTCGGCGAAGAGACGAGGCTAACAGTCTTTTTGCCGGAATATCAACCAGTGGGTTGTTACCCAATGCCTATACGTACAGCATAATGATAGTAAATCTTCTTAAGGAAGGATCAGTGGAAAAAGCTGACAATATGTTTTCATCAATGGAGAAGAGTGGTTATTTCCTAGCTCTCGTCTTATAAATTATATGATCAGAATGTTGTTGGAAAAAGGTGAGATCATGGAGGCTGGAAAATATATGTCTAAAGTTGATGGGAAGAGCATCTCGCTTGAAGCTTCAACTACTACATTGATGTTCTCTCTCTTTTCAAGGAATGGGAAATATCAGGAGGACATGAAATTGCTCCCTGCAAAGTATCAAATTTTGATGGATTTCGTCGAGTAGCTGATACATTGCATATGAGACAAACTTCTCAGAAAGCACAATTGAGTTTCTGCTCCATAAAACCCTAAGTATAAGGAATCCAAACTGCATGTGTGTAGAAGTAGACCCTTCGCTATTTCATTGAGTTTATTTTGTGGTTTTCCAGATCACAAGGATGTATGTATATGGTTATTTGAATAGCAAGGAAAGGTAGATGCTGACCAACTGACCAAGTAGTCTTAACACGACTGGTTGTAATTTTAGGGATAATACTGTCTTCTGATGGTGTTTGGGTAGGTATACCATATACATATATAATCTTCCACAAGAAGCCAAGAAGCACTCCCAATACAATCTTTTCTAGTATGGTTTGTACCAGACACCTAGATCTTTTAACTCTTTGAAAGTCACTTTCCTTCATATGGACGCATTTTAGCAATGTCATTGCCAGTGATCTGTTACTATGCAAGGGTGGTTTTACTTTGTTTATAAGAAACTGTTGTATTTGTTATGGATCACAGGTTCCTCAGAACTGATGTTTGAGGCTAGTAACCTTACTTTCTCTGTTCATTTCTTGGTCTTTGCTGATAGACATGCTTTTTAAAAAAAAAAACTGCACTCCCACAGGGTGGAGACGCCGCCAGCCGCCTTGGATTGATAGCCACTTACTCCTCTCCGCTTCAGGTACACACACAGTCAGGACTATGTTGAGTTCTTCCACCATACTATCTTCCTTCTATTCCTCTTCTTTAGATCTCGTTTTTTTACCATGTGAAATCCGAGAATAGTTTAAGGTGAACATGTTCTTGTTCAATCTTGGATGAGCACCATCACTTAGATGTAAGAGCTTGCATTTTGCAAGGAATTGGGTTGGGTTAGAAACTAGGCAATTAAATGAAGGGGTCTTGATTTCTTTATTTATGCAATAGCAACATATGTTCCATACACCGATACATGAGTACATTTATTAGGGATGAATCCAAGGTAACCCTGAGCAAAAAATAAATTCTCGTTCTTGAAATCAATCTGAAATAATTAATGCATATAGATGCTCAAGTAGTATGGGTATAGCAAATGTTGCCTTGTGCAGACATTTTGTTATTTTGCTTTTTGTTGCCTTGTGCAAAATACCTAGTTTGATGCATAAAATATGTTTATTAGCCCCTTAAGTTGTCTTTTAGCACAGACCACAAGTAATCCAGTTTTCTCCCCCAAGCTTACAGACAGATAATCCTATTATACCATGCACAACGCAAGATTTAGATTTCCGCCCCCTCAAAAAACAGTTTTTTCCAATTTCCTTAACACAGGGCGCATGAACTGCTCAAAGTAGCCGCCATGCCCCGCTTACCAGTTTCTACAGTAGGCTCATCTTGAATAAACTAGTTTGATAATGGCTGCGTCAGACTACCCCGTGTCCCCGATGCGTTCTTTCCACGGCTTCCTTGCTGCGCTCCCTTTGCCCCAGCCTATGTGCAGAAGAAGTGGCCCGCCCTCGCTTGGCGCTCATCAACCGCGTGTGGACAAGGAAAGGCTCCCAGGTGGTGCTGCCCACAGTCTGACCTACGGCATCCTCATGGACTGCTGCTGCCGCGCGCGTCGGCTTGACCTAGGGCTGGCCTTCTTCTTCCGCCTCCTCAAAATTGGCCTGGAGACAACCAGATCATCGAACACCTCCTCAAGTGCTCTGCGGCAAAACGGAAGACGAGGCTGTCAACATGCTGCTGCTTCATAGGATGTCTGAGCTTGGCTGTGTGGCCAATACCATCTCATACTCCATTGTTCTCAAGGGCTTATGCGGCAAAGGAATGAGCCAGAGGGCACTCGACCTGCTCCAGACTGTGGCGAAAGAAGGAGGTGCATGCTCTCTAAATGTGGTGGCATATAGCATAGTCATCTATGGCTTCTTTAAGGAAGGTGAAGTAGGCAAGGCATGCAATCTGTTCCATGAAATGATGCAACAAGGGGTTGACCCCAATGTGGTGACATATAACTCGGTTGTTGATGCGTTGTGCAAGGCCAGAGCAATGGACAAGGCAGAGCTAGTCCTTCGACAGATGGCTGATAATGGCGTTCGACCGAATAATGTGACATACAATTGCATGATCCATGGATATTCCATATCAGGGCGGTGGAAACAGGCGACTAATATGCTCAGAGAGATGACAGGCCGAGGTCTGGTACCAAATATTGTTACTTGCAGCTCGCTCATGGCTTCCCTTTGCAAGCATGGAAGAAGCAAAGAAGCTGCCGAAATTTTTGTATCCATGACTGCCAAGGGACAAAAACCAGATATCATCTCGTACTCTATTTTGCTTCATGGGTATGCAAATGAGCGATGCTTGGTTGACATGATTAATCTCTTTGATTCAATGAAAGACAACGGTATTCGACCCAACTGCCATGTTTTCAGCATATTAATTGGTGCATATGCTAGATATGGAATGATGGATGAAGCTATGCTCATGTTTGCTGAAATGCAGGAACAAGGAGTGAGTCCGGATGTATTCACCTATTTAACTTTAATAGCTGCACTTTGTAGAATGGGTAGGCTGGCCGATGCTGTGGACAAATTCAATGAGATGACTGTTGTGGGAATACAGCCAGACACGGCTGTTTATTGGTCCCTAGTTCAGGGTTGTTGTGTAGGTGGTGATCTGGTTAGAGCAAAAGAGTTGGTTTCTGAAATGATGAACAAAGGTATACCGCGTCCCAACATTGTGTTCTTCGGTTCAATAATAAACAGCCTATGCAAAGAAGGAAGGGTTATGTATGCACAAGCTATATTTGACTTGGTTATACAGATAGGTGAGAGACCTGATGTCATTACATTTAATACACTAATCGACGGGTATGGCTTAGTCGGCAAGATGGATAAAGCAGTTGGAGTACTTGAGGCCATGGAATCAGCTGGTGTTGAGCCTAACATTGTTACATATAGTACACTTGTGAATGGTTATTTTAAAAATGGAAGAGTTGATGATGGTTTGGCTCTATTCACAGAAATGGAGCGTAAGAGAATGAAACTTGACAGTTTTGTATATGGCATCATACTGGATGGGTTATTTCGTGCTGGGAGAACTGAAGCTGCAAAGAAAAGGTTCCATGAGATGATTGAAAGTGGAATAACAGTCAACATTTCCACATACAATATAATACTTGGAGGACTTTGTCGAAATAATTGTGCTGACGAAGCAATCTCGCTGTTCCAGAAATTAGGTGAAATGAATGTGAAATTCGATATTAGAACACTAAATGTCATGATTGATGCAATGTACAAGGTTCGGCGAAGAGACGAGGCTAACAGTCTTTTTGCCGGAATATCAACCAGTGGGTTGTTACCCAATGCCTATACGTACAGCATAATGATAGTAAATCTTCTTAAGGAAGGATCAGTGGAAAAAGCTGACAATATGTTTTCATCAATGGAGAAGAGTGGTATATTTCCTAGCTCTCGTCTTATAAATTATATGATCAGAATGTTGTTGGAAAAAGGTGAGATCATGGAGGCTGGAAAATATATGTCTAAAGTTGATGGGAAGAGCATCTCGCTTGAAGCTTCAACTACTACATTGATGTTCTCTCTCTTTTCAAGGAATGGGAAATATCAGGAGGACATGAAATTGCTCCCTGCAAAGTATCAAATTTTGATGGATTTCGTCGAGTAGCTGATACATTGCATATGAGACAAACTTCTCAGAAAGCACAATTGAGTTTCTGCTCCATAAAACCCTAAGTATAAGGAATCCAAACTGCATGTGTGTAGAAGTAGACCCTTCGCTATTTCATTGGGTTTATTTTGTGGTTTTCCAAGATCACAAGGATGTATGTATAAGGATGTGTGTAGAAGTAGACCCTTCGCTATTTCATTGAGTTTATTTTGTGGTTTTCCAAAATTACTACCTTTTCCTGATACGCTCTATTTCATTAGAAGAACTTTACCCTAGTACTAACGATCCAACATGGAATGAAAGATACATAAACCTCATGACGCTTCTTCTTCCAACAACCCGTGACCGTTCTATTTCTCGAGGAGGGGACTCTTCCAAAATCAATGTGTTTTACAATTGTCAAGAACAATAAAAAAAATGTAGTGCCTTTTTCCGATACGCTCTATTCCATTAGAGCATCTCCAAGTGCCTTCCTGTATTTTGCTTCCAATTGCTATTATAGCAATTATTGTCTGAAAAACAGCTTCAACAGCCTTTGTATAAGTGGTTCCCTACAAAAAAAATTTAGGAAGCTTAGTATATTGGCCTCTCCACTTGGTATATATGCAAAGTCAAGAGACCAACCCCAAAATTATAGCAATGGTTTGTTTTGGTCCCCTTCAATTTTTAGTCACATTGACATGTGGGTCCGGTGGATGTAGGATTTGTGTGTGGCTAGCCATGTGCCTTGTCCCCACATGTTATTGTGTGTGTTGGGAAAATAATATAGCAATCCAGTTTAGAAATGCTACCTCCTCTCTCATATTGCTATACTCATTTTTTAGCAATCCATTATAGGAAGGCTCTTGGAGATGCTCTTAGAAACATTTTACCCAAGTAGTGCCTTTTCCAGGCGACTAAATTAATCAAACACTAATGATCCAACAGGGAATGGAATATAGATGAGCCTTATGGCTCTTGTGTCGTCGCTCTCTCATGAGGGCGACCCAAACCCTGGCCGCTGCCACCACTACCCTTACCCTCGCCGTCGCCTGAGAAGGTGGTCATCTATAGGCCATACGTCGGACCATGACAAAGACGGGAGGGGCTCTCTCTGCTTCCTGGCTACGGATTCGGATGCGCAAGCAGCTCTCCGAAAGGGTATGAGATGGCGGCATTTGAAAGCACAACACAATCTTCTTTTGCTATTGATAGCAGTAGCAACATACAAGTTGTTAATTAGCCTTCTTGTCAATTATACACTATTATCCCAGCTTTGTGAGAATTTATGTAACCAATAAGCAAAAGAAGAGGGGCTAAAAGAATCGACCAGCTCACGACACAAACTCTCGTCCCTTGACATCACAGGCACAAAAACTATATGAAGCATACATCCTTTATTACACTCAAAACCACAACCATGATCTGGATGGCGCTGAGCCAACATACAGATACTCTTGATATTGTGTCAAAACGGTAATTCTCAAGACCATAGAACTAGCCAAAGTCAATCTGAATTACACGAAGTGCAACTTCTGTTCATACAGCAATAAGATCACCAGTGCAAATAAACTACATACAAGAAGCAAAAACCAAGAAACACGAAGTGCAACCTCTCATGCAGGTATGTCTTTCAGATCGACTGATGATTTCATGAAACTAGTCTTCTGACTGAAACCCAATAATCCTGAGCCCAGTGAGAATGGTGCTTGAAGTCGCCCATTTCATAGCCAAAAACATGCCCACGTAGGGGACAAGAGAAAGAAATGTAAAGCTATGTAAAACACACGAGACCATATTACACAACTCTACACCCAGGACACATATAGCAGCATCTGCATCTTCTGACTTGATCAGCTACAGTTTCCTTCACCCTTTTCCAACAACATACATATCCACTGCAAAACTAGATGACATCATTTTCAACAGAATACTAAGCGGTCAAGTATTAATTTTTTATTGGAACATCCAAAATTTAAGGAGAGCAGCATTTCTAACTCACCACAAAGCTTGCGTCTCGACAGCCCTCCGCAATGACATCTACTCTCACTTGATCTTTTCTGCCTTAATTAGTTTCCTGCACCAAACAGAAAGCCCACATGTTTAAACAACTATTGGATAATTACAGGTACTATGTATGGCAGCAATGATCCTACAAAAAGCTAGCTAGGGCAACAATTCACCAAGGCTTAAGTTATAAAACGGAACATACATTGACGTGCAAATGATTTCTTGGTGCACAATACATATATAGCCAGTGCAAAGGTATTCACCATCAAATATATGGTCTCAACAGAGAATTACATATAAAAGAAGATACGATACCTGATAGCTATATATATCATGACAACTACGTCTCAATAGAATGAGAAACCATCTAATACTTCAAATCCACATGCCAAAAACAAAAACTTCGGCCCCTTTACAAATGCCAAACATACCAACATACTAGAGTAATGAAAAATACAGTAGGACCAAGGAGATACCATCCAGATTCTTACATTTCAATCCTAACATGTCCGTTGATCGGCGATAATGTATACATCCATGTGCAAAAAGGTTGGAAACAAAAAGTCCACTTAACTAGAGAGGGTAGCTTTTTATTTCACAAGACGGTCGTGGTCATACACTTGTACTGATATACATTTAGCAAAGAAATCACGTCGCTGGAAAATTGCCACAAAGTAGCTAACAACATGATCAACATAAGCTAGAGAAGTCATCTTCGAAACCAGATGTCACTAAAAGGCATGTACATGGGCGAACATAAACCCTAGGCATGGCATGATCTAGAAAAAAATGTACAATTCTAGGATCAACTAAAAATCCATAAAAGGAATTATAAAGGAGTAAATACTACATGGAATGATCATGCAGACTCACAGCAACGTATTCATGGAGCCAATGAAACAGAAATATCTAAGAATTAAGCAAACGGACATAGGGGAATCTAGAAATCAAGCAAACAAGCTAGAACATTAACCATGTGACCCCTAGATGAGCTAAGCATAATCATCAGGTATCGTATCTATATGACATAGGATAGAGAGGCATGTAGAACTCACCAGGACAAAGGAAAGCCAAATGCCACCAAAGTTGCAGCAGGGCAGGTGCATCCGTCATTGCATGGCGGTGGGCCACCCACAAAAGGAAGAAGAGGTGGACGAGAAGGGACCCAACCATGGCCTACGACTGTGCTGCAAGAGTCCATATGGTTGACCCCATATTCACCACCACCAATAGGCTACAGAGGAGCAACAAACTTCGAGGTTTCATATGCTGTCTGTATAGGATGCCTGACATTCTTTCACAGAAACTTCAAAGAATAATTTTTCAAAAACAAATATAATTGCAGAATAAGAAGGAACCAATGAGAACGACAACACGTAACAACTCCAATCTAAGAAATTGTTATACATATCATGACAACTATATCTCAGCAGACTGAGAAACCATCTAATACATCAAATCCACATGCCAAAAAAAAAACACTTTGGCCCCTTTACACATACCAAACACACCAACATACTAGAGTAATGAAAAATACGGTAGGACCAAGGAGACACCATCGAGATTCTTACATTTTAATCCTAACACATCCCTCATATACATTGATCAGCGCTATTTTATACTTCCATGTGCAAAAAGGTTAATAAGTGCAAACAAAGAGTTCAGTTAACTAGAGAGGGTAGCTTTTTTATTTCACGAGATAGCCGTGGTCATACACTTGTACTGAGATACATTCAGGAAAGAAATCACGTCGCTAGAAAATTGCCACAAAGTAGCTAACAACATGATCAACATAAGCTAGAGAAGTCATCTTCGGAACTACAAGTCACTAAAAGCCATGTACATGGGTCATACATAGCACCCTAGGCATGGCATGATCTAGAAAAATATGTATGATTCTAGGATCAACTAAGAAATTTTCTGAAGGAGTAAATACGACATGGAATGATCATGCAGACTCACAGCAATGTATTCATGGAGCCAGTGAACCAGAAATATCTAAGAATTAAGCAAACGGACATAGGGGAATCTAGGAATCAAGCAAACGAACCAGAACAGTAACCCTAGATGAGCTAAGCATAATCATCAGGTATTTATATTATGATATAGGTGAGAGAGGCACAATAGAACTCACCGGGACAGAGGAGAGCCAAGTGCCACCAGTTACGGCAGGCGCATCCATCATTGCATGGCAGCATGGAACCCACAAAAGGAAGAAGAGGTGCAGGATTGCATGGTTGACCCCATGATCACCACCACCACGAGGCTATAGAGGAGCAACAAACTTCGAGGTTTCATATGCTATCTGTATCAGTATGCCTGACATTCTTATTCTTTCACAGAAACTTCAAAGAGTAAATTTTCAAAAACTGCAGAATAAGAAGGAACTAATGATAACAAGAACAAGTAACAGCTCCAATCTAAGAAATTGATAATTTATCACAAAGACAATTGCCATGTAGAAAAAGACGAGCTTTACTAGTACTGCCACAAATTGTACAAAGGACAAGTACAAACTCATCCATAAAAAAATAGAAAGAAGCATAATGCACAAGTTGATGATAATATGAACTCATATTATGCGATGGATAAAGCTCTATTATTGAGACAAAGCGTATGTTAGAGGCAACCAAGCACGCATATGTAATAACATGTGCCATTGATATAACCAAATCAAACACATTAAAATCATAGAATATTTCAAGCTATACTTTCCTACATAGGACAGTAGATATGTTCTTGTGCAGTAAGAGATTTTTTTACAACCAACATAATCTGAGCAATCTATGGAAAAGACAAAAACAAAACAAAACAGTGATTAGTGAGAAAGGTCGCAATTTAACATGAATGGCTCATCAAGGCCTGAAGATATACTTACCAAACAGCACATCATCGCGTGTTTCTCAAACAGATTTGAGATTATACAAATAAAAACCACTTGCTCCCTGGATATCCAATAACATTCATCTATCCAATGGTCAGTAACTATTGGTGCAGGAAATAATATACTAAGGCAAAGCTCCAGCAAAAAAGAGAGAGGATTGATCGTAATTTCAAATAAGAAGTGATCAAGGAATTATAACGAGGAACTTATTCTAAAAGCATGTAATAAATCTGATTGCTCTGTGGTTGAGTGAATAAAGTGTAAAACAAAGAGGGAGATAAACTAAATATATTATTTAGGGCTGAACCTAAAGTGTGATTGTTCATCAGGCCTCTGTCTCTGAATGTCTTATGGACTTCTGACAGGCGCACACAAGAGGATGGCCCCATCATGCCCATTGCTGCTTCTTCATTCAGGTGTTAGAATTTGATATGCCTTTGGGTGCCCCTTTGCGAAATTAGTTTGGCTGCTATATGTAATATCCCATCTTCAGATTGTTCCCATTGCGCTCAACTCAAATTATATTTCTAGCTGGCGGGTGGCGGCGACAATTTCTAAGAAAGTGAAAGAAGCATCATAAAATGCACATCTTTAGGCCACTGTGTATACTGTTTGGCATATATGGAAGGCTATAAACCGATGTCTCTGCGAAGATGATGTTTTCACTAGTCAGGAATGCTCATCTGGCACGAGATGATCTACTTGGTTAGGCTTTAGGGGAGTCTTTCCCTGTCATTTTATTTTGCTTTTCTCTTTGTTACCTCCAGGCTGCTTAAGCCTTTGAACAGTTTTCCTTCATTTCTAAGACATCCCCATAAAAAAAAAGTTCTATGTACTCCAATGTACTCCCTCCTGTCCATATTAATGTTCTCAACTATGTTTAGATTCATATGTATCTAGTTAAGTATTTAGACTAGATGCATTAAAAGCTCACACCGGTAAATTATTGGCTATACTGTTGCCCACATCATGAAGAAAAATAGTTGAATCTTCAAATAATTAAAGCTGAAAGAAATCATACCGGAAATACCTTTCTCACATGTATGCAACAAGTTCCACCAGTGCAACTATAAAAGCATAGAGTACAGAAGCCTCTCGCAAATTGCATATAGCATCATTAATCTCAAACATCCGTTCTTTGAGGACCCATTTGCATTGAGACACATAACAGATTAGTCAAACTAAAAGTAAAGGAAAGTACATGACATTGCTAAAAATCCATTTATATAAAGGAAAGTACTCCCTTCGATGCGATTTAACTGTCAAAGGTTTAGGCAAAGACATTGCTAAAAATCCATTTATATAAAGGAAAGTACTCCCTTCGATGCGATTTAACTGTCAAAGGTTTAGGCAAAGACCAACGACAATAAAATCGCATCAGAGGGAGTAATTGTTTAGAGAGATTAAAATATCTAAGGTGGCTGCTAGAAAAGATTGTATTAGTATTCATTGTGCTTACCTTCACCACTCCTCAGTCGCCATCAGAATTCATAACCCCTAAAACTGCAACCAGTGGTATTAGACTACTCAGTCTGCCTTCCCTTTCCCATCGAATATGAAAAGATTCATATACATTCTACTTTCTTTGGACTTTGAAACACCACAGAATGAACTCACTGCTACAAGCAGGCAGCTTGGATTTCTTATACAGTTATACTGGAAGAAGTCTTTATGCCAAAAAAAAACTCAATTGTGCTTTCCGAGGAGTTGGTCACATGTGCAATGTTCCAACTAGTCAACCAAATCTATCAAAAAATTGATACTTTGCAGGGAGCAATTTCATGTCCTCCTGATATTTCCCTTTCCTTGAAAAGAGAGACAACATCAATGAAGTAGTAGAAGCTTCAAGTGAGATGCTCTTCCCATCAACTTTACACAAATATTCTCCAGCCTTGGCAATCTCACCTTTTTCCAACAGCATTCTGATTATACAATTTATAAAACGGGAGTCGGGAATGATGCCACTCTTCTCCATTGACAAAAACATATTGTTCGCATCCTCCACTGCTCCGTCTTTTAGAAGATTTATTATCATTACTCCGTAAGTAGAAGCATTAGGCACCAACCCACGGGCCGATATCGCAGCAAACAAATCCTTAGCTTCTTCTTTTCTTTGAACCTTATGCATTCATGGTATTGATTATTGTAATATCGAATTTCACATTCATTGCACCTAAATTCTGGAACAGAGCAATTGCTTCGCTATCACAATTATTTCTGCAAAATCCTAAAAGAATTATCTTGTATATCGAAATACTCACTGCTATCCCAGTTTTGATCATCCCGTCGAACATTTTCTTTGCATCAACAGTTCTCCCATCACGATATAACCCATCCAGTACGATACCATATGTAACAGTGTCAGGTTTAGCTCCCTTACACGGCATTTCTTTGAATAGAGTCAAACCATCTTCGACCCTTCCATTTCTAAAATGGCCATTAACAAGTGTACTATAAGTAACAACATCTGGCTCAATGCCAACTGATTTCATAGCATCAAGTACTCCAAGTGCTTTATCCATCTTGCCAACTAAGCCATAACCGTCGATTAATGAATTGAATGTAATGGCATTAGGCCTCTCGCCTATGTGTATAACCAAATCAAGGATATCATGTGCATCCATAACCCTTCCTTCTTTGCACAGACTGTTTATTACTGAATTGAAGAACACAATGTTAGGACGAGGAATACCTTTGTTCCCCATTTCAGAAACCAACTCCTTAGCTTTAACCAGATCACCATGTACACAACAACCCTGAATTAGGGACTGGTAAACAAGTGTGTTCGGCTTTACTCCCACGGTACTCATCTCATCAAATTTATCCACAGCATCGGCCAGCCTACCCATTCTACCGAGTGCAGCTATTAAAGTTGAATAGGTGACTACATTCGGACTGACTCCTTGTTCCTGCATTTCAGCAAATATGAGCATAGCTTCATCCATCATTCCATATCTAGCATATGCACCAATTAATATGCTGAAAACATGGCAGTTGGGTCGAATACCGTCATCTTTCATTGAATCAAAGAGATTAATCATGTCAACCAAGCATCGCTCATTTGCATACCCATGAAGCAAAATAGAGTACGAGATGATATCTGGTTTTTGTCCCTTGGCAGTCATGGATACAAAATTTCGGCAGCTTCTTTGCTTCTTCCATGCTTGCAAAGGGAAGCCATGAGCGAGCTGCAAGTAACAATATTTGGTACCAGACCTCGGCCTGTCATCTCTCTAAGCATATTAGTCGCCTGTTTCCACCGCCCTGATATGGAATATCCATGGATCATGCAATTGTATGTCACATTATTTGGTCGAACGCCATTATCAGCCATCTGCCGAAGGACTAGCTCTGCCTTGTCCATTGCTCTGGCCTTGCACAACGCATCAACAACCGAGTTATATGTCGCCACACTGGGCGCAACCCCTTGCTTTGTCATTTCGTGAAAGAGATTGCATGCCTTGCCTACTTCGCCTTCCTTAAAGAAGCCAGAGATGACTGTGCTATACACCACCACATCGAGAGAGCATGTACCTCCTTTTGCCACTGTCTGGAGCAGGTTGAGTGCCCGCTGGCTCATGCTATTGTCGCATAAGCTCTTCATAACAATGGAATATGAGAATGCATTGGGCACACAGCCGAGCTCGGACATCCTATGATGAAGTAGTACGTCCACAGCTTGATCAATCTGTTTTGCATCGCAGAGGCACTTGAGGAAGGTGCTGTTGATGATTTGGTCTGTCTTCAGGCCTATTCTGAGGAGGCGGCCGAAGAAGGCCAGCCCTAGGTCCGGGCGACGCGCGCGGCAGCAGCAGTCCATGAGGATGCCGTAGGTGCAGACTGTGGGCAACACCACCTGGGAGCCGGCATCTTCTCGGCACACGCGGTTGAAGAGCGCCACGGCGAGGGCGGGGCCACTTCTTCTGTCGTCGTAGGCTGGGGCACGGGCGAGCGCAGCAAGGAAGCCGTGGAGAGAGCACTCGGGGACCGGGGTAGTCTGACGCAGCAATTCGTCGAACAGCTTGTGTGCGTCCTCTGGGCTGAGCGTACCGGCGCGGACGCGCTCTGTAGCGGCGGCAAAAGCGGCTACCGGAGACCAGGATCTTGAGCGCTGGGAGCTGGAGGTGGAGGAAGAGCTGCGAGAGAGGGGGCGGAGGCGCGACATTGGCGTTGTGGAGTAGTGGCTGCGGCGGATTGGGGAAATTGGAGAGGGTGGGGGAGGAGGAATGGCGTCGGCCGGGGTGGGAATCGCGGTGCTGGAGCAGAGGCGCGGCGTCGGCGGGGGCCGGAGCAGAGGCGAGGCGTTGGGGAATGGGCTTCCTGCTCGTACGCGGTGGAGAGCTTGGACCTTGGAGTCGCAAGCACAGCGGACATGAATCTGCTCGTACGATTCTGCTAGTAGCTCACTCGGCATGAACCACCGTTCGTACGCGGTGGGAGCTTGTAGAGAGAGAGAAAAAAAAGTATCCCTCCGCTCAAATAACTCACTTAAGTTTGTGTAGCCAAATTATGTGTATCAATTCCGACTCATATTATTTAATTCAAATTTGTTTAATTCTTTTTTTATAAAGACTTAGATTTGAATGAATCTAGACACTACTTAGCATATGCCGTAAGTCGAAATTTACCTAGTGTACGACAAAAAGATACTCCCATGATCTATACAAATTCTGAATCTGAATAGTTTCTATACTAAAAACAGGTCTTGTCATAAGTCGAAATTTACCTAGTGTAAAATTTTATTTAAAGGGAGCTTGTAGAGAGAGACCAAAATTTTATTTTACAACACCAATAGAAGTCAAAGTTTGGATAGCCAATCTTGTAACCCTGTGTAAGACTTTTTTGTAGGAGGGAAATAAAGAAATGTACAATAAAGAAGTTTGGGTAGTCAATTTTGCACCCTCTCTGTTTCATTGAATAAGACGTCCCTGTTTTAACGTGTTTTTCTTTTGACCAAGAATTACTCGAACCAAGGAACTGGAATTGGAGTTCAGCTCCAGTAATCTCCATCAAAGTTGGCCAAAACAGGAACATCAAGCATACAAGTGATCACCATTTGGGAGAAGAGAAAACAAACTCTTGATGTGTGTACCATACAAGAGAATCCTCGCATAACCGAACTGACAAGTTCTGGCCCAACAAGACATATTTAGTTTCCAGAAGTAGACCGAGCTCGCCTTTTATGATAAATAAATGCAAGTAACTAACAAGGTTTAATAAAATAGCAGCACGCACGAAACAGGATACAAAAACCACCGCATTATGGTGACAAGTGCACGAAACAGGATACAAAAAGCTCAAGCTAAATTCAAGACTATGCTACATGCAGGTATTAGACGAGAGGATCAGTTCGCATAATTTATCTCTAACTTTGATACTTCCTCCGTTTCAAAATATAAGATGTTTTAGCTTTGTAAAAAGAATGTATCTAGACTTGTTTTAGTATGTAGGTTCACTTAACTTTGAGATGAATCTATACACTAAGAGAAGTTTAGATTCATTTCCTTCACAAACCTAAAACATCTTATATTTTGAAACGGAGGAGACCCCTCTAACCTACATCAAAATGCAATTTTGCACAAGAGGACGCATTGCAGTTGCAGCGGAGCAAATTCTCAGTGGGATTAAATTTGATGCATAGCTATTGACTATTCTCCACAAATCATCCACTATTCGCCTTAGCAGCTACAAGTTGAACACTACTAACAGTAACACCAAATAACAGCATAGAAACGCTTCTTGCATAGCCATGGGAAGAAATAAATGACTGATAAACTGATGATGCACTGAAGTAGACATCAAAATGGCTAAAGCCAAACTTGTACAAGCGGGATACAGACAGATATTTGCTGAATGCTTAGCCATGTGCCAAATCATACTGGAAATGCATTTCTCACAAGTATGCAACAAGCTCCACCAGTATGACTGACAGCATAGAATACAGGAGCCTCTTGCATGAGCTTGTAGATCCCCTAATTGAATATAGCATCAGCAGCCTCAAACATCTGTTCGTCCAGACCCTTTTGCCCAGAGACACATAACAGATTTGTCAAACTAAAAATAAATACACCCTTGCATACATAGCAGATGACTGCGAATGACATTAATAAAAATGCATTTATATGAAGGAAACTAATTCTTTAGAGAGATAAAAAAATCTCAGGTGGCTGCTAAAAAGATTGTATTAGTATTAGTATTAGAATGGCGCCTTTTAATCGACCCCGATTCCTTGCCAACTCAGTTTACATCTACGTGACAGTGTTCATTCAAGATTGAGCAACAAAATGAGAATGGTTCGCCTTCAACTTTTTTCGGATTGCGCAACGAAGAAAGAAACTGAGATCGGAAGAGGAAGAGGGATGGGTATGGTGGAGAACTCTAGGTAGTCCTCGCTGTGTGTGTATACCTGAAGCGGAGAACTAAGCCCGGTGCATCTTTGCAAGGCGGTGGTGGCATCTCCTCTATGGGAATTCGGTTTTGGTCTACAATTTAGCACAACAGGCAGCGGAGGATAAAGAAATTAATGGGGACGGTAAAGGTTGCAGCTTGGATCTTTCGAACCCTTACTGTGGAAGAGCAATACAGAGAATATCTGAGCTAGAGAGGAATACACACAGCAGTGTACGAGCGCAGAGAAGTTCTCTGTCACCCAAGGCGGTGTTGGTGACCTGCAGCCTGAAGCAAAATCTCACACCGGTGAATTCTTGGCCATACCTTTACCCACATCATGAGGAAAAATAGTTGAATCGTCAAATAACTAAAGCAGAAAGAAAGCGCACTGGAAATACTTTTCTCACATATATGCAACAAGCTCCACCAGTGCAACTATAAAAGCATAGAGTACAGAAGCCTCTTACATGAACTCCTAGATCTTCAAATTGAATGTAGCATCAGTAATCTCAAACACCCGTTCGTTGAAGACCCATTTGCCTGAGACACATGACAGATTAGTCAAACTAAAAGTAAATACACCCTTGCATACATGACATTGCTAAAAGTGCATTTATATGAAGGAAAGTAATTGTTTAGAAAGAAAAATATATTTCAGGAGGCTGTTAGAATAGAACTGCAGCCAGCCCCTTCCCTTGCCCATCAGATATTAAAAGATTCATAGACATTTCATGTTCTTGGGAATTTGACACATGGCAGAATGGACTCACGGCTACAGGTAGGCACTTGGATTTCTTATACAGTTATACTGGCAGAAGGCTTTATGCAAGTAAAAAAACTCAATTCTTCTTTCTGAGGAGTTGGTCTCATATGCAATGTATCATCTAGTCAACCAAATCTATCGAAAAAATGATACTTTGCAGGGAGCAACTTCATGTCCTCCTAATATTTCCCCTTCCTTGAAAAGAGAGACAGCATCAATGAAGTAGTTGAAGCTTCAAGTGAGATGCGCTTCCCATCAACTTTACTCAAATATTCTCCGGCCTTTGCAATCTCACCTTTTTCCAACAGCATTGTGATGATACAATTTATAAGACGGGAGCTGGGAACGATGCCACTCTTCTCCATTGACAAAAACATATTGTTAGCTTCCTCCACTGCTCCATCTTTCAGAAGATTTATTATCATTACTCCGTAAGTAGAAGCATTAGGCACCAACCCACGGGCTGAAATTGCAGCAAACAAATCCTTAGCTTCTTCTTTTCTTTGAACCTTGTGCATTGCATTAATCATGGTATTGATTATTGTAATATCAAACTTCACATTCACTGCACCTAAATTCTGGAACAGATCGATTGCTTCGCTATCGCAATTATTTCTGCAAAGTCCTAAAAGAATTATACTGTATATGGAAATACTCACTGCTACCCCAGTTTTGATCATCTCGTCGAACATTTTCTTTGCATCAACAGTTCTCCCATCACGATATAACCCATCCAGTACGATACCATATGTAACAGTGTCAGGTTTAGCTCCCTTACATGGCATTTCTTTGAATAGAGTCAAACCATCTTCGACCCTTCCATTTCTAAAATGGCCATTAACAAGTGTACTATAAGTAACAACATCCGGCTCGATGCCAACTGATTCCATAGCATCAAGTACTCCAAGTGCTTTATCCATCTTGCCAACTAAGCCATACCCGTCAATTAATGAATTGAATGTAATGGCATCAGGCCTCTCGCCTATGTGTATAACCAAATCAAGGATATCATGTGCATCCATAACCCTTCCTTCTTTGCACAGACTGTTTATAATTGAATTGAAGAACACAATGTTAGGACGAGGAATACCTTTGTTCCCCATTTCAGAAACCAACTCCTTAGCTTTAACCAGATCGCCATGTACACAACAACCCTGAATTAGGGACTGGTAAACAACTGCGTTCGGCTTTATTCCCGTAGCAATCATCTCATCTAATTTATCCGTAGCATCAGCCAGCCTACCCATTCTACAAAGTGCGGCAATTACAGTTGAATAGGTGACTACATCCGGGCTTACTCCTTGTCCCTGCATTTCACTAAATATGAGCATAGCTTCATCCAACATCCCAAATTTAGCATATGCACCAATTAATATGTTGAAAACATGGCAGTTGGCTACAACACCATTGTCTGCCATTGAATTAAAGAGACTGATCATATCAGTGAAGCATCCTTCACTGGCATACCCATGAAGCAGAATAGAGTACGAGACGATGTCAGGTTTGAGTCCCTTGGCAGTCATGGAATCAAAAATTTCTGCAGCTTCTTTGCTTCTTCCATGCTTGCAAAAGGAAGTCATGAGTGAATTGCAAGTAAAGTTATCTGGTACAAGACCCTGCATGGTCATTTCTCTGAACATCTTAGTCGCCTCTTTCCACCGCCCCGATATGGAATATCCATGGATCATGCAATTATATGTCACTGCATTTGGTTGAACGCCATTGTCAGCCATCTGGCGAAGGACTAGCTTTGCCTTGTCAATTGCGCTGGCCTTGCACAACGCATCAATAACTGAGTTGTATGTCGCTGCATCAGGCACAACCCCTTGCCGCGTCATTTCATGGAATAGACTGCAGCCTTGCCAATTTCGCCCTCCCTAAAGAAGCCGTTGATGACCGTGTTATATGCCACCACGTCGGGGGAGCAGGCACCTCCTTCTTTTGACATCGTGTGGAGCAGGTCAAGCGCCCGCTGGCTCATTCTATTGTCGCATAATCCCATCAGAACAGTGTTGTTTGAGACGGCATCAGGCACACAGCCGAGCTCAGGCATCCTATGAAGCAGCACGTCGATAGCCTCATCTATCCGTTTCGCGTGGCAGAGGCATTTGAGGAGGGTGGTTGCGGTTACCAGGTCGGTCTTCAGGCCCGTCCTGAGGAAGCGGCCGAATAAGGCAAGCCCTAGATCCGGGCGACGAGCGCGGCAGCAACGGTCCATGAGGATGCTGTATGTGAAGACTGTTGGCTGCGCCAGCAGTGGGCTGACATCTTCTCGGCGCACGCGGTTGAAGAGAGTGACAGCGAGGGCGGGGCCGATTCTTCGGTCGTCATAGGATGGAGCGCGGGCAAGGGCGGCAAGGAAGCTGTCCAGGGAGCGCTCTGGGACAGGGATGGTATGGCGCAGCAATTCGTCGATCAGGTTGTGAGCGTCTTCTGGGCTGAGACTCCGAGCGCGTACGCGCTCCGTGGCTGCGGAAAAGGCGGCGTGGGGATCCCAAGAACGTGAGCGCGGCAAGGCGGAGGTGGATGTGGAGGTGGAGGTGGAGGTGGAGCTCCGACGGAGGAGATGGAGACGCGACATCGGCGTGATGGAGGGGTGGAGGAGGCGGATTCGGGAAATCGGCGAGCTGGTGGAGGAGGAGTGGTGGAGGCAGAGGCCGTAGATTGGCTAGTTGGAGGAGGAAGATAGGACGAGGAGGAACGGCGGCGGCGCAGGCGCAGGCGGCGGGAATGGCGTTCCTGCTCTACTCGTACGCGGTGGAGAAGGAGAACTGACCACCGTTCTGCTAGCCTCTCTAATTGGCGTGACTCTTTGAGTGGGGCCCATCTTCTTGTCATACTTGTAGTGGTTGTCTGGATAAACGTGATTAGTGATGAGTTTTAGAGCATCTCCACTCGCCTATCCAGGACGCCGATTCGGACACCGAATTTCGGTTCGGACGTCGAAAATCGGTCCACTCGCATACCCAGAGGCTTGTTTTCGTTCGGATTTTTTCGTGTTTTGGTCCGGCCTATTCAGGTCGTACCCAGGATCCCGGATACGTCCTAGGGACGCTGGACTCAGCGAAAACGGGCGTGGGCCAGCTCTGTCGGCGAGAGAAGGCGCCACTCTCGCCACTTCGTCGAGCTCCCGCCCTTTTCTTTCCCCTCCCGCCTTTCTTCCCCATTCCCCCACCCCTGCCACTCCGCCGAGCTCCTCGCCCGTCATGCCGCCCAAGAGCTTCGTCCAACCCAGGTTGACCCTCGGCGAGGGTCCGGCGGTGAAGAAGGCGAGGAAGCCGAGAGCGCCGCCGACCAAGCCGGAGGGCATGTCCTCCGCCGAGTGGGAGAAGAGGGAGCACGCCAGGCAGATCTCGTCGGCCGAGCGGAAGGACATGAAGGAGAGGGCGAAGCTCCGGCAACAGCAGGCGGAGGAGGAGAAGACGATGGTGAAGGCGGCGACGGTGAAGGCGAAGCAGGCGGCGGCGACGCGTTCGGCGTTGATGGCCGCGACGTACCCACCACACTGGGGAAGCCAGGCGAGCGTCGGCTCACCCGCCGGATTCTCGCCGATCTCTCCGGCCAGCTTCCAGGAGAGCCAGGCGGCTGCTCGGCAGAGGTACTCCTCGTCGCCCGAGTTTGACGGCGGCTTCAACCCCAATGTGATCTTCCCCTGCCCGGTGTCGCTCCCTCCTTCGGCCTTCGGCATCGACATCAACCTCCCCTCCTCCGCCTCTCCGGCGTACGCAAGCCTCGCTCTGCACCGCGGACTGCTGCCTTTCGGCGGAAGCTCGGCGCCCTTCGGCGAGGCCGACGCGTGCAACCTGTTCGGCGGAATGTCGAGCACCCTTCCGTCCGGCATGACGGCCGAGGCGTACATGGAGGACCTAATCGCAACAGGCTCAGCGACGAACCACCCCTCCTTCACGGAAGAGCAGACCCGGGTCGACGCCGAGCATGACATCGAGTCGCAGGACCTCGCCGACACCGATGCCGAGGAGACGCGGGCCGAGCAGATGCAACCAGAGGATGTCGAGGCTGAGGCAAAAGGCGAGAAGGGGAAGAAGAAGCCAGGCACTTCGGCAGACGCTCGGATCAAGTGGAACGTGGCCGAGGACACCTGCCTCGCCGAAGCTTGGAAAACGGTGAGCATGGATCCGATCACCGGTGCTAACCAGAATTCAGACAACTATTGGCGATGCGTGAAGGCAGCATTCAACGAGCGAAGCATGTGCGACCCAAAGTATCGCAAGATCCATATGGAGCGAGGGGAAAAGGCTATTACCAATCACTGGGTGATCATCCAAACTGCCTGTATCAAGTGGCACAGCTGCGTGGAAGAGGTCGACTGCACACAAGCCAGTGGAGAGAACATGGACAACAAGGTACTCGCGAACACTAGCTTTGTCGTGCACTCTCTTCCATTTTGACAAAATTGACACACTTTCATTTTGCAGCTGCGTCGTGCACTTGCTCTGTTTCGAGAGGACATGAAGATGGAGTTCAAATTCCATCATGTCTTTGAGAAAATCGAGCATTGCGAGAAGTGGCAGGACACTCGCCTGAGTCTCTCCAAGAGCAAGGACAGCGTCTACAACCCCGAGGCTCCGGCCGCTGCTGCCAGCGAAGGAAGACCTGAGCTCGGCCAGAAGAAGGCGAAGATGCTCAAGGCCGTCGGACCTCCCGCCGAGCGTCTCCAAGCTTCGATCGAGAAATGCCTCGCCGACACGAGGGCGCAGGCCGAGAAGAGGGCTGAGAAGAGCGAGGAGCGCTGGAAGAAGTTGATCGAGACACAAGGGGAAAAGGTGGCCCTCATTAAGGCTAACCTCGCCGAGAAGAAAGCCAACCTCGCCGAGAAGAAGGCCAACTACGCCGCCAAGAAGCACAACACGGACCTCAAGTTCCTCATGGGCGGCGAGGACACGTCAAAGATGAGCTCGTCGGTCAAGGCCTGGTACATGGCGCAACGTCAGGCCATCCTGCAGGGCATGATCACGGCTTCCCCTTCCTCTGTGCCAAACGTGCCTGCACCGAACGCTCCCACGCCGAGCTCTGCTTCGACTTCCTCCAACCCGGGGGCCTTCACCGGCGAGATGGACGACAACGTCGCGTCGGCCACGCCGCAGGGCACATCCCCATCGACTACTGAGAGTTGTTTCCCCTGTTATGTAATAAAAATCTGTCGCCTAACTTGTGGGCGTACCTGTTGAACACCTTGTGGACGAGTACTCGCCGACGGGAACGATAAAGATTCAAATATATAGCCGTTTTGTGTTTGCCTGGGTACTCGGCCTGCGTATGCGAGTGGGAAACTGGGCATACCCAGGCCGAAAACTTGCGCCGCCCGGCCAGAAAAAGGTACGGATTTCGGCCTAGGTTCGGCCAACGATTGGATATGCTCTTAGTAAAGCACGTTTTAGGAAGATTTGCTGGGGAAACACGTTCTACAAAAATTCTGTTAAGGGTATGGAAAACCATGTTTGGACTAGGAAATCCTTAAACTGGTTTTTAGCAGTACACAATTGGTTTACCCCTATTCCCTTTCTCAGAGCATTCCCACTCGTTGGGCGTTTTCAGTTCGAAATCTGGACCTTTTTTTGGCCAGACGAAACTCGGTTTTAGCCTGGAACGCCGAGTTTTCCACTCGCGTTTCAAGGACGAGTTCCTAGGCGAAGAGAAAACGGCGACATATTCAAATTTTTATCGTTCCTGTCGGCGACAGCTCGGCCAAAAGGTTTTCGACAGAATTACGCCCAACAAGTCCGGCGACAAGTTATTACAGAACAGGGTAAAAAGGCTCGGCCATCTCTCAGTCGTTGATGCGGCGTGGTCTATGCGGTGGGGTCGGTCGTCTCGGCCGACTAGTTGGAGGAGGTGGAAGCGGAGCTCAGCGTAGCAGTGGTGACGAGGTTTAATCTCGTCAATGCCCATTGTTATGAGCTTGGGTTTTGGAGAAGATGGGGATGTTGGAGATCGCGAAACGGTTAGCAAACAAGCAACACGGAGACACGAAGTTTACCCAGGTTCAGGACCCCGGAGGGAAAACCCTACTCCTGCTTGTCTGCTCTTGATTACGGCGGAACCGAAAGTTACAGGGGTGCGCAGATGCAATCTGGTGTGGAGGTGTGTATGCGGTGAGTTGAGAGGTGCCCTCCTTGTTGTGTCCTCCTAGACTTTATATAGTCAGGCAAGTCCCGGGCGTAGGTCGAGTCGGTTACAGATTAGGGTTTGCCCCTTTGAAATTCTATCTACTCTAGTCTTGTTCTCCAAGCATCCGAAGGCGTCATGGGCTTGGGCCACCCGATGAAGGGTTTCGCAGCATAGTAAATCAAAAAAATTCTATGGATGCGAACGGGAAAGCCAAGATCTAATCTAGGAGATGCAATCAACGAGATAGATAGATGAGATCTTCATACCCTTGAAGAAATAGCATAGCGGAAACGTTCAATAGAACATGGTTGATGTAGTCGTACTAGCCATCTCCTCCTCGTGATCCGATCCGATCCTACGCCGCAAGTGGCGGCGCCTCCGAGAGATGCACACGTATGGTGCCGCAACGTCTCCTTCTCCCTTGGTACAGCAAGTGGGGTGGAGAGATGGATTGGATCTGCAGCACGACGGCGTGGTGCTATGGTGGAGAGTTTCTGCAGCAGGGCTTCGCCTACACGCAGTCGGGAGAGAGAGAGAGAGGAAGGGCAGCAGCTGGCGGCTAGGGTTTGGGGTGAGGGGAGGGTGCGCCCCCTGCCCACCTTATATAGGGGGATGTCCGGCCCCCTTGGCCCCTCCTCCAATCCCTAGGGCGGCGGCCCCAAGGGTGGAGTGAGGGGCAAGTCTTCCCCTCCCCCTTCTAGAAGGTTTCCCTAGGGTTTCCCCTAGGGTTTGGCCGGCTGGGCCTATGGGGCCTTGTGCCCCTGGCCCAAAGCGGACAGGGCACTCCCTCATAGGCCCACGCACCCCTCCGACAAGTGGGGCCATGTTGGTCCCAGGTCCCACTCCGGAAGCTTCTAGAACCTTCCGGTACAATACCGAATACTCCGAAACGATTCCGAAATCCAAAAACTGCTTTCCTTTATATGAATCTTATTCTCCGGACCATTCCGGAACCTCTCGTGATGTCCTGGATCTCATCCGAGACTCCGAACAAAAACTCATAAACCAATTATCCATTCTATCCTAGCGTCGAGGCACGTTAAGTGTGTGACCCTACGGGTTCAAGAATATGCAGACATGATCTTCTATCAATAATCAACAGCGGGATCTGGAAACCCATATTGACTCCCACATATTCATCGATGATCATATCAGATGAACCACGATGCCAGGATTCAATTAATCCCATATATATATATTCCCTTCATCACGCGATATTTTACTTGCCCGAGATTCGATCGTTGGTATCGGCATACCTAGTTCAATCTCGTTCACAACAAGTACTTTACTCATTCCGTAATCCGATATCACTTTGTGATTAACTCCTTAACTACGTGCTTGCAAGCGGTGTTGATATCGATTACCGAGTGGGCCCGAAGTATATCTCTCCGACTCGGGAAGGACAAATCCCATCTCGATACATACAACCCAACAAGTACTTTCCAATCACCTGAGAGACACCTTTATGATCACCCTCACATAGGATGACGTTTGATGACCTCAAAGCTTTCTTCCGATACCAGGGAGTTGCATTATCTCATGGTCTAAGGAATACAATATTTGACATAGGAAAAAGCTTTGCAAAGATGAACACGATGGCACGATCTAATTGCTCTGCTTGATTTGGGTCTGTCCATCATATCATTCTCCTAATGACATGATCTCATTATTAATCGACAACTCATGTATATGGTTAGGAAACCTTAACCATCATTAATCAATGAGCTAGTCCATAGAGGCGTACTAGGGACACGATGTTGTTCATAAACCACACAAGTATCAAAGTTTTCGCAATTCTAGCATGGAATATAAACTTTATCATGAACAAGAATTATAACAATAATATCTTTATTATTGCCTCTAGGGCATAATTCCAACAGTCTCCCACTTGCACTAGAGTCAATAATGTATCTTACATCTGGCAACAATCTAACACCCATGGCATTAAGGTGTTGATCATGTTTTGCTCATGGAAGAGGTTTAGTCAACGGATCTGCGACATTCAGATCCGTATGTACTTTGCTAATCTTCAGATCTCCATCTGTTATATAATCTCAAATTATATGAAAGCGGCGGTTGATGTGCTTGGTCTTTGGATGATATCTTGGTTCCTTATCCAGTGCTATGGCACCAGTGTTGTCGCACAATATCTCCAGTGGGTCCAAGGCACTTGGAACCACACCAAGCTCAGTGATGAAGTTTCTGATCCAAACTCCTTCACTTGACGCTTCTGCAGCAGCCATGTATTCCGCTTCTACTGTAGATCTCGCGATCACGCTTTGCTTGCAGCTTCTCCAGCTCACAGCTCCTCCATTCAAAATATAAATGTATCCTGTCTGAGATTTAGAATCATCCTTGTCGGTGTCGAAACTAGCGTCGGCGTAACCTTTTACGACGAGTTGCTCATCACCTCCATAGACCAAGAACATTTCTTTAGTCCTATTTAAATACTTTAGGATGTTCTTTACGGCTGTCCAGTGTTCCACTCCTGGATCACTTTGGTATCTGCTCGTCAAACTAAGCATTGGACACATCCGGTCTAGTACACAACATGGCATACATGATAGAACCTATGGCCGAGGCATATGGCACTTTTGCTCATAGTTTCTCTATCATTTACCGTAGCCGGACACTGAGCCTTGCTCAATATCTTACCTGACAACATGGGCACTGAACCTTTCTTTGCCTTATCCATTCTGAACCTTTTTAGAACTTTGTCTAGATATGTACTTTGGCTTAAAGCTATTAGGCGTCTTTGTCTATCTCTATAGATTTTGATGCCTAATATATAAGCAGCTTCTCCTAGGTATTTCATTGAAAAACATTTATTCAAATAACTCTTCACATCGTTAAGCATACCAATGTCATTTCCAATAATCAATATGTCATCCACATATAGTACTAAAAATTTCACCGAGCTCCCACTCACTTTCTTGTAGATACAAGCTTCGTAGCAATTTGGAACAAATCCAAAGCTCTTGATCACTTGATCAAAAATGAAGGTTCCAACTCTGAGATGCTTGCTTCAGCCCATAAATGGAAGGCTGAAGTTTGCATACCTTATCGGCATCCTTAGGATCGACAAAACCTTCGGGCTGCATCATATACAACTCTTCATCAATGTTGCCATTGAGGAACGCAGTCTTGACATCCAGTTTCCATATTTCATAATCATGAAATGCAGGAATTGCTAATAAAATCCGAATGGACTTAAACATCGCTACGGGAGCGAAAGTCTCATCGTAGTCAACACCTTGAACTTGTTGAAACCCTTTTGCGACAAGCCGTGCTTTATAGAAAGTAACATTACCATTCGCGTCCGTTTTCTTCTTGAAAATCCATTTGCACTCAACGGCCTTACGGTCGCTAGGAGGGTCCACCAAATTCCATACTTGGTTTTCGCTCATGGATCCCAATTCGGATTTCATGGCCTCTAGCCATTTCTCAGAGTCTGGGCTCATCATTGCTTCCTCATAGTTCGCAGGTTCACTGTTGTCTACCAACAAGACGGTTAAGACAGGGTTGCCGTACCATTCAGGAGTGGCACGCAACCTTGTCGACCTGCGACGTTCAGTAGCAGCATCATTCAAAGTTTCATGATCCTCGTCATTAGCTTCCTCTCTTGTTGGTGCAGATGGCACTGGAACAATTTCAGGTGCTGCACTACTCTCCAACTCGAGAGAAGGTTCAATAACCTCGTCTAGCTCTACCTTCCTCCCACTCACTTCTTTCGAGAGAAACTCCTTCTCAAGAAAGGATCCGTTCTTTGCAACAAACACTTTGCCTTCGGATCTGTGGTAGAAGGTATACCCAATCGTTTCCTTAGGGTATCCTATGAAGACGCATTTCTCCGCTTTGGGTTCGAGCTTGTCCGGCATCAACTTCTTGACGTAAGCTTCGCATCCCCAAACTTTAAGAAACGACAACTTAGGTTTAGCACCAAACCACAGTTCATATGGTGTCGTCTCAACGGATTTAGATGGTGCCCTATTTAGAGTGAATGCAGCGGTTTCTAATGCATAACCCCAAAATGATAACGATAAATCTGTAAGAGACATCATTGATCGCACCATATCTAATAGAGTTCGATTCCGGCGTTCAGACACACCATTGCGCTGTGGTGTTCCGGGTGGCATGAGTTGCGAAACGATTCCACTTGCTTTAAGATGTGTGAGAAAATCATAACTCAAATATTCACCTCCACGATCGGATCGTAGAAATTTAATTTTCTTGTTACGATGGTTTTCCACTTCGTTCTGAAATTCTTTGAACTTTTCAAACGTTTCAGATTTATGTTTCATTAAATAGATATACCCATATCTACTTAAGTCATCAGTAAAAGTGAGAAAATAGCGATATCCACCGCGCGTCGATACACTCATTGGTCTGCATACATCGGTATGTATGATTTCCAACAAGTCCGTTGCTCGCTCCATTATTCCGGAGAACGGGGTTTTGATCATCTTGCCCATGAGGCACGACTCGCACGTGTCAAATGATTCAAAATCAAGAGACTCCAAAAGTCCATCAGAATGGATTTTGTTCATGCGTTATACACCAATATGACCTAGACGGCAGTGCCACAAATAAGCTGAATTATCACTATCTACTTTGCATCTCTTAGCCTCAATGTTATGGATATGTGTTTCATTGCTTTCGAGATTCAGAAGAAATAAACCATTCACGGCAGGTGCATGACCATAAAAGATGTTATTCATATAAATAGAACAACCATTATTCTCCGATTTAAATGAATAACCGTCTTGCAATAAACACGATCCAGATATAATGTTCATGCTCAACGCAGGCACATAATAACACTTATTAAGGTTTAAAACTAATCCCAAAGGTAAAACTAAGGAGAGCGTGCTGACGACCATCACATCAACTCTTGATCCATTGCCAACGCGCATCGTCACCTCATCCCTTGCTAGCCGTCGTCTATTTCGTAGCTCCCGTTTCGAGTTACAAATATTAGCAACTGAACCAGTATCAAATACCCAGTCACTACAACGAGCGCTAGTAAGGTAAACATCAATAACATGTATATCAAATATACCTTTAATGGTGCCAGCCTTCTTGACCGCTAAGTACTTCGGATAGTTGCGCTTCCAGTGACCCTTGTCCTTGCAATAGAAGCACTCAGTGTCCGGCTTAGGTCTAGACTTGAGCTTCTTCTCAGCAGGGGCAACGTGCTTGCCGCTGCCTTTCTTGAAGGATTTCTTTGCACCCTTATGTTTCTTAAAGCTAGGGGTCTTTTTGACCATCAACACATGATTATCTTTCTTGATGTCCACCTCCGCAACTTTTAGCTTAGCGAAGAGCTCAGTGATCGTATCAGTGGAACCAATCTGATTGTGAGTAACTATAAAACCTTTGTAGCTAGGAGGGAGTGATTGCAGAACTCTGTCAATCTTGAGCTCTTCTGGAATCTTACAGTCCAGTTGCTCAAGACGTTGAGTGTAGCCCGAAATCTTAATGGCGTGCTCACTAACGGAACCCCCTTCCTCCATCTTGTAGTTAAAGAACTTCTCAGAGATCTCATATCTCTCAGAACGGGCCTGAGTCTGAAACATGGTTTTCAGTTCCTCAAGAATCTCAAAGGGGCCGGCGAACTCCTCAAAACGATTTTGAAGGTCCGATTCCATAGCAAACAACATGGCACTCTTAATCACTCCATAATCATCTTTGCGCGACTGATAAACAGCTTTTTCATCAGCCGGCGCATCAATGGCAGGGGCGTCACCTAGCGCTTTCTCTAGTACATAGTCCTTTTGTCCGCCAGCGAGAATGATTCTTAGATTGCGAAACCAGTTGGTGAAGTTAGACCCATTGTTCTTAAGCTTTTCTTTCTCAGCAAAAACATTGAAGTTGAAGTTGGAATTAGCCATTTGATCTACAAAATTTGCAAGTACCATTTAGACCATGTTCATGATAACTAGTTCAACTTAATCAAATTACTAGATAAACTCCTATTAAATTCAACATCTCTCAAGTTGTTTAGTGAACACGATCCAAATTCACCACACCTAATCCGATCTTCATGAGAAGAGATGTGGTTTCAATGGTGGACAACAAAGTGTCGATCATATCATTCATATGACTCATGCTTAACCTTTCGGTTCGTGTGTTCCGAGGCCATCTCTGTACATGCTAGGCTCGTCAAGTCAAACCCAAGTATTTCCACTGTGCAAAACTGGCTTGCACCCGTTGTATGTGAACGTAGAGTTTATAGAACCCGATCATCACGAGATGCTTGTACACGACGAACTTTTGCAACGGTGCATACATGGGGAGAACACAATTTTATCTTGATCTTTAAGTGAGGAATCATCTTATAATGCTACCGTCGCGATCTAAGCATAATAAGATACATAAAAGGATAAACATCACATGCATATAATTTTATGTGACATGGTATAGCCAATCTCCGCGCAATGATCTCCATCTTGTGCGTGGCAGCATGATCTCCATCACTCCACCATGATTGCCTCCACCACGAATAGCAACTACAACTATTGCTAACTACTTAGCGATAAAGTAAAGCTATTACATGGCATATAAGAAGTTGAGACACAGGTCATACACAATTATAAAGACAACCATATGGCTCCTGCCGGTTGTGTACTCATCGACATGCAAGTCGTAAAATATTACAAAACATGATCATTGCATATAACATACACATCATATCTTGGGCCATACCATATCACAAAACACTCCCTGCAAAAACAAGTTAGACGCCTATACTTTGTTGTTGCATGTTTTACGTGGCTTATGGGAGTAACAAGCTAAGAACGATTCTTACCTACGGAAAGCCACAACGGTGACATTATGGCTGCTAACATCCGGTGCAAATCCCATGACTACTATAGTGAGAGAAACTATCATTCACCAGTCGCATGTGTGGAACAAGCCACACGTCAAGTGCGGAGCCGGTCTCGCGAACGAGGTCGCGTAAAGTTGGCCTGGACCGCTTCGATCTCACTATGCCGTGCCATAAGAAATACACAAAAAGAGGTTTGCAACAGAAACCATCAACGCCCGCAACAAGCATGTTGCGTTCTACTCGTGAAACACATCTACGCATAGATCTAGCTCTGATACCACTGAAGGGTTTCGCAGCATAGTAAATCAAAAAAATTCTACGGATGCGAATGGGAAAGCCAAGATCTAATCTAGGAGATGCAATCAACGAGAGAGATAGATGAGATCTGCATACCCTTGAAGAAATCGCATAGCGGAAACGTTCAACAGAACGTGGTTGATGTAGTCGTACTAGCCGTCTCCTCCTCGCGATCCGATCCTACGCCGCAAGTGGCGATGCCTCCGAGAGATGCACACGTATGGTGCCGCGACGTCTCCTCCTTACTTGGTCCAGCAAGTGGGGTGGAGAGATGGATTGGATCTACAGCACGACGGCGTGGTGCTATGGTGGAGAGTTTCTGCAGCAGGGCTTCGCCTACACGCAGTCGGGAGAGAGAGAGAGGAAGGGCAGCAGCTGGCGGCTAGGGTTTGGGGTGAGGGGAGGGTGCGCCCCTGCCCACCTTATATAGCGGGCTGGCCGACTCCCTGGCCCCTCTTCCAAGCCCTAGGGCGGCGACCCCAAGGGTGGAGTGGGGGGCAAGTCTTCCCCCCTTCTAGAAGGTTTCCCTAGGGTTTCCCCTAGGGTTTGGCCGGCTGGGCCTATGGGGCCGACAAGTAGGGCCACGTTGGTCCCACTCCGGAAGCTGCTAGAACCTTCCGGTACGATACCGAATACTCCGAAACGATTCTGAAATCCAAAAACTTCTTTCCTTTTATATGAATCTTATTCTCTGGACCATTCCGGAACCTCTCGTGATGTCCTGGATCTCATCTGAGACTCCGAACAAAAACTCATAAACCAATTATCCATTCTATCCTAGCGACGAGGCACGTTAAGTGTGTGACCCTACGGGTTCGAGAATATGCAGACATGACCTTCTATCAATAATCAACAGCGGGATCTGGAAACCCATATTGACTCCCACATATTCATCGATGATCATATCGGATGAACCATGATGCAAGGATTCAATTAATCCCATATATATATTCCCTTCGTCACGCGATATTTTACTTGCCCGAGATTCGATCGTTGGTATCGGCATACCTAGTTCAATCTCCTTCACAGCAAGTACTTTACTCGTTCCGTAATCCGATATCACTTTGTGATTAACTCCTTAACCACGTGCTTGCAAGCGGTGTTGATATCGATTACCGAGTGGGCCCGAAGTATATCTCTCCGACTCGGGAGGGACAAATCCCATCTCGATACATACAACCCAACAAGTACTTTTCGATCACCTGAGAGACATCTTTATTATCACCCTCACATAGGATGACGTTTGATGACCTCAAAGCTTTCTTCCGATACCAGGGAGTTGCATTATCTCATGGTCTAAGGAATACAATATTTGACATAGGAAAAAGCTTCGCAGAGATGAACACGATGACACGGTCTAATTGGTCTGCTTGATTTGGGTTTGTCCATCATATCATTCTCCTAATGACATGATCTCATTATTAATCGACAACTCATGTCTATGGTTAGGAAACCTTAACCATCATTAATCAATGAGCTAGTCCATAGAGGCGTACTAGGGACACAATGTTGTTCATAAACCACACAAGTATCAAAGTTTCCGCTTAATACAATTCTAGCATGGAATATAAACTTTATCATGAACAAGAATTATAACAATAACATCTTTATTATTGCCTTTAGGGCATAATTCCAACACCCGAAACCTCCACAGGCCGCGCATCTTACAATGGGCTTTCCTTGGATTGGACCAGGTATACTAATATCGTGTACCCGTAGGGTATAACCATGTCAGTAGCCCCCGAGTGTTCAGTCGAATCGTAGATTTGGCTGAGGACTCTTCAATCTTTCGGGTGCAGTTGGTCCTGTTTATATGATACAGAATGATTTTAGTTTGTAGGGTTTGTTGATGTGTGTGCCTGACTCTCCTGACGGATCAGAGCCATTTAACTATCTTAGGATAAAACAACACGATCTTCTTCAAACTCGAGTCCCTAGACTTGAATCTAGAACGAATGCTGGCGTAATTCGACTCAGTCCGCTGAGGTCTTACAGGAGTTGAATCCTAGTAGTTTTCGAGTGATGTACCCAACGCGTCCGTCAGGATTTTTCATCGTACCTATTGACACGGTATTTTACTGGCAGAGCGCAGTCAGGTATGTTACCAGGCCATCAGATGATATCTGTAGGTCTTATCTTTATGTCGTAGACACAGTATCCGAATTGTTATCACCGCGGAGGTGTTTCGGGTGGCTAAGGAAAATATTTCCCACTTTAGTGTTTGTTTGGGCAAAGTTCCCAGAAAAGTTTTTTTTGCATTTTGACCCGAAGGATCGCAGTCGAAGAATTCATAGGGTACGCGACCAGCGCTCCTTATGGGAGTAGCCCTCGAGTGTTTGTTCGAGTCGTAGACTCGAGCAGAGACTTTTAATTCATTTGTTTTTAGCTTCGGGTCCGTAGGACACAATTTTTTTGAATGCTTGATCAATCCTCCCTATGGGAGTAGCCCCCGAGTCCGTAGTGGAGTCGTAGACTCTACGTGGGACTCGAAGATAGTTGAGAGTTGTAGTTCTTCAATCATTTATCAGGTGCACGGCCAACGCTCCTAATAGGAGTAGCCCCCGAGTAGTGGCTTGAATCGTAGATTCGAGTGAGTACTTTAGTTATCAGCCGAATATTTCCAATCGTTTCTAGATTGGTTTTGATGATGTCGGTGCTGAAGATTGGTGACCTCAACCGTCCGCGGCGCCAGAGGTGACGTGACAGGACGAACGTGGGTCCCACTTCCTGACTTGGAGTTAACTGGTCATGCGCGACGTGGAGAGAATTACGGCGTCTCCTCGATTTCCGTGTGTAGTGGACGGCGTGCGGGCGACGGTTCGCTGCTGTGTTGACACGTGTACGGTTGGATCTGTCCCTAGCGTTAGGGCTTCTGGATGAACGGTTCGTGTTCATCGTCGTCATCCTTATAACCGTGGGGAAAACAGTGATTTGTTTTCACCCTTTGCCATTTGCTTCCTTCACTGCCTCCATTTTCACGAGCTCTTCCTTGCGCGCACTGGACGTTCTCCGATCCTTTCCCTCTTTGTTCCTGTGCGCGCATTACCGTCGTCGACGCTCCGCAATGGTCAAGTCGAAGAAGGCCTCTACCGGAGCTGGCTCGAGCACTGCTGCAGGCGGCAAGAAGGTTGCCGCTCCGACGCGTAACACTGACGGCAAGTGGAGGCGCTCCGACGTGCGTGACACCGATCTGCGCAAGCTGCGCGATGCGGGATTAATCCCGCAAAACAAGGAGGATGTCAAGATCCCCGGTGATGAGGTAATCCCTCGCCCACCCATAGGGTTTTGGGTGATCTTCGTTGCCTTCATCCTTCGTGGTTTTTTTCTTCCTGCCCACGAGTTCCTTCGTGGCTCCTTTTTCTCTATAGGATTCAGATTCATCATCTGTCTCCCAATTCTCTTCTTAACATTGCATGCTTCATCACGCTTTGCGAGTGCTGGCTCGGTATCGAGCCACACTTTGGTCTGTTCCGGAAGCTCTATCCAGGCTCATGAGATTGGGTTTTGGAGAAGATGGGGATGCTGGAGATCGCGGAACGGTTAGCAAACAAGCAACACAGGGACACGAAGTTTACCCAGGTTCAGGCCCCCGGAGGGAAAACCCTAATCCTGCTTGTCTGCTCTTGATTACAATGGAACCGAAAGTTACAGGGGTGCGCAGATGCAATCTAGCATGGAGGTGTGTATGCGGTGAGTTGAGAGGTGCCCTCCTCGCCGTGCCCTCCTAGCCTTTATATAGTTAGAAAGGTCCCGGGCCTAGGTCGAGTCGGTTACAGATTAGGGTGTGCCCCTTTGAAAATCTATCTACTCTAGTCTTGTTCTCCAAGCATCCGAAGGCGTCATGGGCTTGGGCCACCTGAAACCTCCGCAGGCCGCATATCTTACAATGGGCCTTCCTTGGACTGGACCAGGTATACTAATATCGTGTACCCGCATGGTATAACCATGTCAAGTGGCGTTCAACGCAGGGGGGTTCGGCATAGTGCCAGGCGTGATCTCGGCGATGTCCTCCCGGAGAATGGCATTGTGGCGCACCATGTACCAGGCCTTGACCGGCGAACTCATCGTCAACGTGTCCATGCCTCCCATCAGGAACTTGAGATCTGTGTTCCTCTTCTTGGCGGCGTAGTTGGCCTTGAGGAGGTCCACCTTTTGCCCTTGGGTCTCGATAAGCTGCGCCCACCTATCGCCATTCTTCTCGGCCCTCTTCTCGGCGTGCGCCCTCGTGTCGGCGATGCACTTCTCGATCGAAGCCTGGAGACGCTCGGCGGGAGGTCCGGCGGCCTTGAGCATCTTCGCCTTATTCTGGCCGATCTTCGTCCTTCCTTCGCCGGTAGCAGCGGGAGGGGCCTCTGGGTTGTACACTCTGTCCTTGGTCTTGGTGAGGCTCAGGCGAGTGTCCCGCCATTTTTCACAGTGCTCGATCTCGTGGAACACATGGTGGAACTTGAACTCCGCCTTCATGTCCTTCCGGTACAAAGTGAGAGCACGAAGGAGCTGCAAAATGGAAGACAAAGTGAGTCAAGATATGCGTGAGATTGTCATAACTTCGGCTAGTGTTCACGAATACCTTGTTATCCATGTTTTCCCTGCTGGCTTTTGTCCGTTCCACCTCTTCCACGCAGTTGTGCCACTTGCTACACGCATGCTGAATGAGCCCCCAATGGTTGGTCATGGCCTTCTCCCCTCGCTCCATGTGAATTTTGCGATACTTCGGGTCGCAAAGGCTACGCTCGTCGAATGCTAGCTTCACTCGCCTCCAATAGTTGTCGGAATTTTGGTTTGCACCGGTGATGGGATCCATACTCACCGTTTTCTAGGCTTCAGCGAGACAGAGGTCCTCGGGCATCATCCACTTGATCCGCTCTTCGGCCGCCGATGTGCTCGTCTTCTTATTGCCCTTCTTGCCCTTCGCCGGAAGCACGACATCATCCTCGGTGTTGTCGGCCTGCGTCTCCTCGGCTTCGGGGTCGACGAAATCCTGAGACTCGATGCCGTGTTCGGCATCGGCTCGAGACTGTTATTGCATGAAGAAGGAGGGGTTGGAGGCCGAGCCGTGGGCAATCATGTCTTCCATGTATGTATCGCCGACATGCCGGCCGACAGGACGGCCAGCATTCCGGCGAACATGTTGCGCGCGTCGGCCTCGCCGTAGGTTGCTTGCGACGAGCTTCTGCCAAAAGGCAGTGGGCCGCGGCGCTGAAGGGAATATGCCCTAAGAGGCAATAATAAAGTTTTTATTATGTGTATTCCAAGTATATGATAGATGTTTATTTTGCATGCTATAATTGTATTAATACGGAAACGTTAATACATGTGTGTTTAATAAACAAACAGAAAGTTCCTAGTTATGCCTCTCTCGTAAACTAGCTCGTTGATTAACAAGATGATCAAGGTTTCCTGATCATAGACATTGGATGTTGTTAATAACGCGATCACAACATTAGTGTAATGATGTGATGAACATTCATCCGAAGTATAGCATTACGATCAAAGTCATTGAGTTTATATTGCTATAACAACTGACGAAGTGATCCTAATCCTTAGACCATGAGATCATGTCAATCACTAACACCGGAAGAGTTTCTTGATAACATCAAACGTCACACCGTAACAGGGTGATTATAAAGATGGGTTCAAAACTAATAAAGTGTTATGTTGAGGCCCATGGATCGAGAGTTGAATTTGTTCATCCCGATGACAGATAGATATACTCTAGGCCCTCTCGGTGATATAACATTGGTTAGCTTGCAAGCAAGTGATTTGATCACTAGAATGTTATATCACGGGAACAAGAAAAAAGTGCATTTCAGTAACGAGATCAAACTAGGTATGGAGATACCGATGATCGAATATCGGACATGTAATATATCGCGAAACAAAGGGATTAAGATACGAGCGTAAAAGGTTCTGACGATCACAAGAAAGTCATTGTTGAATGTGTGGGAGTCAGTATGGGTCTCCGGATCCCGCTTCTGATTATTGATCCAAGAGGGGTCTCGATCATGTCCGCATTATTCACGAACCGTAGGGTGACACACTTAAGAGACACCGACATCCAATTGGCGCAAAATTTTCATGCCGGAAAGAATAACAAGCGCAGGAATTTATTTCACTAGATACCGAAACAGGTTTTCGGGTGAAATTGCAGAAAGTGTTTTTGCATGTGAAATAGAATTCTAGCAAGGGGTTATATGTGAATGTTTGTCATTAAAGTAATTGACAAAATTCTGAATAAATAAAAAGAGTTTTATTTAATGAGAGTTTGCATTAAATTTGGTGGAAATTTAATGGCAAGTTTGAGTGGGATTTTGAGTGGAGGGATTTTAAAGGAAATTTTTGAGTGGAGTGTCCACCCACATGAAGAGGGGAGGGCAAGGGGGCATCCCCCATGCGTCGGCCACCCCTTTGGGGTTCCCCCTCTCCTATAAAAGGCACCCCTTCCTCACTTCTCACTCACACCTCCTCGTGAAGGATCTCTCTCCCCCTCTAGAATTTATCCCCATGGTCTCGGACTAGCGAGATACATGTTCCCGGTAGCTATTCGGCCAGAAAGAGTTGTGCTTCCGCTGAATCGCTGGAGCGAGGAGGCGAAGGTTGCTCGGTGCCTCGGACGTGTGTGCGAGCACGGATGCACTGCTGATTTGCGGTGCTAGGACTTCCTCTCGATCTTGAGATCAGCAAGAGATCGTCTACATCAACCACGAGTGATCATACCATGATGCACATGATAGAGATCATATGCGGGAACCATATCATTTCACTAATAAACATATGATGTTTGATAGCATCTTATATTGCTTATTTGGCGTTTTATTAGCATAATAAGATGATCCTCATTTAAATATCAATATAAGAATGTGTTCTTCCTTTAGTATGCACCGATTATGTTTTCGTCGCTCCAAGACATCACGTGATGATCGGGTGTTCTTGGATCCACGACCATATTTCGGTTGTAAGACAGTTACACAAGCGAATACTAAGGTTCTTACTTAGCGAGCCTAGCATGTATAGACATGGCCTCGGAACACGGGCCAAAAGGTTAAGCATGAGTCATATAGTAGATATGATGCCCATTTGATGCTCGCCTTTGAAGCTACAACGACTCACATGATGATCGGACTTGGTGTAGTGGATTTGGTTCATGTAATCACCAAAAAGACATGAGGGATGTCGTTTTTGAGTGGTAGTTCATTCGTAGTATGGATTAGTTGAACTTAATCTATCATAAACTTAGTCTAAACTTTACAAATTTTGTTGTAGATGGCACCACCTGCTTTTAATTTCAATGTGTTCATGGAGAAAGAGAAACTTGCAACGAATGGTAGCAACTTTACCGAATGGGCCATGAATTTGAGGATTCTCCTCTCTGCTGCACAAAAGCAATATGTGCTAGAAGCGCCGCTAGGCCCCCCACCTTTTGAGGATGCCCCTGATGAGGAGAAGAATGTCTATCAAACTCGTCAGGAGGACCACAACTTAGTTCATTGCAGCATATTGTATGGGCTAGAGCCAGAACTTCGAAAGCGTTTCGAAAACAGCAATGCATTTGATACAATGGGTGAGTTGAAAATGATTTTCGACACACATGCTGCTGTAGAGAGCTACAATGCTTCAGAAAAGTTCTTTAGCTGCATGATGGAAGAGCACAACTCCGTAAGTGAGCATGTACTCAAGATGTCGGGTTACGCTGATAAGCTTGTGTCCTTGGGAATATCGATTCCCATTGACTTAGGCATCCATCGTGTTCTGCAGTCTCTACCACCTAGCTATAAAAGCTTTGTGATGAACTATAATATGCAAGGCATGAAGAAGTCTCTCCCCAAGCTTGTGTCAATGCTTAAAACTGCAGAAGTGGAGATCAAAAAGGAACATCAAGTGTTGATGATCAATAAGAACACTGGTTTCAAGAAAGACAAGAAGGGAAAATGGAAGGGAAGTAAGGGCGGCAAGCCAGTTGCCGTGCCTGAAAAAAAAACCGAGTTGGACCTAAGTCTGATACCGAGTGTTACTATTGTAAGGGGACTGGCCACTGGAAGCGCAACTGCCCCAAGTATTTGGCAAATAAGAAGGCCGGCAAGGCAAACAAAGTTATATATGATATACATGTTATTGATGTGTACTTGGATAGTGCTCGCAGTAGCACCTGGGTATTTGATACCGGTTCAGTTGCTAATATTTGTAACTCGAATTAGGGGCTGCGGAACAAGCGACCGCTAGCAAGGGGTGAGGTCAAGATGCGTGTAGGCAATGGATCAAGCGTTGATGTGATCGCGTAGGAACGCTACCTCTCCACTTGCCGTCGGAATTAGTAATAAACTTTAATAATTGTTATCTGGTGCCTGCACTGAGCATGAACATTGTATCTGGATCGTCTTTGATGCGAAGTGGTTATTCATTTAAATCCGAGAACAATGGTTGTTCTATTTATATGAATGAAATCTTTTATGGTCATGCACCGATGATGAATGGTTTATTTCTATTAGATCTCGATGATAATGTTACACATATTCATAATGTTGATGCTAAAAGGATTAAACTTAATGATGATATATCCGCATATATGTGGCACTGCCGTCTAGGTCATATTGGCGTTAAACGCATGAAGAAGCTCCATTCGGATGGACTTTTAGAATCACTTGATTTTGAATCATTTGATACATGTGAGCCATGCCTTATGGGCAAGATGACTAGAACGCCGTTTTACGGTTCAATGGAACGGACGACAGATTTATTAGAAATCATACATTCTGATGTATGTGGTCCAATGAGTGTGTCGACGCGAGGTGGATATCGTTATTTTGTTACTTTCACAGATGATTTGAGTAGATACGGTTATATTTACTTGATGAAACACAAGTCTGAAACCTTTGAAAAGTTCAATGAATTTCAGAATGAAGTGGAAAATCATCATAATAGAAATATCAAATTTCTACGGTCCGACCATGGAATTGACTATCTAAGTTACGAGTTTAGCACTCACATGAAAGAGTGTGGAATTGTTTCACAACTCACACTTGCCGGAACACCACAGAGAAATGGTGTGTCAGAACGTCGTAATCGTACTTTATTGGATATGGTTCGATCTATGATGTCTCTGACGAACTTGCCATTGTCATTTTGGGGTTATGGACTAGAAACTGCTGCATTCACTTTAAATCGGGCACCATCTAAATCCGTTTAAAAGACACCGTATGAATTGTGGTTTGGAAACAAACCTAAGCTGTCATTTCTTAAAGTTTAGGGATGCGATGTTTATGTGAAGAAACTTCAACCGGATAAACTGGAACCCAAAGCGGAAAAATGAGTCTTCATAGGATACCCTAAGGAAACTATTGGGTATTCCTTCTATCACAGATCCGAGGGCAAGGTTTTTGTTGCTAAGAATGGATCCTTTCTAGAGAAAGAGTTTCTCGCGAAAGGTGTGAGTAGTCGAAAGGTAGAACTCGAAGAGGTTATTGAACCTTCTCTTCAAAGTATGGCGAGTAGCGCAGCGCCGAAAGTAGTTCCGGAGTTGTCTTCACTAGTTGAAGAGGGAACTAATGATAATGATCATGAAACTCCGAAAGAGAATACTACCGAACCTCACAGGTCTAGCAGGACGCGTGCAGCTCCCGAGTTGTACGGAAACCCTGTTATGAATTTCATGGTTGATGAAATTGATGACCCTGCGACGTATGAAGAAGCGATGATGAGCCCGGATTCCAACAAATGGTTAGGAGCCATGAAATCCGAGATGGAATCCATGTATGAAAATCAAGTTTGGAACTTGGTGGAATTACCTCACGACCGAAAGGCCGTGGAGAACAAATGGATTTTCAAAAGGAAAACTGATGTTGATGGTAATGTGACTGTCTATCAAGCTCGAATTGTCGCAAAAGGGTTTCGCAAAATTCAAGGAGTTGACTACGATGAGACATTCTCTCCCGTAGCGATGTTAAAGTCAGTTAGGATTATGTTAGCAATTGCTGCATATTTCGATTATGAGATATGGCAGATGGATGTCAAAACTGCGTTTCTCAATGGTAATATTGAAGAAGAGTTGTATATGATACAACCAAAGGGTTTTGTCGATCCTAAGGATCCTAACAAGGTGTGCAAGCTTCAACGATCAATCTATGGATTGAAGCAAGCATCACGAAGTTGGAATCGCCGCTTTGATGAGGTGATCAAAGAGTTTGGATTTGTCCAAACTAATGGAGAAGCTTGTATTTACAAGAAAGTGAGTGGGAGCAATGTGGCATTTCTGATATTATATGTGGATGGCATATTATTGATTGGAAATGATATAGATCTTTTAAACAGTGTTAAAAGTTATCTAAATAGCAAATTTTCAATGAAGGACCTAGGTGAAGCGTCATACATATTAGGCATAAAGATCTATAGAGATAGATCTAGACGCCTAATAGGGCTATCGCAAAGTACATACCTTGATAGGATTTTAAAGAAGTTTAAAATGGACGGAAGTAAGAAGGGGTTCTTACCTATGTTGCAAGGCAAGACATTGAGTAAGACTCAAAGTCCAGCTATGGCGGAAGAAAGAGAGATAATGGATAAAGTTCCCTATGCTTCAGCCATAGGCTCTATAATGTATGCCATGCTATGTACAAGACCGGATGTGGCACATGCTATTAGTTTGACTAATAGGTACCAATCGGATCCAGGTTCAGAACACTGGATAGCGGTCAAGAATATCCTTAAGTACTTACGAAGAACTAAAGATATGTTTCTTGTGTACGGAGGTGAAGAAGAGCTCGTTGCTAAGTGTTATGTTGATGCAAGCTTTGACACCGATCCGGATGACTCTAAGTCTCAATCCGGATACGTATTTCTCATGAATGGCGGAGCGGTTAGTTGGAGGAGCTCCAAACAACCTGTGGTGGCGGGATCAACAATGGAGCCGAATATGTTGCTGCTTCAGAAGCGGCTCAGGAAGCAGTTTAGATGAAGGAGTTCATATCCGAACTAGGAGTGGTTGCAAACGCGTTGGACCCAAAGGTGATCTATTATGACAACAATGGTGCCATTGCCAATGCCAAAGAGCTAAGGTCTCACAAGCATTCCAAGCATATTAAGCGCCGATTTCACTCCATCCGCGAGCATATCAAGGATGGAGATATAAAGATTTGTAAAGTGCACACGGATCTCAATGTAGCAGATCCGTTGACTAAGACTCTCCCTAGAGCAAAACATGATCAACACCAGAACTCGATGGGTGTTAGATTCATCACTATGTAACTAGATTATTGTCTCTAGTGCAAGTGGGAGACTGAAGGGAATATGCCCTGAGAGGCAATAATAAAGTGTTTATTATGTGTATTCCAAGTATATGATAGATGTTTATTTTGCATGCTATAATTATATTAATACGGAAACGTTAATACATGTGTGTTTAATAAACAAACAGAAAGTTCCTAGTTATGCCTCTCTCGTAAACTAGCTAGTTGATTAACAAGATGATCAAGGTTTCCTGATCATAGACATTGGATGTTGTTAATAACGGGATCACAACATTAGTGTAATGATGTGATGAACATTCATCCGAAGTATAGCATTATGATCAAAGTCATTGAGTTTATATTGCTATAACAGCTTACGAAGTGATCCTAATCCTTAGACCATGAGATCATGTCAATCACTAACACCGGAAGAGTTTCTTGATAACATCAAACGTCACACCGTAACAGGGTGATTATAAAGATGGGTTCAGAACTAATAAAGTGTTATGTTGAGGCCCATGGATCGAGAGTGGAATTTGTTCATCCCAATGACGGATAGATATACTCTGGGCCCTCTCGGTGATATCACATTGGTTAGCTTGCAAGCAAGTGATTTGATCACTAGAATGTTATATCACGGGAACGAGAAAAGAGTGCATGTCAGTAACGAGATCAAACTAGGTATGGAGATACTGATGATCGAATCTCGGACATGTAATACATCGCGAAACAAAGGGATTAAGATACGAGCATAAAAGGTTCCGACGATCACAAGAAAGTCATCGTTGAATGTGTGGGAGTCAGTATGGGTCTCTGGATCCCGCTTCTGATTATTGATCCAAGAGGGGTCTCGATCATGTCCGCATTATTCACGAACCATAGGGTGACACACTTAAGAGACACCGACATCCAATTGGAGCAAAAGTTTCATGCCGGAAAGAATAACAAGCGCAGGAATTTATTTCACTAGATACCGAAATAGGTTTTCGGGTGAAATTGCAGAAAGTGTTTTTGCATGTGAAATAGAATTCTAGCAAGGGGTTATATGTGAATGTTTGTCATTAAAGTAATTGACAAAATTCTGAATAAATAAAAATAGTTTTATTTAATGAGAGTTTGCATTAAATTTGGTGGAAATTTAATGGCAAGTTTGAGTGGGATTTTGAGTGGAGGGATTTTAAAGGAAATTTGTGAGTGGAGTGTCCACCCACATGAAGAGGGGAGGAAAAGGGGGCAGCCCCCATGCGCCGTCCACCCCTTGGGGTTCCCCCTCTCCTATAAAAGGCACCCCTCCTCACTTCTCACTCACACCTCCTCGTGAAGGATCTCTCTCCCCCTCTAGAATTTAGCCCCCATGGTCTCAGACTAGCGAGATACATGTTCCCGGTGGCTATTCGGCAAGAAAGAGTTGTGCTTCTGCTGCATCGCTGGAGCGAGGAGGCGGAGGTTGCTCGGTCCCTCAGATGTGTGTGCGAGCACGGATGCGCTGCTGATTTGCGGCGCTAGGACTTCCTCTCGATCTTTGTTGGTCTTCAAGGGTATGTTTTCTATGGATATATATCCGCCCGTTGTTTGTATCTAGTAGATAGATCTTGGTACATAGTTTTTCCCATCGTAGGAATTTTTTTGTTTTCTATGCTGCGAACCCTTCAGGCGCAACACCACCGAAGGTCCTGCATACACCAGAGTGGTGGAGTAGGGGATGTTGATGTCGACGTTGAAGGCCGAAGGAGGGAGCGGCGCGGCGCAGGGGAAGACCATGTTTGGGTTGAACCCGCCGTCGAACTCGGGGGACGAGGAGTACCTCTGCCGGGGGTTCGCCTGGCTCTCCTGAAAGCCGGCTGGCAAGATCGGCGAGAATCCGGCCGGCGAGCCGACACTCGCATGGCTTCCCTAGTGGGGGCGATACGGAGCCGCCATCATCGCCGCGCGCGAAGCCACCGCTTGGTTCGCCCTCATCGTCAACTGCTCTTCCGCTGCCGTCTGCTCTTGTTCTAGCCTGAGCTTCGCCCTCTCCTTTTTGTCCTTCCGTTCGTCGTACATGATCTTTCGCCTCTACGACTTGGCCATCCACTCGGTGCTGGACATGCCCTCCGGCTTTGTCGCCGGTGCTCTCGGCTTCCTCGCCTTCTTCTCTCCCGAAACCTTGCCGAGGTTCGATCTAGGTTTGATGAAACCCTTGGGTGGCATGGCGGGCGGGAGCACGATGAAGTGGATGGAGTGGGGGGAATGGGGAAGAAAGGCCGGGGGAGAAAGAAAATGGCGGGAATTTGGCCTTCTATCGCCGATAGAGCTGGCCCATGCTCGTTTTCGCTTCGTCCGGCGTTCCCAGGGCGTTCCCGGGATACCGGGAATGGCCTGGAAAGCCCGGACCAAAGTTCGCTCAAATCTGGATGAAAAGAGGTTCCTGGGAACGCGACTGGGCCGGTTTTTTGCGTCCGGATCGGTGTCCTGGGAATGCTAGTGGATATGCTCTCAAAGGGGCTCAACTTACTTCCTCTGATCACCATATGCGGCGATTGCATGACAACGACTCCAATACCACAACTTATTAGTAGCAGTGGAAAGGGTCCGGGTCCTCCTCTCCCTCTGCTCCCCGGTGTTGAGGGTCAAAAGTGAGTGGTCGGGCCAACCCGAGCCCTCTCCGGCGGCACGGGGGGCCGAAGATGCGAAGGAAAGGCGCCGAAGTAGTTTTTAAGGTTAGGTTTTCGGTTTTCGGCAGTTTGTCGGTTGTTTGGAGTTGGTCTTCGGATCTTGGCATCTAGATCTGGGGTTTAGGGCCTTTATTCTTGCGTCTCTAGCTCCTCTAGTTGGAGCAGGGCGGCAAGAGGAAGGTCACTATCTCTGTTAATAACTTAGGGGCTGCGATAGGTGTGATGGTGCTGCCGAGGTGCTGCGTGTTAGAGGCTCTCCTGGCCGGATGTGGAAGCGGGGAAAGCAAGGTGACGTGGTAGGGTGCGTGGTGGAGGCTCTCTGGCTGAACGTGGAGGCGAGGAGATCCGAAACTAGGCATCTTCCTCGACAACAGCTTGTAGGTTGTTCTGCCCTCCGATTCTTGAGGTGATGGTGCCCTGGGGTCCTTCTTCTCCTCCCGGTGGTAGTGGTGATATACAGGAGGTGGAAGAGGTCTTGGGGATCCTTCGATTTGGAGCTCGATGGTCTACCCTCGACGTGCGATGTAGCCACACGAAATCTACGATTAGTGGAGTATCCAAGCGAAGGTTGTATAGCCGACACTATCCTTGGCAATCGAAGCCACTCCACGCCCAGTCGAGGCCGAGCCTTTTCTTCCTCCAATGGAGGATTTTTTATCTCGGCGCACCCCAAGTGGTTCCGTCCCCGGTGGTGGTGTCGGTGCCCACGCCTGGAGGTCCCTGAAGGCCGATGATAAAGACGAAGGAGCTGACAGCATTCAGTTCTAGAGGTCACCGGAATTCTGCGGTGGAGAGGATCGAAGACCCGATTGCTTTCTAAAAAAATTCATGAGGTCCTTTCTGTAATTATTGAGGCCTTATCTTCAAATTCTAGGTTTTCTAGGACAAGAGTTGTTAGGGGCCTCTTTGTAACTATGTACCCACCCTTTAATTTAACGGAATCGCTAAAACACAATTAGCTGTGATGTAGCTTACGTCACAACTAGCTTGTATATCGTTGATTTTTTCTGGTCACTGAGATTGGTGCGGTCCGTTTCCTTCTTTGAGCTAGCTTGTGTGCAATTTTTCGATTTTTTGTTGTTGTTGTTGTTCGATTTGTGGGCCGTCGCTGATGTTGTTCGGTGTGTGAACCGTTGCTGCTGCCGATCAGTTTGTGGGACATGGTTGCTATCCAGCTATTGTGATTCCTTGCCGTAGAAAACACACACTTTGAAAGCACACACTGAATATAGACAGCATACATAAATCGGTTGCCTTTTTTCATTTGTTTTTTTCTTTTTGGTTGGCAGGAGTGTGTGATTTGATTAACTTGTTTTTTTAGCTACTGTTATACTTTTTGGTGATGGAAACATGTTAGTGGCTACAAATTTGTCTCTCTTTTTTTAGACGAAAAAATCTTGTTGTTATTTATAGATTGTTTAAGAATATATTTGTGGATGTGGTTGTTTTAAATAAAAAGTAAGAATATTTTTAAGGAAGTTTCTCATCCACTTAATTTTAGCATTTTTTTACCTATGTACAAGGTTTGTCATTCGTTTTTATTGTTTTCTTATATAAGTACTAGGCTTAGACAATCCTAGGCGTGTAGCATATCACATTTTTCTAGTGTCAAAGAGTTCTGAGCCCAATAGGGTTTTTCCCTCCCCGGGTATTTATTCATTTTTTATCCATTGTTCTAGTTAAACCAATTCATTAGATCTTCATCCATTGTTCTTAGAATAATTTGTTTATTATTTTCCTATTGATCTTTAACCTAGAAAACATGAGCAACGCAAGGACAACATACAATGTATCATCAGCCACCCCCCGTATTTGTGAAAAATCTCCACGTACTCTTTACAAGTTTTCTGTCAAAATGGTTGATGTCGATATTGATGATTCAGTTGTAAGTTTATCTATTTTTAGTATCAATTTTTATCTATAGTTTTTTATATATTAAATTTTGTTTATTTTTATATATTGTTGTTTTTCATGATTTTTTGCTCGTTTTTCCCCTTGTTGTAGGTTGTTCCATGTCGTTTTAACGAGTGTATAGGAATTTTATGTCCTAACAAATGAAAGTGTTAGCTGGACTTCCTAATCATGGGTTAGAGAATTTGATACCCAAGAGTGATCACCATATTTATCTAGATAGGGTTGGCACAAAAATGTACATGTGTGGTCCATACCGGAATTTGTTGATTGAAGCTTTTGATATAGAGAGGACATTGTTTCATTTGAATATGATACATGGAGAGAGTGTTTTTAAATTAAAGTTGCTTCAGGTGATGGTTATAGGAAGAATTGGGCTCTCTTCCCAAGAAAGTTATGTTATTATTTTTTTATGTTAGTGTTTTTGATTTTGTTTTTAGTGCCGTTTTTACAATGCTTTGAAAACTGTGTTTCAATATTTAGAGGTATTTGATATACCAGCCGGGTGCGAGCCATATTTGTTCAATACACATTTCGAAGGTATTTGTGATGTTAACCAAACGGAAATGAACAGGATAGTTACTACCATGTTTGATCAGAAGATGAAGCTTGGGAATGATGATTCATTCCTAATTTTTTATGTGTACATGCTTGATGTTGATGACATGTATCGTTTGGTTAGTTTTTTTTATTTTATTCATTTTGTTTATTATCTACAATTCTCATATTCTAAGCAAAATTTAATTTTTGTATTTGATGTTTTTACAGGAAGTACCTTATGAGGTGTTCCCAACTACATTTGAAATCCCACATAGAGGCGAATCACGTTATGCTTGGGCCGAAAGAGTTGTGCTTGGATCATACAAGACTCTTGGAGAATTTTTTAGCATCTGTTATAATTTGACTTATTTTGTTGGCATTGCAAACTTAAAAGCACATGGTCTTATTCTTGCAATTTCTGGTGTAAGACAAGGATACATCACACTTGATGTATACAAGTGCGAAAGAAATTAGAATATTATTACTAATGGTGAACAAATAAGATAAATAATTTCCATATGTTTTTAGGATGTTTTAATATAGATTTTTTATTTTTCATAGTTTCATGTGCAAATAATTCGGATGTAATTTTTATTTTTGTTTAAATTTTCCATGATTTTTGTATCATATTTTTGAGTAACAATTACTATTTTAATTACTAATTGGTGCATGAGCGGAAGATTGTTTGCATGCTCTATCTCCATTGGACTCCATCTCTATGTGGTTTCACTATAATTTGTCTTGCCCGTTCTAACTTTATCCCCCCCCCCCCAAATTTTAGCACGCTCCTAGTTGAAAGTTAGAAAGAACCTTATCAATTATTAATTGCAATCGGCAATACATGATGGTGGCGAGACTCCTATTGTATGGTCCCTGTACAGTTGGCATGTGCAAGATTTTTTTTGCTTTTTTAATAATGAGTTGCATCTGTAGTTGAAACTGAATTTTTCTCGGGATATTTTTAGTGAGTTGCATGTGCACTTAAAACTGGCTTTTCTCATGGAAGGAATAATATTAGTTGTATGTGGACTTGAAACTATATATTTTTCTTGGCATCCTAACGAGTCACATGTGCACTTGAAACTGGATTTTTCTCGGGGGGAGAGAGATTTTTGCAAGTAGTTTTGTAAATCATGATAATATGAGTTGCATGTGGACTTGAAACTAGTTTTTTTCTCGGGATCCAAATGAGTTGCATGTCCACTTGAAACTAGCTTATCTAGGGGGGAGTGGAGGAGGGGGGAGAGTTGCAAGTAGGTTTGTAACGATTTTTTTTGCTTTGATATGAGTTGCATGTGGACTTGAAATTAGCCTTTTTCTCGGGATCCAAATGAGTTACATGTGCACTTGAAATTGGCTTTTCTCAGGGGGACGGGGATGAGTTGCTAGTATATTTGAAACTGGCTATTCTCTAGGGAACGGGAGAAGGTGAGAGAGAGATGTAAGTAGTTTTGTACTTGAGATTTTGTTGCCTTCTGAATATGAGTTGCATGTGTACTTGTACTGGATTTTTCCTAGGAATCCCAACAAGTTGCATGTGCACTTGAAACTGGATTTTCTTCGGGGAGGAGGGGAGGACAGGTGGTAGAGTTGCAAGTAGGTTTATAACTGAGATTTTTTTTGCTTTTCATACAAGTTGCATGTCGCTTGAATCTGTTTTTCTCGGGAGGGGGAGGAAGGGGTGGGAGAGTTGCAAGTAGGTTTGTAATTGATAATTTTTTCTCCTGATTACAAGTTGCATGTGCACTTGAAACTAGATTTTTTCTTGGGATCTCAACGAGTTGCATGTGCACTTGAAACTAGCTTTTCTTTGTGGGAAAGGGTGACGAGGGTTCGACTCGTCAATGCCCATTGTTATGAACTTAGGTTTTGGAGAAGATGGGGATGCTGGAAGTCGCGAGACAGTTAACAGACCCGCAGCAAGGGGACACGAGGTTTACCCAGGTTCAGGCCCCCGAAGGGAAAACCCCACTCCTCCGGGTGCCCTAGTCCCGTTGGGGTTGGGCGACGGTGGCGCATTTGAGGCGTTACGAGCCTGCGGGTCAGGAGGGGGATTTCGCGGGTCACCGCCTTCACCGATGTTAGCATCGAGGATGGCCACGCATATGTAGCGGTGGGGGGACCGTTACTCCCACAGCTTTCAGATCCGGAACCGTAGGTCCCTTCATTAGTAGGAGGATCACACATATCGGAATTGCAACTGATGCTATCATCCGAGTCGCTTGCTAGCGATGTTGTGCACAAGGCGCCGATTGGTGGCACCCATGAAGTGGCCCTGATCGGCGCGGGGGGGTGGGGAGGGGGGGACACCCGCTCTGGAAGGCGGAGGGTGCCAGTTTGCCCCACCTAGAAGCAGAAGCTCCCGAACAGCATCTTGAATCCGTCGCCTACAGACTCGAAATCCTTGCGTGTGACGGGAAGGTGGGCGGTGAATTCGAAAGCGCCAAAGAGGAGGTGACTCTCCGTCACCGAGGAATGGAAGATCGCTTCGAATGGGACCGTCATGACTGCACGATCAGCGTCCCTAGTTCCCACAGACGGCGCCAATTGACGAGGGTTCGACTCATCAATGCCCATTGTTATGGACTTGGGTTTAGAGAAGATGGGGATGCTGGAAGTCGCGAGACGGTTAACAGACACGCGGCAAGGGGACACGAGGTTTACCCAGTTTCAGGCCCCCGGAGGGAAAACCCTACTATTGCTTGTCTATTCTTGATTACGGCAAGGGGACACGAGGTTTACCCAGGTTCAGGCCCCCGGAGGGAAAATCCTACTACTGCTTGTCTGTTCTTGATTACGGTGGAACCTAAGGTTACATGGGTGCACAGATGCAATCCGGCGTGAGGTGTGTGTAGGAGTTGGAGAGATCCTCCTCACCGTGCCCTCCTGGCCTTTATATAGATAGGTGACACGTCGGAAACATATCTATAATTTTTGATGTTCCATGCTTGTTTAGTATCCACTTTGCTTTGCTTTGACTACACTTTGAGGTGTTTTTATATGTTTTCTGGTACTAACCTATTAACAAGATGCCACAGTGCCAGTTACCTATTTTCTTCTATTTTTGGTTCTAGAAAAGCTAGTAAGGAAATATTCTCGGAATTGGACGGGACAAAAGCCAAAGTCAATATTTCACCGAGGAGAACACGGAGTTCAAAGGAGAGACGGAGGGGAGCCACAGGGCGGCTGCACCCCCCAGGCGCAGGCCCACCCTGGGCCGTGCCTGGGCAGGGTGTGGGCCCCCTGGCCGCCCTCCTGCCTCGCCTCTTCGCCTATAAGAAGCCCCCGATGCCTAAACCCTAAGGACCCAATCAATATTCCATGAAACAGTGTGTAGCGGCCTCCACCATCGTCCCTAGATCGGGGGGATCTGAAGCTCTTCATGGCAACCTGTCAGAGGGGAGATCATCCCGAAGGCCTTCTTCTTCATCATGCTAGCCCCCGGTATGAAGCGTGAGTAGTTCCACCTTGGACTACGGGTCCATGTAGTAGCTAGATGGTTGTATCTCCTCCTTTGTGCTTTCATGTCTAGATCTTGTGAGCTCCGTTCATGATCAAGATCTCATCTATTTGTAATCATGCATGTTGTGTTTGTGGGGATCCGATGGATATTAAGATTACTATGTCAGATTGATTAATGGTTTTGTCTTATTGATTCTATCATGTCTGTGTTGTTTGTGATCTTGCATGCTCTCCGTTGTTAGTGGCTATCTTGGCCAAGTAGTTGCTAGTGACTCCAAGAGGGGGTATTTATGCTCGATAGTGGGTTCATGCCTCTATTTAATCTAAGGGAAGTGACAGAAATCTCTAAGGCTGTAGATGTGTTGTTGCTACTAGGGAGAAAACAGCGGTCTCTTGTTCATGGAACAAGTGGATTGTTTACCTTACACACTTTGCTAAAAGCAGTGTTCTGTTGCTTGCAACTTAATACCGGAGGGGGTTCGGATGATAACCCAAAGGTGGACTTCTAGTCATAGATGCATTTGTATGGCGGTCTATGTATCTTGTTGTATTGCCCAATCGAATCTCATAGGATATTAATGTCTAGTATTGCATTGTTATGCCTTGCTCAGTCCTTTCAATTGCCCTGCTGTAATTTGTTTACCCAGCATGCCATGTTTGTTTATCTAAGGAGAACACCTCTAGTGAATTATGGACCCCGGTCCAATCTTTACCATTTATAGATCTTCCGATGTTACTGTTTACTTGCTGCAAACTATTATCACTTTCCACACCATACAGTTAATCCTTTTGTTACAGCAACCGGTGAGATTGACAACCTCACTGTTCATTGGGGCAAAGTCTTGAGTTTGTGTTGTGTAGGTTTCCAAGTTGCTTGCAACACCTTTGAGACATTTCCTTCCTCCTACTGGTTCGATAACCTTGGTTTCTTACTGATGGAAAAACTTGTTGTTGTGCTCATCATACCTTGCTCTTGGGGTCTTCCAACAAAGCACCCATGACAACACCGTGCGCGTCAGCCGTTGTCGGGGACATATAGGACAGCTTCAATATCTTCCTCCCCGTCAAGCTTTTTCTGGCGATGTTGCCGGGGAGGATAAGGACGTCTTCACAAGGGGAGTCCTTCTCAACCTTTCTATTTACTTTGTTTTTGGTTTGCTTAGTTTATTTTGCTTGGTTTTGTTTGCCTATTTTTTATCAAAAACTCCAAAAAAATAGTTTAGTTTGGTTTGCTTTCTCTTATCAAAAACACAAAAATAGTTCCTGCTCTATTTGCTACTATGTCTGGTTTTGGTCCAATCCTTGTGTCACCTATGGAAAGGATCTTCACTTTCAAGCAAGGAAGTGGAGAGAGTTTCAAAGAAGCTTGGTCTATAATCTCTGCTTTACAAAGGGAAACTGAGCCTAAGATGAGTCTTAGCTTGGTTATTAATAGTTTCTACCACGATATTGCTCTTTTTTATAGATATGCTTTGGATGTTGTGGCTGAGAAAGATATTTTTCATTGTATTGAGGATGAAGATTTATATGCTATAAAGATATTGATTATAATTTATAATATGCCTGGCAAGTCTGATTCTTCTTTTATAGACATTTATGCTAGGTTAAACACTCTTGAGTCCAGTACTGCTGCTTTGAACAGTTGCTATCACACACTTAGAGAGCACCATGGTTATGTTCCAATAAACTCTGAGCCTTTAAAGTGGTTTCCTACAATCAAAGTCTCTATAAATAGTGCAACTTTTGATGCTCCTTGTGATATCATGTCTGAATTTTGCCTTATGCCTAAAGATATTTATGAGTCTTTGAGTCTTTGGGGACTTTCTAAAGGAGGAGAAGAAATATCTCTTACCAACCATGCAACTTTACTACCCATTGGAATAGTTGAAGGTGTGTTTACAAAAATCTTAGGGAAAATGGTGTCTACTGATTATCTTGTTATTGAATGTGTAGGAAAATGACAGATTACGCTTGGAAGATCCTTGTTGAAACACCTTGGAGCAATAATAGATGTGGGAAAGGGCATTATGCATTTTGCTCCTCCAGTAAGCAACCATATATTCCCTAAAGAGAAGAAGAAAGGTAAGAAAGGTAGGAGCAAGAAAGTTGATGTTAATGCTTCTTCATTTGAAAATACTTGATTCTTGCTTCTTGTGCCTAACTTAAAGACGTTAAACAAAAGTACTCGTTGGGAGATAACCCAAGAGTTTTCTTGAGTTTTGGAAGTTATTACTTCAGTAATGACCTCTCCTTATCCTTTTTGTTTGCTTTTTGTGCCAAGAATGACCTCTAATGAGAGGGGAGTAAGATTTGGTGAGTTGCTGTCCCAAAACAGATTTTTGTGCTCCACCGTAAAAATTTGTGTAAAATCTCTATAAGTAGGATTGATCTGATATTTTATAAATAAATCCCCCAGTATGTTAGCTAACTTTCGTTAGTTCGACACTTTTTGAGTTGAGCAACAAAAGGTCTTCGAAAAAATCGGTTTCTACCCGCTGGTCTGTTTTGACAGATTTCTGCCATTATTTGCATTTGCTTCTTACTGATTCCTTTTCGGGTTCTTTTTGGGAAATTGAGATTTTTGAGGGAGTTGCTACAGTATCTTGTGTTTTTAGTGAAAAGTTTTGCTATTCAAAAGCTAAACCTAAGGGTCTATTATCTTTTGAATACACTAATGTTGCTAATGAAGATTGTGTGAAGTTTTGTATGAAGGAAAATTTCAGGTGTAGAGAGAGAATGATGTAATGAGATGAAGAATGGACAAAAGATCAAGCTTGGGGATGCCACCCCGGTGTCACACCAAGAAATATCCAAGAAGTACAAGTGTCAAAGCTTGGGGATGCCCAAGGCATCCCCTTCTTCATCAATGAAAACTCAGGTCTCTCTAGACACTTTGTTTTTACTGTTTCATGCACTGTTGTGTTGTTCTTGGAGCGTCTTAGTTTTCATCTTCTTTGCTTAGTTTGCTTGAATAAAGTAGTTTGGACCCCCGTTCTCGCTATGTTGTTTCAAATAAGTTGCTTGGTGTTGGAAAGGAGTAGAAAGTTCTTGCTTGATAAGTGCAAGAGGAGCTTGCATTGACTGTGACTTAGACTTTAGCATGCCATGCTAGGTGTTATTTTGACCTTATGCTTCGTGATTATTGCTGTAGCATGTCTTGTTCCAAACAATTGGGATTGCTTAGTGTGCCTTAAATAAATTATGCTTGTTTTAGCATGCAAAAGCATAGTATTGCGGTATTCTCCTTTGATGCTTTGTTTGGGTTGACTTGGCACATGCTCACACCATGTTATGACTATGACAAGTCATCATAGCCTCTATGATCATCTAGTCCTTGACTTGTAGTACCACTCTATGCTTTGATTAGTAATGTTTTGTTGCTCTGCATGATTATGGCCATTATTGCTCTCTTAGTTGGTTGCTCCCAGTCTTTTGCTAGCCTCCACTTGTATGAGTAAGCTCTACTCATACTTCCAACTCCCAAGAAACCAAGTTATTCAAAGTGTCCACTATAAATTCCTATGCATGGTATGTTATACCATTCCAAGTATATTCTTGTTTTCAGCTATCTTCCAATTTAAAACTATTTTGTTATGTCAAAACTTAGTGATTAAAGCCCTCACAAACTTGATGGCACACTTTATATTCTTTGCCCCTAATAAACTTGAACCATTGTGTCGTCTATGTTGTATATGCTTGCACTTATACGTTGGAATTAGCAGAACCGTCTGTCATGGGGAACGTTTTCAACATTGCACTTGTACTTTGTACTCAGTTGATATCATGCTCTTTGGTCTATGGATGTCACCGGTGTGAAATAAAGAGGGAACTTGTAAGTCATGGAGTATGTATTTTGTGTTAGAGAAACGCCTGGGCCGCTAGCCTAAGCCATGCCTAATCATGGTGGAAATTTGCAGCATCACCATAGTGAGCTATCTATGAAGCATCCTCAATAAAAAGATATGCATATAGTAAATAAAAAGATCGCTGAGATGCTCATTTTCTGCTTGCCTTGTCATTTTGGTTATGGGATAGCTCCTGTACCATGTGCAAGGGGTACCCTGTTGGCGGTTCTCTATGATATGCATGTACTGTAGTGGTTCGTAGCATGGAAAACAAAAAATTTCTACCGCATGCAAACAAACAAGCCAAGATCTATCTACTAGATTGTAGCAACGAGTCGATAGAGGAACTCACCCTCGAAGATTCCAAAGCGGTTAACGAGAGCAGATTCTCGTGGGTGATGTAGCCGTACTCTTGCCGATCTCAAGATAGCGTAGACGATCCTTCCGGCGCTGCGCTCCGGCAGCGCTTCCGCAGTCGGTCACACGTTCGATACTCGATGAAGACCTTCCTCTCCCTTGTTCCAGCAGGCAGCGGAGGTGGTAGCACTCTCCTCGCGATTCCGGCAGCACGACGGCGTGGTACCGGAAGTAGAGGGAGATCTCACAGGGCTTCGCCTTAAGCCGGAGCGAGTATGGTGGAGCAAGAGAGGTGCCTTGGCGATCTAGGGTTTAGAAGCACCAAGGGGGGAGCTTGGCCGACGGCTAGGGCTTGGGGAAGCCCCAACTCGGCGAGTTGGAGGAACCCTAGGTGGTGGCGGCGACTTGGAGGAGGCCGACGGCTAGGGCTAGGGTTTTGGGTGTGTTGGGTGTAAGGGAAAGGGGCAGCCCTACCCCTCCTTATATAGGTGGGAGGGTGCGGCTTGGGTTGAGGGAGTCCTCCCCCAAGTCGGCCTCCTTGGCCGGCGGGTGGAGGGAGAGAAACTCCTCCCCAAGTAGGTTTCCTACTCTCCCTCCACCATGCAAACTTGCCGTTTGACTTTTTCAAATTGGCGTTTGACTTTCAAACTAGGATTTGATTTCTCCCTTTATTTTGCCCAGCAAAGTGACCTAGCACATGATGCAACCATTCCACATTGTCATGACACATTCATGTACCCTTCCCCTCCGGAGTGCCGGACCTTCCGGACCCTTCTAGAACATTCCCGGTGAAAACACTGGAATCATTCCCCAACTCCGAAACAGGACTTTCCTTATATGAATGTTATTCTCCGGACCATTCCGGATCTCCTCGTGATATACCGGATCCCATCCGAGACTCCGAACAACATTCGGTCTCTTACTCATTATTCCATAACTACTCAACAACATTGAATCCTTAAGTGTGTCTCCCTACGGTTCGTGAATTATGCAGACATGATCGAGACACTTCTCTTATCAATAACCAATAGAGGAATCTGGAAATTCAGATGGCTCCCACATATTTCTACGATTACTTCGCGATCGAATGAACCACTTACATACGATACCAATTTCCCTTTGTCTCACGATAGTTTACTTATCCGAGGTTTTGATCGTCGGTATCTCTGCATACCTAGTTCAACCTCGTTACCGATAAGTACTCTTTTCTCGTTCCCGTGGTATGTGATCCCTTGTGAGCCAGTCACATGCTTGCAAGCTAATTGGATGACATTCCACCGAGAGGGCCCAGAGTATATCTATCCGTCATATGGATGTACAAATCCCACTCTTTATCCATGTGTCTCAACCCATACTTTCCGAACACTCAATGCCACCTTTATAGCCACCCAGTTACGGTGTGTGTTTGATGTCATCAAATAATCCTTCCGGTGATGGTGATAATCATGATCTCATGGTCGAAGGAATTAGGTTACTATGTATCAGAAAGCTTATAGCAATTGAACTATTAAAATGACTTGATCTTTATGCTACGCTTATCTATAGGAGTATGTCCATCATATCATTCTCCTAATGATATGATCTTGTTGTTAATAACATCTCAATGTTCATGATAGGGAAACCACAATCATCTATTAACCAACAAGCTAGCATTATGAAGAGGCTTTACTAGGGACTCTAATTTAGTTTACAAATCACACAAGTATTAATGTTTCCTGGTTAATACTGTTATAGCATGAATGTAAACATTTATCATAAACACAAAGATATAATAATAACTACATTTATTATTGCCTCTAGGGCATATCTCCAACATGTACTTACAATGAGAAGAACTTACATGTGACTGAACTTAAGTAGCATGAGGTGTGGCCCTCGTATTCAAGGGACTTGAGATTGCCAACTTATACTTTGTCAAGCATATACTCCATCTTTGTTCACTTTAACCTTAATCACCTCAAGGTGCTTATGATAGGGGTAGTGAGGGCTGAAAGCTAACAAGTACCATAATTTTTGGAAGATCTTTTTGAAACTTGAAATCCCTGCTTCCTTTATGAAAGGCCTTTCTTCCACTATTATTTGAGTCTCCACCTTCTACCCTTTAGGCACCAATAAGAGAGCATAGTTGCCATTCTTTGTGCAGTGTCCCAAAACTTATTGATTGATGCATACTGTCATATTAATTATTCTTATGATATTTGTATCTAGTCACCCTTGTGAACTTTGATGGTGCCCTATGCATCTATTTGCTACTCTATGAGGGACAAGCTGATTGCCAATATGCTATGTTTTCTGTATGTGAAACAAACAAACATTTTTCAATGCATGTTATTCATGATGTTTGTTTGTAGCCTTTCATGTTGCATGCATAGTTACTATGTACTATTGTTAGAACTCCATCTTTCATGCACATGTTTAGAGTTCTTTGTTCCCAGCTTTCAATGCTTGCAAATGGTTTGATCTTGGTTTTGATTGGTCATGTCACCTAAAAAATTATTCTTTTTATGACTTACCTACTCGAGGACGAGCACGAGTTAAGCTTGGGGATGTTTGATACGTCAGAAACGTATCTATATTTTTTGATGCTCCATGTTTGTTTAGTATCATTTGTCTTATGTTTTGTCTACACTTTGAGGTGTTTTTATATCTTTTCTGGAACTAACCTATTAACAAGTTGCCACAGTGCCAGTTGCCTGTTTTCTTCTGTTTTTGGTTCTAGAAAGGCAGAAAATCAATATTATCGGAATTGGACGGGACAAAAGCCAAAGTCAATATTTTACCGTGGGGGACACGAATCCAGAAGACGATACGAAGAAGCAAACCAGGGCGGCCAAACCCCCCTAGGCGCGGCCAGGGTTGGGCCCGCGCCTAGGAAGGGTGTGCCCCCCTGGTCGCCTCCCGGCCTCGCCTCTTCGCCTATAAGAAGCCCCCCGATACAGAAACCCTAAGTATCCGATCAAAACTCCACGAAACCTTCTGTAGCCGCCGCCACCGTCATCCCTAGATCAGGGAGATCTGAAGTTCTTCTCGGCACCCTGCCAGAGGGGAGATCATCCCGGAGGCCTTCTCTCTGGTATGATGCGTGAGTATTTCCACCTTGGACCATGGTTCCATGTAGTAGCTAGATGGTTGTATCTCCTCCTTGTGCTTTCATGTATAGATCTTGTGAGCTCCATTCATGATCAAGATCTAATCTATTTGTAATCATGCATGTTGTGTTTGCGGGGATCCGATGGATATTGAGATTACTATGTTATATTGATTAATGGTTTTATCTTTATGATTTTATCATGTCTGTGTTATTTGTGATATTGCATGCTCTCCGTTGTTAGTAGCTATCTTGGCCGAGTAGTTGCTAGTGACTCCAAGAGGGGGTATTTATGCTCGATAGTGGGTTCATGCCTCTAGTTTCCAAGGGAAGTAACATAAATATCTTCGGTTGTAGATGTGTTGTTGCTACTAGGGAGAAAACAACGGTCTCTTGTTCATAGAACAAGTGGATTGTTTACCTTATACACTTTGCTTAAAGCAGTTGTCTGTTGCTTGCAACTTAATACTGTAGGGGGTTTGGATGATAACCTAAAGGTGTACTTCTAGTCATAGATGCAGTTGGATGGCGGTCTATGTATATTGTTGTATTTCCCAATCGAATCTCATAGGATCTTTTTGTCTAGTATTGCATTGTTATGCCTTGCTCAGTTCCTGTCAATTTCCCTGCTGTAATTTGTTTACCCTTCATGCCATGTTGTTTATCTAAGGAGAGCACCTCTGGTGAACTATGGACCCCGGTCTAATCTTTACCATTGATACATCTTCCACTGTTGCTTGTTTACTTGCTGCAAACCATTACCTTCCACACTATACGTTTAATCCTTTGTTATAGCAAACCGGTGAGCTTGACAACCCCACTGATTCGTTGGGGCAAAGTATTGAGTTTGTGTTGTGCGGGTTTCCACGTTGGTTGCAACACCTTTGAGACGTTTCCTTCCTCCTTCTGGTTCGATAACCTCGGTCTCTACTGAGGGAAACTTGCTGCTGTGCTCTTCACACCTTGCTCTTGGGGTTTCCAACGAAGCGTCCCACGGTAACACTGGGTACACGCCATCAATCCCAAGCTTTAGTTATAGGTAAATCCATAAAATCTCCTCTCGCGCAAGAGTCTAGTTCAATTTTATTAGGTTCGATTAAACTTCCATAAAAGATATGCAATAAATACCATTCAGGCAAATCATGATGAGGACATTGTCTAAGTAAATCTTTAAATCTTATATAAGATCTTACTAGTCCTTCATTGGGACGGTTCCTCCAAGTCATTATAAGACGCTTGATTCCAAAAGATTTTAATAATGGATAATATTTAGATAGGAATTCACAAGCTAAACTATCCTAAGTAGTAGTGGCTTCTGAGGGTAGAGATCTATACCATGAGAGAGCTGTACTTGTCAAAGTTTTGACTAAAAAGTTTAACCCTTACCTCATCGGCGGTATATCCCATTAATTGAAATGTGCCACATATATCTTTGAAACATGCAATATGATCATATGGATCAGGATCTTCTTCATCTCTAGTGAATTGCTTGTAAAATACCAAGTAGTAGAGGATTTATTTCAAACTGATACGTCGTAAACGTATTTATAATTTTTTATGATCCATGCTTGTTTTGTGCCAACAATCTTATGTTTTGTCTACACTTTGAGGTATTTTTATACACTTTCTGGAACTAATCTATTGACAAGATGTCGTAGTGCCAGTTCTTATTTTCTGTTGTTTTTGGTTTCAGAAAAGCTAAAAATGAATATTCTCGGAATTGGACGGGAAAAAAGCCAATATGCCTATTTTCCCGGAGCAATACGAAAATGCGAAGCAGAGACGGAGGAGGACACCAGGGTGTCCACACCCTATGGTGGCACGGGCCCACCCTAGGCACTCCACTAGGGGGTGTGGGCCCCTGGCACTCCACCGACCTTTCCCTCTGCACCTATATAAAGCCCCCGATGAGAAAACCCTAAATCAGCTAGCATACATCCACGAAAATTTCCGCAGCGCCGCCGCCAACGAAGGACAGATTCGGGGGACAAAAGTCTCTGTTCTGGCACCCTACCAGGATGGGGAAGTGCCCCCTGAGCCATCTCCACCAACATCTCCATCACCGTTGCCGATTCCCATGATGAGGAGGGAGTAGTTCTTCCTCGAGGCTAAGGGCTCTACCGATAGCTATGTGTTCATCTCTCTCTCTCTCTCTCTATGCGTGATCTTTATGAGATCATGAGCTTTGTAATCAAGTAGATCTACTCTGTTACTCAAGTGCTTAAACCAATCTCTGGATCTCATGACGTGTGTGAAAGTGACAACGTGTATACCATGGTGGCACTTGGGCTAGGGTTTACATAAATACTCAAGTGCTTCAATAGATCTCTACTCTCCCCACGTGTGTGAAAGTGGCAGCGTGCATGTTGTGGTAGCACTTAGGCTAGAGTTCATAAATACTTATTATGAGTATATTTTGAGTTGGTTGTCTCTATAAAATTCTGGTGTTTGTTGGAACCATCTAGCGCTCAAGGTGACAGTGTGGGGTTATCTAGATGGGGAAGGCAACCTTTAAGGAGTGCTTTTGTAGCCCTACCGTGGATTAGAGTGTCCAACCGGAGAGTAGTTGAGAATATATTCATAAAGAGAAGATATTTATATGAGAGTGTCCACTAGTGAAAGTATGATCCCTAGGCCTTGTTTCCAAGTATTGAAACACCGTTTACAACTAGTCCTGCTACATGTTTGCTTGCTTCCATCTTTATTTTAGATTTCCTTTAGTCTCTTCCTCCCTGTCAAGCTCTTTTCTGGCACCATTACCACTTAAATCATCCATATCACTTGTATTTTACGATCTCTTCGCCGAACTAGTGCACCTATACACCTGACAAGTGTATTGGGTGTGTTGGGGACACAAGAGACTTCTTGTATCTTGATTGCAGGGTTGCTTGAGAGGGATACCTTTGACCACTTCCTCCCTGAGTTCGATAAACCTTGGGTAATCCACTTAAGGGAAACTTGCTGATGTTCTACAAACCTCTGCACTTGGAGGCCCAACAACAGTGCGTAGACATCAAGCTCTTTTCTGGCGCCATTGCCGGGGAGGTAAGGTAAAAGGTACTCACATCCTCTGGCTACTAAGCTATCTTCTAGTACTGTTGCTAGTGTGTGAGTGCTCGAAGATATTTCCTTTAGATTCTGCAATTTTGTCTTTTTGTTTCTTTTTTTCACTAGTTAGGCTTAATGGAAAACAACAACAAAATTAGAGAGCGTTATAGTATTTATCTTGAGTTAGGACATGAAGTGTTTGAAGAAAAAATAAAAAACCTATAGAACCTCCTTTGCATGCTAATAGTGATGTTATTAGTATGAATTATTTGAACACCATTATTGCTAATGCTATGGAAAAGTCTAAGCTTGGGGAAGCTAGTTTTGATGAGCATGATATTTTTAGTCCCCCAAGCACAGAGGAGAAAATTTTCTTTGATAATACCTTACCTCCAATATATGATGATTTCAATGATAAATATGATATTTTCAGACCAACTACTATTGAGGAGAAAATCAATTATGATTACAATATGCCTCCTATATTTGATGATTATGGCGATGAGAATAATAATGATATTTATTTTGTTGAATTTGCTCCCACTACAATTAATAAGAATGACTATGCTTATGTGGAGAGTAATAATTATTATATGCATGTGGCTCATGATAAGAATGTTTTATGCGATAGTTATATTGTTAATTTTATTCATGTTGCTACTGAAAGTTATTATGAGAGAGGTAAACATGGTTTTATGCACCTCAACAATATTAAGTTTCCCCTCTTTATGTTTTAAAATTTTGGAGTTGCACTTGTTTTGCTTTCCTATGATTGTTGCTTTGTGCTTTCATGACTTGTTTCTTTACAAGATTATTTTTCATAAGAAGTGGGTTATGCTTAAATGTGTTTTGAATTTGCTTCTTGGCGCTCTCTTTTACTTCAATTCATATTTCTTATGTGAGCATCTTCTCAAACTAACATGCCTAACTTAAAGGCGTTAAAGAAAAGTACTTCTTGGGAGATAACCCAAAAGTTTTAGTTGAGTCTTGGAAGTATTACTTCTGTAATAACCTCTCCTTATCCTTTTTGTTTGATTTTTTTGCCAAGAATAACCTATAATGAGAGGGAAGTAAGATTTGGGGTAGTTGTTGTCCCGAAACAGATTTTTGTGCTTCACTGTAAACATTCGTGAAAAATCTCTATATGTTGGATGGAGCTGTAATTTTATGATAAATCCCCTAGGTTGTTAGCTAACTTTTTTTAGTTCAACACTTTTTGATTTAAGCAAAAGAAGGTCTTCGAAAAAATCGGTTTTTACCTGCTGGTCTGTTTTGACAGATTTCTGCCATTATTTGCACTTGTTTCTTATTGATTTATTTTTGAGTTGTTTTTGGGAAAATTGAGCTTTTTAAGGGAATTGCTTCAGTAGCTTGTGTTCTTAATGGAAGTTTTCCTGTGTTGAACTAAACCCAAAAGGTTTATTACTTTTGAATGCACTAATGTTGCTAATGAAGATTGTGTGAAGTTTTGTATGAAGGAAATTTTCAAGTGTAGGGAAAGAATGATGTAATGAGATGAAGAATAGACAAAAGCTAAAGCTTGGGGATGCCACCCCGTGTCACCCCAAGAAATATTTCAGAAGTACAAGCGTCAAATCTTGGGGATGCCCAAGGCATCCCCTTCTTCATCAATAAAAATATCAGGTCTCTTTCTAGACACTTCGTTTTTATTGTTTCATGCACTGCTATGTTGTTCTTGGAGCGTCTTTGTTTTTGTTTTTAGTTTTATTTTTCTTGGTTTGCTGCAATAAGTTGGTTGGATCCCAGTACACTTATTTTTGGAGAGAGACACACTCTGTTTTCATCGTCTAGAACACTCTAGTTTTCATTCTTATTATCTTATGAGTGTTCTCTTTTGCTAGCACTATGTTTAGCCTTAGTTTTCTTGCTTTCAGCTTAGAACTTTTTTAGTTCTTCTTTGTGGATTTGTGAGACAATCTCACTGATCTTTATTGATTATTATCTTTGTGAGTTGTTTCAAATAAGTTGATTGGTGTTAGAAAAGAGTAGAAAGTTTCATGCTTATAGTGGTACAAAAGTGAGCTTGCTTTAACTATGTCTTAGAATTTATCATGTCATGCTAGATGTTATTTTGACCTTATGCTTAGTAATTATTGATGTAGCATGACTTTCTCCAAACAATTGAGATTGCTTAGTGTGCCATGAAAGAATCATGCGTTGTTTTAGCATACAAAAGCATAATATTGTGGTATTCTCCTTTGATGCTTTGTTTGGGTTGACTTGGCACATGCTCACACCATGTTATGACTATGAACCAGTCACCATTTGCCTTTACGATCATTTAGTTTTTTTACTTGTGATACCACTTTATGCTTTAGTTGATAATGTTTTGTCGCTCTGCATGATTATGGCCATTATTGCACTCTTAGTTGGTCGCTCCCAGTCTTTTGCTAGCCTCCACTTGTATTGAGTAAGATCTACTCATGCATCCAACTCCCAAGAAACCAAGTTATTCCAAAGTGTCCACTATAAATTCCTATGCATGGTGTGTTACACCATTTCAAGTAAATTCTTGTTTTATCTACCTTCCAATTTAAAGTACTTTGTTATGTGAAAAACTAGTGATTAAAGCTATAACGAACTTGATGGCGCACTTTATTTTTCTTGCCCCTAATAAACTTGAACCATTGTGTCATCTATGTTGTATATGTTTGCACTTATACGTTAGGATTAGCAGAACCGTGCTGTCATGGGGAACGCTTTCAACACTTGTAAAAATCTAACCAGTTGATATCATGCTCTTTTATTTATGGATGTCGTCGGTGTGAAATAAAAGGGGAGCTTGTAAGTCCATGGAGTTATGTATATGTGTTAGCAAAACGCCTGGGCCGCTAGCCTAAGTCATGCCTAATCATGGTGGAAACTTGCAGCATAACCATAGTGAGCAATCTATGAAGCATTCTTCTTGTAAAAAAAGATACGAGATACAGAAAAAAAGATAAAAGAGGAAAGAAGAGAAAAAAGCACCATATTCCCATGGTAAATAAGAAGATTGCTGAGATGCTCATTGTTTGTTGCCTTGTCATTGTGATATGGTATAGCTCCTGTGTCATAGGGCAAGAGGTACCCTGTTGGCGGTTCTCTATGATACACATGTATTTACTATGACAAGAACTTACCGGTAACTAAAGTTGAGTAGCATGAGGAGCGGCCCTCGTACTCAAGGGACATGAGATTGCCAACTTATACTTTGTCAAGCATATACTCCATATTTTATTCACTTTAACCTTAATCACTTCAAGATGCTTATGATAGGGGCAATGAGAGTCGAAAGCTAACAAGTACCATAATTTTTGGAAGCTCTTTATGAAACTTGAAATCCCTGCTTCCCTTTGAAGGGCCTTTCTTCCACTTTTATATTGAGTCTCCACCTTCTATCCTTAGGCACCAATTAAGAGAGCATAGTTGCCATTTTTAGTTCTATGTGCATTGTCCCAAAACTTATTGATTGATTCATAATGTTTATATTTCTTGTTCTTGAACTATTTGTATCTAGTCACCCTCATGAACTTTGAAGGTATCATATGCATTTATGTTTTTCTACTCCATGAGGGACAAGCTGAATACCACTATGCTATGTTTTCTATATGTGAAACAAACAAACATCTTTCAATGCATTGTTATTCATGATCTTTGTTTGTATCCTTTCATGTTGCAACATAGTTGCCTTGTCTTATTTTTAGAACTTCATCTTCCATGCTCATGTTTAGAGTACTTTGTCCCAGCTTTCAATGCTTGCAAATGGTTTGATCAAGATTGTGATGGTGCTTGTCACCTCAAAAATTATTCTTTTATCACTTACCTACTCGAGGACGAGCAAGAGTTAAGCTTGGGGATGCTTGATTCGTCTTAAATGTATCTATAATTTTTTATGCTCCATGCTTGTTTTGTGCTAACTATCTTATGTTTTGTCCACACTTTGAGGTATTTTTATACACTTTCTGGAACTAATCTATTGACAAGATGTCGTAGTGCCAGTTCCTGTTTTCTGCTGTTTTTGGTTTCAGAAAAGTTAAAAAATGAATATTCTCGAAATTGACGGGACAAAAGCCAATATGCCTATTTTTCCCGGAGCAATACAGAAACGCGAAGCAGAGATGGAGGAGGACACCAGGGTGGCCACACCCTATGGTGGCGCGGGCCCATCATGGGCGCGTCACCAGGGTGTGTGGGCCCCTGGCCCTCCACCGACCTTTCCCTTTGCGCCTATATAAAGCCCCCGATGAGAAAACCCTAAATCAACTAGCATACATCCACGAAAAGTTCCGCAGTGCCGCCGCCACCAAAGGGGAGATTCGGGGGACAGAAGTCTCTATTCCGGCACCCTGCCAGGACGGGGAAGTGCCCCCAGAGCCATCTCCATCGATCTCCACCACCATCTCCATCACCATTGTTGATTCCCATGATGAGGAGGGAGTAGTTCTTCCTCGAGGCTAAGGGCTCTACCGGTAGCTATGTGTTCATCTCTCTCTCTCTCTCTCTCTCTCTCTCTCTATGCGTGATCTTTATGAGATCATGAGCTTTGTAATCAAGTAGATCTACTCTGTTACTCAAGTGCTTAAACCAATCTCTGGCTCTCCTCGCGTGTGTGAAAGTGAAAGCGTGCATACCGTGGTGGCACTTAGGCTAGAGTTTACATAAATACTCAAGTGCTTCAATAGATCTCTGCTCTCCCCACGTGTGTGAAAGTGACAGCGTGCACGCTGTGGTGGCACTTAGGCTAGAGTTCATAAATACTTATTATGAGTATATTTTGAGTTGATTGTCTCTATGAAATTGTGGTGTTTGTTGGAACCTTCTAGCGCTCAAGGTGACAGTGTGGTGTTATCTAGATGGGGAAGGCAACCTTTAAGGAGTGCTTTTGTAGCCCTATCATGGATTAGAGTGTCCAACCGGAGAGTAGTTGAGAGTATATTCATAAAGAGAAGATATTTATATGAGAGTGTCCACTAGTGAAAGTATGATCCCTAGGCCTTGTTTCCAAGTATTGAAACACTATTTACAACTAGTCCTGCTACATGTTTGCTTGCTTCCATTTTTATTTCAGATTTATTTTAGTCTCTTCCTCCGTGTCAAGCTCTTTTCTGGCACCGTTACCACTTATAATCATCCATATCACTTGTATTTTACTATCTCTTCGCCGAACTAGAGCACCTATACATCTAACAAGTGTATTGGGTGTGTTGGGGACACAAGAGACTTCTTGTATCTTGATTGCAGGGTTGGTTGAGAGGGATACCTTTGACCACTTGCTCCCTGAGTTCGATAAACCTTGGGTAATCCACTTGAGGGAAACTTGTTGCTGTTCTACAAACCTCTGCACTTGGAGGCCCAACAACTGTCTACAAGAATAGAAGTGCGTAGACATGACAAACCCCCTTGTCTTCTCATTGGAGTTGTCTCTTTTATAAATATCATAGGGCTTCCCAAAGTGGTTGAGTGGGTTAGCACTAGTCATATGCTCAAACTCTATCATGTTGGTGGAAATCTGTAACTCAAAACAAAACTTAACAAAACTAAAGTAAATAAGGAAAAACTAAAAGACCTATAGCGCTTAGCCCCCCGGCAACGGCGCCAGAAAATAGCTTGATGACTGCAAGTGCACATATCGTATGTAACTAGTTTCGAAATAAAGATAGCGATCCCATAGGGAGCAGGAGTCTGAAGTCTAGGAATTCTTGAAATAAATACTGAAACTAGAAATGCTAAGTAAAGTTCCAAGTGACAAGATAAAATGCGAGTAATGTGTAAAAATGTGTTTTGGGGTTTTTGGTATAAGAGAACAATGCATAAAGTAAAGTAGTAAACAAAACTGAATACAGGAAATAAGTATCGCGTATGTAAAAGAGATTTGAAACTTCAATGGGAGAAAGCGTTCTCAGAGATTGACGGATACACCACTAGTATTATAAAGGGCTAAGGTAAAGATTATCATCATGAACATTCTTAACTATGTATGTGTGGGAGGAACTCCGTATTTGGACAAAGAGGCAGCAACCACTGCTCAAATCATCCTCATAACCACAACGAACATCAATCAACATCAATTGAATTACCGTGCTATTAAGGGACATAATCCCGGAGGACGTATCCCATGACATGGATAGTGTTTTGTGAGTTTTCTCGATTCCCAAGTTGATACATAAGGGGTGCCAACTTATAGCCACTGTAAGTGCTAGCATCCCTCCGTCTACCAACAAGTAGTTCCCTACATCAAGTCCCCACAAGAGGCAAATATTGGAGAGGTCGACTTCTCCCAACATCAAGATGTAGACGATCTAACACATGGTCACAACGATGAATATCATAATAAACTTTATCTTATTTCAATCTCATACTAGGGTTTCTCTATCTCCCCAAGAACTAATGATCTACTCAGACATGGAGGCAGACAACATCATAGTAATGGTAATGAAAGCGATCATCGATGAATAGTACTTGTATAAATTCACAACTAGTGCAAGAATTACAACAAGATCTAGATGGGATGGATGGAGATGATGGTGGTGATGAAGATGCAGCCCTTGATGAAGATGGAGATCGATGCCTTGGCCTCCCAGATCTACATAGGGCGAAGATGGATCCCTAGGGCAAGTTCTCCCTTCAGATGCCTTCCGGAGGTGAGGTTTCGGCGATTTATGGGTGTTTTGTATGTCGTCCCCGATTCAGTTGCAAGGGGTGAAACTATTTGAGGAGGCGGTGTCGGCGCCAACTATACGGCGGGAACTATGAGGCCGAAAGATTTTCTCCCGCCGTATAGTTGGTCATCAACTCCTCTGTATCCTTCAATTGCTTCAGGTTTTATTCTGGTGTTATTAATATTTCCCAAATAAGCAATTTACGTAATTTTTGGCTTCTTTTCTCTCCAGTACATCTGCTCCAAGAATTGTGTCCATTGGATTCATCATCTGATCTGATCCTGTTAAAAATAAACATAAAAAGTGCGCACGAACGCTATAAAATACCAAGATCCTACATCTACAATACAAAATAATAATCTAAAACATGATGCAAATATGCACTCATCAACTATGGACTTCACTATATCGGGTACCCGTCGGTGCTTGAAGGGTATTGTTGAAAGGATACGGATGTCGCCTAGAGGGGGGTGAATAGGCGATTAAAACTTTTCCTAGAGTGGCTCAACAAAGGCGGAATAAAACTAGTATTTACTTTGTTAAGCACAACCTAGAACAACTAAGGTTCACCTATGTACACCAACAACTTATGCTAAGCAATACAAGCAACAAAGTGATAGCAAGATATATATTACTTCAAGCACGAAGGCTATCACAATGTAAAGTGCATAAGTAAAGAGCTCGGTTATAGAGATAACCGAGGCACGCGGGGACACCGATATTTTACTGAGTTCCTCCCAACATGGAGTACGTCTCGTTTGGAGAGGGGGTGGTATCAAACCACCAACGCCACAAAAGGCCTCCCTTATTCTCCGGTGAATCTCACCCCAATGGGATCGATCCACGCTTCCACTATCGGTGCACTTGTCGGTGGCAACCAGAACCTCTCACAAGGTTGGGGCACTTCTCCACAACTTAATTGGAGGCTCCCAACAAACGCCACCAAGGCCACAAACCGTCTAGGGTTCCAAGAACCCAAGAGGGACAAGCTCCAGTGAGTAACTCAAACCAAATCCTCCGAGGAGAACTCAAACCGATGCACCAAATGCAAATGGCAAGATCACCACAAAGGTGCTCAAATCCCTCACTCTCAAGTTCCAACAAAGCTACTAAAGCTATTGGTGGAACAAGAGAGGAGGAATCAAAGAGAGACACAAAATCCCCCAAAATCTAGATCCCCAAAGATGCACTCACAAAGAGATGAATCGGTTAGGTCAAAACATGGGTCTATATCTCCTCTCTCTTCTACTCAAATATGGTCAAGAATCATCGGAGGGAAAAGATTAGGCAAGCTTCAAGATCTAGAGCAAGAGTGGACAAAGCTTAGCCTAAAAGATAAGAGAGAAGCGGCTCGAACTAAAAACGGGCAAGGGGCTTAAATAATGGCCCCAGAAAAACTAGCCGTTTGGGCATTTTCCAGAACGGACCGGTAGTACCGGTTTTGACCGGTACTACCGTATGTGCCAGGAAAAACAGGAACCAGAGCAGCAGCGCAGATGGGAAAGGCGGGGGCAGCGCTGGGTGCGTGCACGGTAGCGCAGCGTGCGCGCGAGGCGAGCGGCGGGCACGGGATGCGAGGCAAGCAGGCGCGGGCACGCGAGCGGGAGTCGCAGCGGCTGCGGCGGGGCCAAGCGCGCGGCAGGCGTGGCGGCTGGGCAGGAGCAGGCCTTGCTGGGCAGATGATTTAGCCCAACCTGGGCCGGTCGATAGTACCGGCCCACCCGGGCGGTACTACCGGGCCGGTCCGGTAGTGCCGGCACCAACTACCGCCTGGGCCTGAGGAGAAGCGGGCCGGATCAAGTGTGTCCGGTACTGGGCCTGGTAGTACCGGACAGACCAGAAAAAAATCTTTTTTTTTCAATTAAAATGGCATATATTCAAATGACCATAACTTTTGATTGGTAACTCCGATCGACCCGATTCCAATTGCGTTGGAAAGAGGACGACACGAGGTACCCTATAAAAAGTGAAAATATTGGTTATCACCAAGTGAGAATGTATCATGTATTATAATGTGAGATACCTCACTTGGTGAGAAACCGAAAAACTGCCAAGATCAAAATCGCGATAAGATACAAATGAAAGATCCGATTTTGATGAACATGAGCTTGTTATGGAGATTACCACAAGCTCTATATCCTTACATGGATAACACCAAATAACAACCAAATACGATGATGCAAGTATGCAAAGGTTTGAACTCTCTCCGAACGATGTGACCGAATTCCTCATTCGAGAGCCCCTCTTGATAGTACGGTTATCTTTCCTAAACCCGGTCTCCCACACACAACAAGAGACCGACAAAAGGGAAACCTATCAAGATTATACCTTTGCCTTGAGCATTCCACTTGAGCTCGATGTAGACAGTCTTGCCCTTCTCAAGATGGAACGCCTTTCTTAATTCCTCATCATCGACCTCGCATATTGAGCTTACACAACATATCTTCTTTGCATTTCATCGACCTTGAAGCCAACACATGATCCAAGCGATGCCAATGGACAAATCCTACAAGTATAACTTAATACACACATTAGTCCTTAAAGATTATCATTAATTACCAAAACCACACATGGGGGCCCAACATGTTCTTTCAATTGTGATGCAAATTGGATCTCTGATGCTGATGAGATGAAAGCCACAACGGGGTATGTGTTTACTCTTGGAGGTGGTGCTATTTCCTAGAAGTCTTGCAAGCAAACGATCCTAACGAGATCGACAATGGAAGCAGAATTAACAACATTAGACACGTCTGGTGTCGAAGCAGGATGGCTTCGAGATCTTTTGATAGACTTGCCAGTGGTTGAAAAGCCAGTACCGGCTATCCTTATGAACCGTGACAATCAAACTGTAATTGTCAAGGTAAAGAGTTCAAAGGACAACATGCAGACCAACAAACACATATGAATGAGATTAAAAGCTATCAGAACGTTTAAGAAACTCCGGAGTGATAGTGTTGGATTATATCCAGTCGGCTAAGAATCTGGCAGATCCCTTTACTAAAGGGATATCCCGTGTTGTGATAGAAAATGCATCGAGGGAGATGGGTATGAGACCCACATAAGTTGCCATGGTAGTAACCCAACCTATGTGATTGGAGATCCCGTGAAGTAGGACCTGGGAAAACAAGTTAGTGGTTAACAAAGGAGAGTAGCTTTACTAATCCACTCCGTTGGAGATGCAATACTCTCGGAAACTGTATGTCAGGTTGACTTTTGTGTTAATGTGTTCCAAAGCTTTTATAAGCAAGATGCTATCGTACAGAGCAATTTTTGGAGTAACACACTTAGAAGAGCCCGACCGCTGGTCATAGTCTATGAAATTGGGTTGATCTCTAGTAAGTTCATGAAAAGGCCAGGAATGTGACTACTATGCTCCACCCGAGGGGTCATCTTTTGGCAGCCTAGTACTAGTAAGACATTTGGTGAAACCTCTTTACGCCAACTGACGATTCAAGGCATAGTCCATTGTTCAGTTGTAAAGGAGTGTAGCCATCTGTTCTAGGTGGATGTTCAACCTTAACAGGTCTCCACTGAAAATACCAGTATATCAAAACAATGTTGGAAACACCATGGGCCTTTGAGATCTGACGGGAGATTGTTGAAATATAAGGTGGGCTTTAGGTCCATCTAACAATTTCAGGAAAACCCCTAAGGACCCATTCATGACAAGAGGAGTGGTGGGAGTTTAGACCCACATGGCTAGTTGGGAGAGATTTCCACCAACATATAAGGTGAGCTCATCTCCCACTAGTATGACTTGGTGTGAAGAGAAGAGAGGCGTTCTACACGCGCGCTCCTCCTCCTCCGCCGCCCGCCTCGCCACGCCTCTCCTCGTTACGACGCGCGCGCGTCGCAGGCTGCGGGAATCTCGCCAAGCCGATGTGTTCTTTTTGTCACACAGGAATGGGATACGAATTATGCAACTGAAACGTTAATGAGAATGAATCCGAGCTGAAACGTTTGTACGTTTTCAGTAATTCATTATGGGTGTTTCTAGTAATTAATTACAGTTGTTTTTTTCAGTTGAACCATCTCGTATCCGCATGTGCCTATATATTGGAGAGCTCTCTCCTCTCCAGATACAGAACAGAACCACTACCTCCACGTGTGATAGCCAGTGTCGTTTCCTCTAGTATTGCTGCTGCGGGTGATCCCATTTCATACACCGCGTACACGATTGACGGAAGAGCAAGCCTCCAAAACCCCGTCTCTCTAGATCCTGTACAGGAGAGGGGCGATTAGGTTTTTGGGGAGCGTCGATTAAGTTTTTGGGGAGCGTCTTCGACGCGACTGCTCGCCTTCGATCCACTACTTCCACGCCTTCGTCATCATCATGGCTACTAAAGCCGAACAGGCCACCGCTGCGTCCAAGAGGGCAGCCGACGAGGGTGCCGCCACCACTGCTGCCTCGGCCAATTGGCCTACCGGAGGGTACCATATGCTAATCTCTCTCTTATTTATTTCTGTGTGCATAGTACTAGTAATGTCCATAGATGTTTCTACGATTAGTCTAGTTCTTCACGGTTTTATTACCAAATATCAGCCTGTGTCATGATTTATTTCTGGATTAATATAATTGAAATATTGTCTAGATTCTCAACAAACACAAACAACACAAGAACAAGTTTTTAAAGACAAACAAATCAAAAGCCCAACAGGTAGCCTAACAAGACAAAAAAAAGTCCAACTATACAAAATTAGGAGCTAGGGGGTGCAACAGGCTGAAACGTTTTTGTCAGTCGACTGTGACGTAGACGCTCCCTAAGCAGCTTCCAGGCCCCTTGGGAGCCTTTCCCTGTTAAAAAAAAATCTAGTGGCGGTGCATAATTTTTAGCAAAAAGTTTGTTTTTCAACACGATAGTAGCAGACTTGGTGGGAAGCAGATTCCTTGGTAGCATGTCTGTTGATAGAAACCGGCCAAAATGTGGTTGTGTCGTGTGTGAATGCCCGAGAGGAGCTGGACCTGGAAACTGATGGCGTCGTCAAGGCACTTCTCAAGTCAAGTGAGTGCATCAGATAGCCTTGGACTGTGGTCAGCCGGTACCTATTACAACCTTCGGCAGACTGCAGTGTTGTTGATTCATCGAGCTTCCCCAAGTACAGTAATTTGGTTGTGTTTTGCTATTCCTGAATGCTGAACAACGAAGCACATCCTTGAATGATTTGCCAGCACAAGGTTCAGACATGACTGGAACACTGCAATCATGTACAGTAGCATAAAGATACTGCAACAGGGCATTGCAATCCTGAAGCATAAAGACCCCTAGCTTGCCCACCTTGCTTCTCCTCATCTGGCTCCTTGCCTGCTGCGCCACCTTGCCAGGCCGGGCTTTGGACGTCCCTCTGCCTCGTCCAGCATGGCCATGGTGCTCGATGCCAAGCGCCATGCCAAGCCAGGCACCATGTTCTTAGTCAGCGTCATCATGCTGAAGCACCGGTGACACCATGTGCTCTGTGCTCATGTCTACTTCAGAAAGAAAACGCATCTCTAGTTGCCAGGTTATGATTTTTAAACTCCGCTATGTGCAGATTAATTATTTAAGCAGCAAAACTGTGCGGTGGCCACAGGCCGATGGCACACAACAATACTCATGTAAACTGAAACATTTCCATCACCTGACATACTTGTTTTATGATGTAGATCCATGTCACCTTTTTGCAAGATGAAAGTAGCTAACAAGGTTCAACAGAACAGCAGCACACGATCAAAGCTTATGCAATTGCAAGCTATCAATTTTTATGTGGCCTTCATTACATATTATGTGCAAAGTTCTGTAATGCAAACCTATGGCAGCACCACTCCCAGAGTCGAAGCAGACAGCGTACCGTACTGCATCCCAGGTTCCTACAAGTCACAAAGACATTAATAAAGCAACACAATCAAAAATAACAGCGGGAGAATGGAAGGCTCCCAGGAACCTATGTTTAACTTCAACTTGTGAGTATTGACACCTGTAATGGAACATATACTAGACCTCTGACAATAGACCGGGGAAATAACATAATTGTTGATTCCTAATACAGATGGAAGCTGACCTTACCTCTGTCACAAATTCAAGCCCATTTATTTGCTTACCTACACACAGAATAACACGGTGGATATCATATATGCTCGACCATCCATAAAAACATAATATCTGTATAATCCCTTCCGGATCAGGACAAATCAACCGACAGAAGCCACCTCAGATACCCAGTTCCATCATCTTAAGCAGGCACAACATCAGGAGAAGCTACCCTCTTTCGCGTCAAAGTGTCGACAGAAACGGGTTTCTCTTGTGCCCACCTGGATGAGGTCATAATTTCTCATCAGCTTCCAAGAAACGGGCCTGCGGAAGAGAGAGAAATATGCGCAACATGTATGTGCTAGTTACCTTATCACACGATAATTTGAATTACTACTACACCTCTAAAACTAGAAACAAAGCATACGTACAATTATTTGCTCAATACCAGTCGGCAACAGAAATCTTGGTGCTGTCATGTTTCTTCTGCAACTATTCCTGTGCAAATATTTTGGGACTACTACTGTTTTCATGCAGCTTACAGCTGAACATGCTAATGGTAACACCAAATAACAGCGCAGAACTAAACGATTGATAAATTAATGATGCACTGAAGCAGATATCACATTCTGCTACAAAATGGATAGATCCAACCTGTACAGGCTGCATACAAACAGGAATTTGGCTGAATCCATAGCTAGCTAGTGACTAAACCAAGTTTCTGTTAACAAAAGTTTCAGAAACATACAGAATGGCGCCTTTTCTCACATGTATGCAACAAGCTCCACCAGTGCAACTATAAAAGCATAGAGTACAGAAGCCTCTTACATGAAGTCCTAAATCTTCAAATTGAATGTAGCATCAGTAATCTCAAACACCCGTTATTTGAAGACCCATTTGCCTGAGACACATAACAGATTAGTCAAACTAAAAGTAAATACACCCTTGCATACATGAGATTGCTAAAAGTGCATTTATATGAAGGAAAGTAACTGTTTAGAGAGAAAAATATATTTCAGGAGGCTGCTAGAATAGAACTGCAGCCAGCCCCTTCCCTTAGCCATCGGATATTAAAAGATTCGTAGACGTTTCATGTTCTTGTTATTTTGACACATGGCAGAATGAACTCATGGCTACAAGCAGGCACTTTGGATTTCTTATACAGTTATACTGGCAGAAGGCTTTATGCAAGTAAAAACCTCAATTCTGCTTTCCGAGGAGTTGGTATCATATGCAATGTATCATCTAGTCAACCAAATCTATCGAAAAAATGATACTTTGCAGGGAGCAACTTCATGTCCTCCTGATATTTCCCTTTCCTTGAAAAGAGAGACAACATCAATGAAGTAGTTGAAGCTTCAAGTGAGATGCCCTTCCCATCAACTTTACTCAAATATTCTCCAGCCTTTGCGATCTCACCTTTTTCCAACAGCATTGTGATGATACAATTTATAAGACGGGAGCTGGGAACGATGCCACTCTTCTCCATTGACAAAAACATATTGTTAGCATCCTCCACTGCTCCATCTTTCAGAAGATTTATTATCATTACTCCGTAAGTAGAAACATTAGGCACCAACCCACAGGCTGAAATTGCAGCAAACAAATCCTTAGCTTCTTCTTTTCTTTGAACCTTGTGCATTGCATTAATCATGGTATTGATTATTGTAATATCGAATTTCACATTCACTGCACCTAAATTCTGGAACAGATCGATTGCTTCGCTATCGCAATTATTTCTGCAAAGTCCTAAAAGAATTATACTGTATATGGAAATACTCACTGCTATCCCAGTTTTGATCATCTCGTTGAACATTTTCTTTGCATCAACAGTTCTCCCATCACGATATAACCCATCCAGTACAATACCATATGTAACAGTGTCAGGTTTAGCTCCCTTACACGGCATTTCTTTGAATAGAGTCAAACCATCTTCGACCCTTCCATTTCTAAAATGGCCATTAACAAGTGTACTATAAGTAACAACATCTGGCTCAATGCCGACTGATTCCATAGCATCAAGTACTCCAAGTGCTTTATCCATCTTGCCAACTAAGCCATACCCGTCAATTAATGAATTGAATGTAATGGCATCAGGCCTCTCGCCCATGTGTATAACCAAATCAAGGATATCATGTGCATCCATAACCCTTCCTTCTTTGCACAGACTGTTTATAACTGAATTGAAGAACACAATGTTAGGACGAGGAATACCTTTGTTCCCCATTTCAGAAACCAACTCCTTAGCTTTAACCAGATCGCCATGTACACAACAACCCTGAATTAGGGACTGGTAAACAACTGCGTTCGGCTTTATTCCCACAGCAATCATCTCATCTAATTTATCCGTAGCATCAGCCAGCCTACCCATTCTACAAAGTGCGGCAATTACAGTTGAATAGGTGACTATATTAGGATCCACTCCATGTCCCGGCATTTCAGTAAATATGAGCATAGCTTCATCCATCATTCCACATTTAGCATATGCACCTATTAGTATGTTGAAAACATGGCAGTTGGCTACAACACCATTGTCTGCCATTGAATTAAAAAGACTGATCATATCAGTGAAGCATCCTTCACTGGCATACCCATGAAGCAGAATAGAGTACGAGACGATATCTGGTTTGAGTCCCTTGACAGCCATGGAATCAAAAATTTCTGCAGCTTCTTTGCTTCTTCCATGCTTGCAAAGGGAAGTCATGAGTGAACTGCAAGTAAAGTTATCTGGTACCAGACCCTGCATGGTCATTTCTCTGAACATCCTAGTCGCCTCTTTCCACTGCCCCGATATGGAATATCCATGGATCATGCAATTATATGTCACGATATTCGGTTGAACGCCATCGTCGGCCATCTGCCGAAGGACTAGCTCTGCCTTGTCAATTGCTCGGGCCTTGCACAATGCATCAATAACCGAGTTGTATGTCACCGCATCAGGCACAATCCCTTGGTGTGCCATTTCATGGAATAGATTGCATGCCTTGCCAACTTCGCCCTCTCTAAAGAAGCCGTGGATGACCGTGCTGTATAACATGACATCGGGGGAGCAGTCACCTCCTTTTGACATCGTGTGGAGCAGGTCGAGTGCCTCCTGACTTCTGCTATCTTCACATAACCTCTTCAGAACTGTGTTGTATGAGATGACATTAGGCACACAGCCGAGCTCGGACATCCTATTTAGAAGAACGTTCACAGCCTCGTCTGTTTGTTTCGCATAGCAGAGGCACTTGAGGAGGGTGTTGGCGGCGATCTGGTCGGTCTTCAGGCCCGTCCTGAGGAAGCGGCCGAATAAGGCAAGCCCTAGGTCCGGGCGACGCGCACGGCAGCAACAGTCCATGAGGATGCCGTAGGTGAAGACTGTTGGCTGCGCCAGCCGTGGGCTGGCATCTTCTCGGCGCACTCGGTTGAAGAGAGTGATGGCGAGGGCGGGGCCAATTCTTCGGTCGTCATAGGATGGAGCACGGGCAAGGGCGGCAAGGAAACTGTCCAGGGAGCGCTCTGGGACCGGGGTGGTATGGCGCAGCAATTCGTCGAACAGGTTGTGAGCGTCTTCTGGGCTGAGACTCCGAGCGCGTACGCGCTCCGTGGCTGCGGAAAAGGCGGCGTGGGGATCCCAGGAACGTGAGCGCGGCAAGGTGGATGTGGAGGTGGAGGTGGAGGTGGAGGTGGATGTGGAGGTGGAGCTCCGACGGAGGAGATGGAGACGCGACATCGGCGTGATGGAGGGGTGGAGGAGGCGGATTCGGGAAATCGGCGAGGTGGAGGATTTAGGTAGAGGACGTAGATTGGCTAGTTGGAGGAGGAGGAGGAGGAGGACGAGAGGACGAGGAGGAACGGCGGCGGCGCAGGCGCAGGCGCAGGCGGCGGGAATGGCGTTCCTGCTCTGCTCGTACGCGGTGGAGAAGAACTGACGAGCGTTCTGCAACGTGGCGTGACTCTTTTGAGTGGGACCCATCTTCCTGTCACACGATTCCAACTTGCAAGGTGTGGTCAGACTTCTAGTGAGCGAGTGATTAATTAAGTTTAAACCAAAGTTTGCTCATACAATTTTTTGACTTTGAAATATATAGTTCAAATGTCTTTTGTTCATAAATTTTATGTTTGTTTAATTATATATACCATATGTGAAAACAACGGATTTATTTCATACAAAACATTCTTTTAAACAACGGATTTATCTCATAGATCAAACGGCCCACGTGGAAAAAATTCCTATAAATATCCTTTGAATCAAAGAGGCTATTAATCTTGTGAGTTGTACAATTCTAATGCCGTCAACTTCAAGCTAGAACATTATCTTTTCAAAAAGAGAAAAAGATATACTTCAATACATTACCATGTTTGAGTTCTGACAACATTATCATTTCAAGCAACAATATCTAAAAAATAAAAAAGATATTCTCCCTCTGTCCAGAAATACGTGAATTGGTTTTGTCTAGATTCATATGTTGTCAAAACTAGATAAATGCAAGTCACTTATTTCTGGATCGAGGGAGTACTTCCATCAAATAATGGCATCTTCTTTGATTCATATTCCATGGAACTGAAGGTTCGACTTGATATAACAGAAAAAAAGAAGGACCTGCTAGCCAATTGCTATCTTACTATTCTTCCCCATCTATTTACTTCAGCTATACATACATACATGAACAATAAAACTAGTACACACAAGCATGCTCTCAATCATCCAAAAAACCTGGGCATCTTTCTGATTCTCTCCAGTTCAGGACAAATCAACCTGACAGAAGCCATCTCAGATAAGCAGTTCCATCATCAAAGGCAGGCAGATCATCAGGAGCAGCTACCCTCTTTCGCATCAAAGTTTCGACAGAAATGGGCTTCCTCTTGCGCCCACCTGGATGCGGTCGTAGTTGCTCATCAGCCTCCACAAAATCTCCCTGTTAAGATTTGATGGAAGGAAAGCTGTGAACATCCAATAGTGCAAAATGAAGTTCCTAGTACCCTACAAAGGCATGGGTACGTGCAGGAGATACAATATGTATGGTCCATGTTGGGGTGGTTGTTTCGTGTTTACCTCAAAGAGCACATGAACACTAGATTTCTCATGATTGTCCCTTACATGCTTGTACGAAAACCTCTTGCCACAACCAGAGAATCCACAGGTGAAGGGTCTGCTCTGCTCATGAGCTGCCTTGATATGCTTGTCCAAGTTGGATTTCTGAAGTTCAAAGCTATTGAGAATGAAAAACAGAGCAGTTTTGCAATTTATTGCGGAAAAGCAAATCCATGGGGAAAAAGTCAACATGTAAGATTGCAAATCACACCTTTGAAAATGAGCACTTGCAGTCCTCGAAGTGGCATTTAATCCTCTCACTGACACATGAACCTGCATGCATTCGCTGATGACGCTTGAAGTTCTTCTTTAGCTGTTTAGTGCCACAGACATCACACTGAACATATCGATGACACGATTGATTATGGGCCTTGAGGCATTCCACATTACTAAAAGTCTTCATGCAGCCAGGTTCACAGCAGATAACTTCGGAGTAATCCAACTTGACTGCACCATGAGAATAGAGACGTCAAATTACAAGGTTGTGACTGCTAAGCAACTCTTAATGCAGTAAGAAAAATAACTACGGAAATTCTAGAGGAAGTCAGTCTCTTACCATGCGATTCCTCGTGTTTCTGTAACTTGGAAGCATATTTGAAAGTCTTCCCACAGTCTACCTCTGGACAGATGAAGTCTTTCTTGCTTCCACATTGAGTGCCATCCTCATGATGTTCCTGAACATGTCTCTGCATATTACCCTTGGTACTGAACTTACGATTGCATCCTTCCATATGGCAAATAAATAGTTTTCCTTGATGAGTAAGTAGATGGCGGTTCAAATGGTCCTTCCTGCTATAGCTGAAAGGGCAACCATCTACATGGCAGGCAAAGGGTCTCTGCAATAGTTTTGGAAAGGATACACATCAGAATAGTACTCTCATATCCAAAGCAAAGTTCACTTGACATGATACAAGTTTATGCATTACGTTTATATATTTAATTAACTATTTCGACATAAGACCATCAAATATCATGTGGTAGTAGCACCACAAATACTACACCATCATCAGTTATCCAACACAACTAAACAAAAGTACATGTAATTCGTTGACATAGGCTCTGCATTCTAAGACTGCACGCCTTAGTAGCTTGAGAATGCTAACTAGTATGGCATTGTACATGCACATTAGTAGCTTGAGAATGCTAAGTAGTACATACATACATACATAACACATCTAATAACTAAAGCTTGGACCAAGAAGCAAAAGCTGGAGTAAAAGCAGTTCTAAATGAACGAGCAAACCTGAAGAAGGACGTGAACGAGGCATTCTTGATGGAGCTTCTCAGGAGGGTCTCCCCTTCCTGATACTAGTCCATTCAAGGCCTTCAGGCATTTTGGAGTTCTTTGGGATCCAATGCTTCACACATTCATATCTCAACAAGTAGTCTGCCAAAATGAGCACAATTCACAATTCAGACAATCAAACCACCGTGCATCCACACGACAAAACAACAAATGATCCAAATGGCAATTGTTACATACCAACATAATTTGCTTCAAATGTGAATAATTATTTTTCTAGCTAGGAATAATAATGGGCAACAAAACAGGTTAGTATCACTTGTGTCAAAGAACATGATTTTATTATTTCAGTGTTAATATATTTTTAGACCTCAGGGGGCACATAACTAACATCCAGATAAATAAATAAATGCTCAACAAACAAAGTATTATTATCTTATCCTATGAACATGTTACAACTACTTGGCTGGATCATAGATGGTAGACCATTAAGTTGCTCATGTACTGAATACTGAATATTATTAATTCAAATGACACAGTGTAAACTATGGCATATGAGTATATGACTGACAAGACATAATTTTTTGAAAAAAAGTGGTGCATGCTAAGACATGATCATTCAGTAGCTTCAAAATACTAAGAGTGCATCACATGTACCGATCAAGAACTAACAATAAGTAATCGACATCAGAAAAAGTAACCTGTAAGAAGGGCGTGAAAGAGGCATTCCTGATGGAGCTTCCCAGGAGGGTCTCCCCATCCTGGTACTAGTCCATTCAAGGCCCTCTTGCATTTTGGAGTTCTTTGGGATCCAATGCTTCACACATCCAAATGGCCTGCAAAAGTCAACACAGTTCAGCAAACCAGACTACTATACAACAATGACACTAAAAACAACCACACGGCAAATCCACTGTCAAAAACGGGTTGCAATCACCACTTCTAAAGGCCTGCCGGTGCTTATTTTGCACTCGCGGGAAGCACTGACTGAACAACCAAACAGAATGCATCACTTGCACCAACAGTATGGAAATTCACTGAGACCACAAAACCAAAATTCAGAACTATTTATGTACCTCGCGCGAATGGCTCTGCATATGCTGCTTCAGATGTGCCGGCTTCTTGAACCTCGCGCCACACTCCTCGCAATCATGGCTTCTCACTCTGTGCGGCACGCCACCACCTTCGGTGTACTCATCCAAACCATCCGCTTCGTCCTACATCACGCAGTGGTTCCAAGTATCGGTCATCCACAATTCACAATTCCCCCACGGCCCCACAGATCAGTAGCGCGGATGCTCTTACTACAAGGACAAGCAGCACGCATCCTAGACTGAGAGAAGCCACTAGCGCCACCAACCTTATGGTGTTCGAGGACGTGGTCTCGGATCAACCGCTTCTTCGAACGAACCACGTCGCAGAACTCGCACTTGTACCGCCTGATATCCCTCACAGGCCCCGCCGCCGACGAAGAAGAAGGAGACGCCGCCTCGGCCTTGCTCGCCCCGACGCCACCGCCAGCCTCCTCTTCTTCCACCATCTGAGGAACCGGCCAATTAGCGTCAGAAAATTCACGAAGCGGCACGATTACGACGAAATCAACGACAGATCGGCCGAGAACTCCAAAATTGGCGGTTCCAGCGGCGCGAATCGCGGAAAATTTACCTCAGATCGTGGACGAACTCGCCGGATTTCGCAGGATTGCGAGGGGTCGAGAGGCTCGCGACGGCGCAAGGGAGAAACCCTGGAGCTCGAGCACGGCTATACCCGAATGGGGACGGAGAATCAGTGGCACGTGTCCACGTATTAGTAGTGCAGTCTTACCGGGCCCAGAGCGGGCTCGGATTTCGGGTTTGTGTCCAGCTTCGGGTCATGGCCTGGGCTGGGCTTCGTCTGGGCTGAGGGCCCATTCTGTAGCAGTCCACACGTGTGCTTCCATTTCCTCGGCTCGCTCTCCCACCTGCTGTGGCTGAGGCGCGAGACCGTACCCTGACGCTGAGCACCCCGCCCCGCCTCTCCCCGACCTCGTCGCCGGCGATGGCCGCCATGGTCGCCGCCGCGGCAACCGCGCGGCTTCCTCCGCGGATTTCCGCGCCATGGTTACGGCACGGACACGTGTCACTTCATCGGTCATTGGGGCGGCCTCTCGCGGTACTCACGGTGGTCGCCGCGTCGCGTCGGAGCTCCGGAGACGGCGGGAAGAAGGGGGCGAAGAAGCGGAGGAGGAAAGCCACGGAGGCCGACCAGGAGGACGGCCTATCCATCAGCTCCGGTAAGCCTATCCCCCACTCCGCTAGCTCCAAGCGTCCTCCGCGCGTGGCTTGGTTGGAATCTCAAAGCCCTGAGCCTAAAATTGCTCGAGAACACTATAGAGCCTAATTATATTACTAGCTTGGAAAATCTGTGATGATTTATGAACATGAATTCATGGTCAATTTTGTTTCTACAGTGACTACTGACCAGCGGTATCCACTGAAGAACTGATCATATTTGCTGTGAGCTTATGAGCTTCCCTCTTGTGGATATATGTTGCAGAGATGGAGACGAAGAATTCCACTCCACGAGCAAAATCTGACAACGGCAGCCTGAATCCTGCGCCAGAATCCAGCATGACGCCGAAAGACTCGGCCATTAGAAGAGTTGCACTGGTGGTGAGTTGCTACCTACACATGGATGTGGCGAAATTGATTGGTGGTATTAGTAGTACTTCATTGTTTGTGTAGAGGAGTGAGCTCGAAAGTTGTCTTGTTGCAGGTCATTGCTGCAGTATTATTCGGTGTTAGCATCGCCCTGAAGGACGGGGTTGAGAAGGCATCAGAATATTTTGCAGGGTGTGTGTTACGCATCTTGACTAATCTTTAGCATTGAAGCCGTTTTACAGAACCGTTGGAGGTGTGGTACCTTTCTGCATTAGAACTTTCAGACCATATAAGAGCCCATTTGAGAAACCAATGCATCATCGCATATTGGTTTCAGTAGATTCTAGGATGAATGCATAGCTCTGCTTAGGCATAGTCGCATAGGAAAATGCTGTTCTGGTGAGTAGGAAAAGGGTTAGTGAAAATAACCATGCATGGATGCGTGAGCTCATTGTTTGGTTTTTTGCAAATTAGTTTGCTGATTTGTGACTTTGAATATCTTTTACTCCCTCATCCATAATAAGTGTCGCTGATTTAGTAGTACATGATTTTGTAGAAAAGCTTTGCTTCTTAATTTAATATTAGATCTCCACTTCTTATCGTGTCTTCTACATTCTGGTTATAAAAATGTAATCAGGTTCTGTTATGCAACAGCTATTTGTTGGAACAGAGTTTGTCAGTGGATAATCTCTTTGTTTTTATTCTGGTCTTCAAGTACTTTAAAGTGCCACAGGAGAACCAGGTACAATTAATGGCTAATCTGATAGATAAAGTCCAAATATACTTTGTGATTTCCTGCTCACCTTTGTTGTGCTGCCATTGAAAACAAGAATCGGGTGCTTTCTTATGGTATTGCTGGGGCGGTGATCTTCCGTGCAGTGTTGATCATCCTAGGAGTAGCTACCATTCAGGTAAGCTGTTCTCCCATGTTATCATTAGTTTCCTTTTTCTGTTTTATCCAATCATAATAATTCCCATAAATTCCTCATGTTCTGTAGAGTTTTGAAGCGGTGAACTTATTTTTTGCTTCGATCCTGCTATTCTCTTCTTACAAGGTAAAAATTGTTCCTCTTTGCGGTAAAAAGGGGATCATGCTTTCCATATTTTATTTTCCTTTTGTGGACATAGTTACTTTTGCTGTTATACATTGGAACTTTATCAGAGTGATAGGTTCTCGCTAGCACTTAAAAAAATGTCTACTTCTTTTCTTCTACTTAAAGTTTCATTTGAGCAAAAGCAAGTCTCATCTATATCTTTTGACAATCTATTCAACCAATTAGTTGCATGTACTATATTACCACTCACTTATTCAACATAACTCTTCCATAGTTCCATCATTTAGCAGCTAATGGCATAATGGCTTCCTTCTTCTGTTCTTATATTGTGTATTCCTGTTACAGTATATCATAACAACTAGACCTAGTTCTTCCCTGAGTTAGTAAGCTGTAGCAGATCCAATATATTTTAAGGTGTTTAATTGGAGTGTCACTTCAATATGTGGGCAGCATGATATTTGCTAGTTACTTTAGTTATATTAGCATATGCAACACATGTGGATGTGATAATCATTTTCTTATGACAGCTATTTGCTGGAGACGATGAAGAATCCGATCTGTCTGATAACTTCATTGTGAAAACATGCCAAAAATTCATTCCTGTCACTGGTAAACAACTCCATTATATGGTTTTCGGTTGCCTTTTGTTATTTTGGATATCAGCATGGTCCATTTTCCGTTCCAGGTCATAGCCACAAGCCCACAATGACCATATCCTTGCTGAATTTTTGAAACATTTCTTTTGGAACCAAACTGGTTATTTAAGAATTAGTCATCCCTTTTTGGCATGCGTGTTGAACTAATTCTTTTGTTTCTTTTATCAGATTATTATGACGGTGACCGGTTTTTGACAAATCAAGATGGTTTATTGAAAGTAAGTGGTATCCAAATTAAGCAGGACCATTTACCACAACAGCTATTGCATGACTACTTACTAGTTACCGAAACTTGATATTTGTATGTGCTGGAACCTGAAAATTTTATCCATTTCACATAAAATGGATACTAGTGCTGCATATACAGAAAGCTTATAGCCACAACAACAGCCATGTGTGTTTGGATGGACCATCTCAAGACATTACTTCAACCTCATAAAGAGTATCTGTTCCTGAATATGTCATTTTGTGTTTGGTGTCTGCAGGCCACACCACTACTCTTGACTCTGGCAGTGATCGAGCTAAGCGATATTGCTTTTGCTGTAAGTTCCTTCTCTATATTTCCCGGTCGATGTTTCCCTTTCCATTTTGCAACCTCAAGCATGGGGATTAACATCTTCAAGTTGTAGGTTGACTCAATACCAGCAGTATTTGGTGTAACAAGAGATCCATTTATAATATTGTCATCAAATATTTTTGCTATTTCTGGTAAACCTTCTTTCTGTTCCTATGAACACACCGTACACTGTTTTTTCAATAAAGAAGTGGATTATTGTAACGAGAAAACTCTTCCGCTACTGATGGATTACAATGTCAACTTCTGTTTTGCGTGTTTCAAAACTTATCCTCTTCGTGATGCTTTTTGGCCTGCCTGTTCTTTTTAACTCCAACCTGCACTTTGTTCTTTCATTCTTGTTCAGATCTCTTTATTAAAATGCTCAAGTTGCCTGCTACATCAATTTTTGTTTGTCTAGTATGAAGTTAATAACTCAAAGTATATCTGATCTACTCTGAATTCTATTTCTTCTAGTTCAGACACGTATTGCCTATTAGTAACACCAATCCTAGCTTAGTAGCAGTCTTTAGTATTCACGTTTGTGTTATGTAGTTACAAGTACATAATAAGCATGGCTCGGTAATTTCATCATCTCCTGTCATTTAATTGGGCATTTGGTAATCACATGCATCAATGAAGATAAGTAATGCATGAAACAGCACCTTGGATATTATTAGGTGTTGGTGTAGAATGTTTGTATATAGCGGAAATTTGTGCATTCCTAATACACTATGAAGTGTTAGTGTAATAACGTGACAGAAGAATTACCCTGTAGGTTTGAGATCACTCTACGTACTCATTTCTGGGAGCATGTCTGAGCTGGAGTATCTGCAGGTAATGCCCCTTGCTCTTTTAAAGTTTCTTGATTTATTTTCTTATTTTTTAATATTTAAAGTGTATTCAACTGGTGATGTATTCTTCTTATTAATCTACAGTTGTTATAGTTATGTATTAAAAAAACATTTGTCATTTCAGAATTGCCACTGAGATTTTGTCCATAGTAGTGATAACTGCTGGTGATTGCCTTGCCACCAATAACTTTAACCCCTTGTGCATGTACTTCCTCTGTTCCTAAATATAAGATGTTTTGGCAAGTCAATTTAGCTTGCCAAAACATCTTATATTTAGGAATGGAGGGAGTACATGATACCATGGTTCATGAATGGTCAATGGGTGAACATATCCATACATTTGTCTATTATCTATATCTATTTGTCACTTATTGCTTTTGGCAATATGCTTTCCAGCCTTCTGTTGGTATCGTTTTGGGCTTCATAGGGACAAAGATGATCTTTGACTTTTTTGGTGAGCAATCAGAAAGCACATTACCTAGTTGTTGTATTCATTCCACTCCACACTACGATCTAGTGTCTCCATTAGCAGACAACGCTGATTATGCTGATTTATGGCAGGTTATCATGTACCAACCGAAGCTTCCCTTGCTATTGTTACCACATGTCTTAGCGGGGGAGTAATATTGAGTCTTAGAAAAGCATCAGCTGAGGAACGTGACAAGTAGCCAGCATGCTGGTAAGATGGTAAAATTATTGAACTAATATTACTGTATTCTTTCGCATATAGTCATACTACAACACAGGGATGCTATTTACAGCCTAGAAAATGTTGTCCTTTTCTCGCTAAAGAATGTTTATGTTACTACATCGAAGAACCTTTAGCCTAGCAACACATGTTATAGGCCATCCGTGTAGGCTTAACTAATACCTTGTTCATAGTTTAAATATTTTCCTTCTTGATCGGATTTAGACTTGAAGAAAGGATACACAAGGTTGCAAACTGCAAGTGACAACCATTGACAGAATAAGGAAGCGCCTTGAAGGATTTGGTTTCATATCGGATGTCAAGGCTTTGTGCATGTTTGGCGTACATTAGGCTTATACTTATGGCGTACATGTTACTTAACTGCTTTGAGCCATCCACATACTACCATTATAAACATTTTAGGAGCAGGTGACCTGATATTTTACCAAGAATCCTGCTAATGTACAATAGATGAACCGAACAATCGTAACAAGCTTCTTTTCTTCTAAACTGAAAGGCAGAGCTCCTGTCAATGACTCAAAAAAAAAAACTGAATAATCCTAGATTTGTCTATACCCATCAATCCATCATAACACATTTTTGTTGAAGTGATTGTTACTGCATATTCCAGAACTTACTTTAAGCATTCCTCTCTTTTTGTTACGTGACTTTAAGCATCCCTCTGTTGTGAGCAATAACCACACCATCTACTATAATCTATCCTTTACGGTTTGCTTTCTAGTCTTTCCTTTTCGAATTTCAAGTATCTTCAGATCAGACTTATTCTTGTTGTCATGGCATCCAAATCCAGTGTTTCATTCTTAAATGTTGGAACGGCCATGTCATGAGTTGTGAGAAAACGGGACCCCAGGATTACATGATACTTCTGCTGTCCGACTACATTTTTATATGCCTATGCACAGGAACATAGTTGTATGTTTTTGGATTCTTCCATGTGGAAATTCTTGTTGCATATCACGGTGTCATGGCATCCAAATCCAGTGTTTCATTCTTAAATGTTGGAACGGCCATGTCATGAGTTGTGAGAAAACGGGACCCCAGGATTACATGATACTTCTGCTGTCCGACTACATTTTTATATGCCTATGCACAGGAACATGGTTGTATGTTTTTGGATTCTTCCATGTGGAAATTCTTGTTGCATATCACGGTGCAAGACATCTAAGCCCTCCCTTTCTTTTGGTGCAGTATGGCTCACTGAAGTTAGCCATGACCGGAGAATAGAAAGAAGCAGCAGCCTCCATTTGTTCGCAGTTTGCGTGACACAACAGCGCAAGATTTGAGGGCAATTCAGCTGACTGTGACCAAGATTGATGCTGAAGGCATGAGGTAGATGCCTGATACAAAACCTACAAGTTCCATAGTGTATGAGTTTTGGGGGAGGTGATGTTAAGTCGGCAACAGGTGACAGCAAAACCACAGACAACTAGTATATACGACTTGTGATAGTCTTTGTTTAGAAGCCTTTTTGCCATGGTGGTTAGTTGTGAAAACAAAACATTTAGCTTATGGTAGACAACATGATGGCATGCGCCTCATTTGTGTAATTTAGCAATACTATGCCTGAAGTGTCCATGTAAGTACTATTTCATTCTTCGATTCTCCTGCAGAATCAAACCTCACTTGTAGAAACATGGTGTCAGCTGTAATTACTTTATACATTTCCTCAATGTAGTCACTCCAGTATGAACAATGTAATGTAATCCTGTTGGTTCCGAATCACAACACATAAATTCAGAATTCACTGACGACCTTCCAGAATCACAGAACAACATAACATAATATGTGGAGCAATCAAACATTTTTCCGAGAAAACACAAAGGACCTTTGCGTTTCAGATCCAGCAATCAAACATGTATAGATAACATGATTCTTTAACTTCAATAAAAGAAGTAGCAAATCTGGGGTGCAGTTTATCGTTCAATCTGAAGTCTGAAACTGGAATGAACAAATGATATTATGTACGACTACGCGAATGGAGGCACGACATATATCTACACTTTTTTGGAGAGCTAAACCAACTTTGTCGAAGACATAATGTAACTAAGATATATATCTAACCGATGCTAATTATGAAACCCTGCAGATAACTAGCTCAGACCTTGGAGCCATCAGCATCAGTAGCATAAACCTGGCCATATTCACCCTTGTCATCATCCTCATCCAGGTAGTCAGCCCTTGCGTTGAGGGCCAGCATCTGGCAAACGAGCCAGAACAGAGCAGCGTCAAGGGCCAGGAAAGCGGCACCTCCAAAGAGGCCAGTCTTTGCGGTGGGGCACTGGGTATCCATGTCGTGGTGAATGTTGCTTGTGCGATGGTGGCTCTCCGTGATCGTTGCCCAGAGCAGCATTGCAAACGCCAGAGCCGACACCAGCCTGATTTAACAAGAACAGTTAACAAAATGGATAGTGCATAGCTTGATCACCACGAGTAAGATACTAAGCACAGGAGACAGCAGTATGTCATGATTCAAGAGAGTCATAACAGTAGCACTATCAGGGGAATGTAACAGCCTGCATATCAAATACTCCCAACCATCAATGGAAAAATTAAACACTTGAACATCAAGCCTTCAATATATTGCCTAGAGGACATCTGATTTAACTGAACTAGAGTGTTGGCGCTGTTATCTGTGGAACAGTACAACATCAAAGGATAACCAACTTCATCAAATGGCAGGGCTCAACAGGTAGGTGAACAAACATACAAATGCCATCTAATGCATGAAATTAGCCAGGGAGACAAAGGGGAACTTACTCAGCAATGACAAAGAACACGGACAAGCTGGTGCTCTGAAACAATGCTTCGCGAGGAACCGACTTTCCCTTGTACGGGTAAAAGATGGAAACATGCCCAATGATGGCGGCTAGCACAAGTGCCGCGATGGACACGCTTCCCAACGCGACCGTCGGGTCACTCGGGAACTTGCAGATGACGACATCCTTTCCCTTGATAGGAGTCCCGTAAGGAGGCTGCATGAACGACAAAACAGTACCCACATTAAGTTAAGATCTATAACAAGTCAGAGTACTGATAAAAGGTAAGATGAAAGAGGGAAGTTTGAGCTATCCATAATTAATTTTGGTTATGAGCCATATAGACAGTTAAGTGGTAAGAGGTTCCTAAGAATGATCTGCTCTCTGATTCAGAGAAAGATACATTCCTGAACAGGTACCACTTTCAGCACCCTTAATAAGGCCTTCAGAACAAACTGCATGGCTATATGGGTGCTCGTAATAACAGAAAAAAGAACACAACCTTTTTGTTCTCCGCGATGACGCCGAGAAGAAACGCCAGGAGGCCAAAGAGGGAGACGGTGAGTGTGATCCGTTGAGCCAACGTCAACAAAGCCATGGCTCCTGCATTACAAGCACAGGTACCGTTGAGACGAGACAAAATCGTCAGTAACCAAATTGGTAAAAACAGCTACACAGGGATTACGACAGCCTTGCAACAACGGAACGCAACAGGTAACCCTCGTCTTAGTGAAATTGCAACAAATGAACTGGCAGCTGCCCTGCCTGCTCCTACCCTCTTAAATGACATTGCCATGAAAAGCCTCCCCCCCCCCCCCCCCCCCCCCCCCAAAAAAAACTATAATTGCCATTTTTTTAACTTCAGGCGGATGGGTAGAGGTAATCGTAGACGCGAGTGGTTGGAACCTGCGCGTCGCGTCCGAGATGAGGTCGGGGAATAGGAACAATGGAATTAATCTAATCGAGACCCGTCGCACTCGCAAGTCTCAACGGCCGATCAATTCGGATCCCCATTTCCGAGGGCTCCCCACTGCCAGCCACAACCATGACGCGGAGATGATCACCACCGGTGAAATCCCCGAAAATCCGGACTCCGGAGGAAGTGTGATCAACCGATCCGCGAGACCCTCGTCGACAGGGGACAAACTGGAGATGACGAGATCAGAGTGAAGGGGTCGGAGTTACCGCGGAGACGGACGGCGGCCGGAGGAGCAGGCGAGGAGGAGGGAAACAGGGGGGGGCACCGGAACGCTAGCTCCGGCGCGCGCGGATCGACGGACGAAGCTCCTCTCTCGTCTTCTCCCCGGCGTCGACAGCTGCGGTGCGGTGGGACGGATGAAAGGAAGGTTGGTGGTCAACTCCACCGCACAGGCCAACCACACATATATACCGGTGTCTGACAGTGGGCCCAGAGGCCGTGCGGTGCGGGGAGGACCGGTAGGCTTTTTCCAGGGCTGTGGGGAGAAAACGGGGAAACGGAATCCCGAATCTTTTCTTTTGGATAAGTGAAAGACGGAATCTTTTTGTACGTAACTGAATCTCGTTCCATTCGGATCTTTGCTCTAGCGGATTTCTTAGGTTTGATTTGTGATGAAACGGAATCGTGTTTTCTCGTGATATATCGCACTTTTAGCATAGACAAGGGTGCTAAGACTAAGATCCCTGGCTAGTTTACAACATGATTGATTGAAAAACACATGAATAAGAAGAGGTAATTGCACCACTGATACAACAAGTTCTCCACGATGTGCAGTTTCATACAACAAGTCCCCAGCTGTGTTCCCGCGGTAAGAAAGTTGTCCATAGTGTGCACCGTCCATACAAACGCTACCAGAACGTGCCACGCGTCCATACAAAACCCCTTGTGAGAAACACCTGCCTGGATGCATCCCAATTCAGACCAGACCTAGGCCCGTGTCCTGCCGCCGCCGCCGCCGCCAAAATTTCCCCTTCCACCTGCACGCTGGCGACGGAGAACTTGAGAGATGGCGTCGGAGGGGTCTTTGGAGAGCACGGGCCGCTCACGCGCTCCAGCTCGCCAAGGAGGACCGCGGTGGAGGGGCAAGCCCGTGCCTCCCGCCGCTCGCTGTCAAACGCAGCGCGTGCGGGATGCGGTGGTGGCGGAGGCAGTGTTGCGCGCGAGGGAGGAGGAGGCGATGTGGCGGCAAGACAAGCTTTACAAGAAGGCCATGATGCTCTACTGCGTGCTCGCGTCGGAGGAGGAGAGGGCGGCAATGGCCGAGCCCAATGGCTGGCGGCCAGAGCTCGACTCCGGCGTGAGCTTGGAGGACCACGTGCGCATCCTTCAGGCATAGGTCTACGACAGGTTCCCACCCCCACCACCACCGTCCCTCCCACATGCACTCTGAAGCTCGAATCTGATGGTGTCGGGAGCATCTGGAAGGAGGGTGATCCCTGGGGGAGGGTGACAGCCGAATACTACTGGAAGGATGGCTTGGGGATGACGACGACACCAGGAGGATCTGCTACTGCTCTGCAGGTAGGTGTCTCTGCTCCCATGTCTCGATTCAGTTAAGTCTGAATTTGTGTATGTGAAAGATTCAGTTAACTCTGAATTTTTTGCTCAATTGGCAGAGCAATGAAAGATCAGAAGGAGAATTACATGCTGACAATGTAATGCTGATGATGAAGATTGGTGACCTAGAGCAAGAGGTAGAAAAATTGAAGACTGAGAAGAATGAGTTGGTGAAGAAACATTTGGTGGAGATGAGAATGAGGGATATGAAGGACATTAGGGTTGTTATTGTAGTGTGTACCTGTGTGCTGGTGTATGCATGTCTAGCTATGATCACTAGGGTCATGATTTGATGTTTGTGTTTGCTACATGTATGGATGTTTCATGGATTGAATAAATAAATTATGTTGCTTCTATCAAATCTTGTATATGCCTTTGTTCTGTTTGCACTGGTAGTTGACAGCAATTCCAGTCTGAATGTCAAGATCAGTAATAAAAATGTCTGAATGTCAAGATCAGTAATAAAACTGTATGAATTACAAGATCAGGAATAAAACTAGGTTCCTCGGCAACACTAAAGAAAAATGTATGAATTACAAGATCAGGAATCATTTGGATCTAATGCATTTTGAGTTGTCTGAATGAATTCTTCTTCCATTGGTTGGAATATCTCATTTAGATCAGGTAGCATTCCTTGGCCATCACCAAACATCAGATAACTCAATGAAACAGGGCCTGTGTTGTATGTGTTATGTCTGTTCCTTCCTCTTACAGGTTGTGTTGACTGTTGTTGATCTGCTGATGGAGCACCATGCTGTGATTTCCTCTTCCTTTGCCCCTTGCACTGATTTCTGGCATTTCCTCTTCCTCTTACAGGTTGTGATGTACTTGCTTCTTCCTGTTCACTTGTTTTCTTCTTCTTGGCATTTCCTCTTCCTCTGCCCCTTGCACTGATGCTTCCCCTGCCTCTTGCACTGATACTTCCCCTGCTTCTTGGCATTGTTGTTGTCAATCTTCCACCTGGTATGGAATCTCTTGCAGCTGCCACAAAAGCACTGATCTCAGGGAGTGGTTGTTCTACTGGTTGGTGAGGAAAAATTGCTGCAGCCTGCAATAAAAAATTGAGCTCAAAGTTATGAGAATAAAATGAGGAGAAACAATGCACAAATAAAATAAGAATAGAACCTCTTGTCCCATTTGGTAAACCATGCTCTGCATTTGATGCATTGGATCATTTCTGGGGTTAGGATTTAGAGGCATTATGTGCTGCAAGATAGATAGATCATCATAATTGTCATCTTCACCTACCACATTTTCTTGCACATTCATATGCTCCAAAACCCATTTGTCATGCCCTTTTTTGTTGTGGTCTGCCTTACCACACACTGAACAATGCATAACTAGTCCAGCTCTTGTAACATAATTCACTCTATTTTTCTCCTTCTCTTTTGGAGTTTTCCTCCTGTTTTTTTTAGGCCTGTCCATGACCTTTGTGTAGAGGGGTGGGTGAACAACCACGGCATTCATTTTTTCCCAATGAACTCTGGACCTCAAAGGCATCAAGTTGTAGGCATAAGCTTTTTTGAATGTCTCAATTGTGTAGCAGTTGTGAACCAACTTTTCAGGGTTCCTTCTATCTGTTCTACAACAAGCAATGGCATGATGGCAAGGAATCCCTGATAGTTGCCACCTTTTGCAGTCACAGGATCTAGTAGCCATATCCACAATGTATGTTTTCTCAAACTCATGTGATTTCACATGGAAGACACCATTTCCAGCATGATCTGCATCTAGCTTCTTTGCCCACTCTGTGAATTTGTCTAGCTTCTTCTTTATTTTTGGACAAACAATGCCTGTCCATTTCTCACACTCTTTCTGCTTTCCAACAATCCTATGCATTAACTTGTTGAATACACTATCAAGCATTGATAAGATTGGAACTTCCCTACATTCTAGAATATAGCTGTTGAATACTTCAGAGTGGTTATTTAGTAACATGTCACATTTTGGAAAATCACTAAAAAAGGCCTTAATCCATGTGTTGGGAGATAGTTCCTCAACCCAAGCATGTGCCTCTGGGCTGTCATCCTTCATCTTATCCATGTTTCTTGTCCAGGTAGGAATGTTGGTAGACCTTGCAATAGCCCACAAATCATTTTTCAAAGTTTCCCCTTTGTGTTTCTTGTGGAAATTCTGATACAGATGCCTGACACAGAATCTGTGTTCTGAATCAGGGAAAACTTTCTTCACAGCATTAATTAGCCCCTTTTGCTTATCACTCATTATTGTGAAGGGAGAAGTGTTGGTAATGTTCAAGTCATCCTTCAATGTTGTCAGAAACCATTCCCAACTGCTTGTGCACTCTACTTCAACTATCCCCATGGCAACTGGATATATACAATCATTTGGGTCAATGCCAACTGTAGTCAACAAGTTGCCTTTGTACCTTGTTTTGATGTGACACCCATCTATGCATATGAGTGGTCTGCAACCTTCTAAGAAGCCCCTCTTGCAGGCATCATAAGACCAGTATAGTGTTGCAAGATGCTCTTTAGGAACAAGGTCTGTGCTTTCTTTTGCTTGGTTTGTGGTAAGGAAAAACCTTGATCCTGGATTTGATCTCCTTAACAACAGTGTGAATTGCTCAGCTTCATCACCATGGATTATATTGAGTGCAGCCTTCCTAGCTCTCCCCAACTTGAATCTATTTGGTACCATGTTGTATTTCCTTCTTACTTTTGCTGCAAATGCCTTCAAATCCATCTTCTGGTTATCTTTGAACTCATCAAGGAAGCTTTCTGTAAGAAAAGGAGCTGTGAGTGTCTTCAGGTCCCAGAGTCTCTCACATATGTGCTTATCACATATTTCTCTAACTACAATTGCTTCAGTCCTGCTGTCCTGTGACACCTTAATCATCCAGGGACAACCTTCCTCTTCATCACATTTAGCAGTTAGTCTTGTAGCTTCATTCCTCACCTTTCTAACCTTGACTCTCTCATTTACACTGTAAGCAGTGAGTGCTTTTCTAAATTCTGCCATGCAGGAGAAAACCATGTTGGTTTTGAAGACTGGTGTTGCCATATCAACCTCTGGATTGAATTCTTTGAATCTATACTTCAACTGTATGTACTGCTCCCTTGTGAGGCTTAGGTCATCATGGTCAAGGCCACCATCATCCTCGTCCTCAAATCTCTCTACAATCTCATTATTGTCATTGACATCTTTGCCAGTGTATTTCCAAGAACAAGTCATCGTCTCCATCCTCTGCATCATAATCACTGTCATAAAACTCAGAGTCAGTCTCACCTTCTTCACCCTCACTCTCAGTCTCTGTTGCATATTCCATCTCTGCTTCTGTTTCCTGACCAAGAACCTCATCATTTCCATTCTCTCTAGTATACTTGCTTGGAATTGGCACAATGACATCATCTTTGAGACCTTTGAGGAAATTACAGTGATCAACCATAAGGTGCAAATTCTTGTCATCATCAACTGCTTGCATCATTGCAAGAATGTGAGCATCTGTCTCAATTAGACAAAGGCCATCTAAAATAGTTTTCCCAGGAAGACACCAGTACACACTTGTTCTTGATGTAATATCATTCCCTCCCTGCCTTATGAAATCCTCAATCCAAAGCCTAGAGAAAGTATCAGTATTGCAATTGTCAAAGTGGTCAACAGTACTACTAACATAGCAAAGATTATCCTTTAGTCCACAGAAAAAACCATTGTGCTCCAACACCACAGTGAACCTGTCAGGATCATCTGCACACAAATGAAACAGACACCAAATTCAGTTATTGCCTGTAGTCAGAAAATTCAGTTTCTAACACAGATAAACAGGACACCTACAAAATCACATAAAAGGTGGTTCCTTCGCAACAATTTATACTCAAACACCTAGTACAAACATACATGAGCAAATTCCAACCCTCATCCAACATTTACAAACCACAAATCGACCTTGATTTTTCCCTTGGCGGCATTCAAACCACACTGAAACAGGACACAACGATTTTTTTTGATTTTGTGCACCTAAAATGCATGGAAACGATTCTCAGAGACCACCAAATCGTGTACATGCTCAGTTCACAACAGATTGTCGCCGGAAACCTAGACGATGACACTGACCACGACGACGCCGAAAACGTACCAGAGTAGCAGAGAAAAGGAGGTGCGCGGGGCGAGAAGGTACTCACCGTAGTGAGGGGGATCTTCCGAGTGGTGGCGGAGGTGCGGATCGTCAGCCATCGGGGAGATTTGGTGACGGACGGCTCCGTCCTCGTCGCCTCCGATTCCGCCTCCGTCCTCGTCGCCAAAGAAGAAGGAACTGCTCCAGTTGTGCGAGCTGAGGTGGTTCTTGCTAAATTCTGGGGCATTGTAAGATTTCCATATTACTTCCTCTTTCAGGGACGTCTTAGCAAAATCACATAAACAGTAGCAGAACAGAATTAGCGATGGGATTAGACGTTGTATTAACGGTGCACATCGTGGACAAATTTCTGTACCGCGGGAACACAGCTGGGGACTTGTTGTATGAAACTGCACATTGTGGACAACTTGTTGTATCAGTGGTGCAATTACCTCGAATAAGAATAATTACTGGGTTTGATGATGACTGTGTTTTGTACTATCAGAAAACTCAACAAACGCGACCAAGGCGCCCTCGTGGTGAGAATAGCTCGACGAAAGTGAGGTCACATTTTTAAACTAATGAGGTTTTTCTGGAGAGTGAGCCGCCGACTGACTACATAGACGACACTTGTTTTTTACATAATCCAGCTCTTAATTAAACAAATGTCATTGTTACACGGGGTTCGGGTGAAATCCAGGGTTACATGATGGCACAGGGGGCAACCTAAGTGCTCAAAAATCTAAAAAAAAAGTTTTTTTTGGCTAGCCAAAATTTTGGTTGAGCCTTTGGTTGGCCAATATTGGCTAAAAAATGAACTAGAGTTGGTAGTGGAGCATTGGCATGCCAAAAGGCAACAATCCAAACAAAAGCCAACTTTTTGGTCATAACCAAAATATTGGTAAGGTACATTTTTTCCACAATCCAAACACACCCTATGAGCCAAGGAAAATAGAGAAAACTAATACTAAGAAGATTTACTCAAAAAAGAAGGACAACAAAAGATGCTTAACGACACAACTAACTATACCAATAAGGAGCAACCTCTTGCGTCTGCTTTGATGTGTTGAACTACCCACACACTCTAAGCTCTATCACAATAGCATGGCCTAAGCCTTTCCTGAGAAAGGATCCTAACGAAGTAAGTACAAGGGGTTCTGCAGGTTCCCGAGTTGTGACATTCTTGATGTACTCATTCTGAGCAACTAAGCACTCTCTTCTGTGGTCTCTTATCACAAAACCAATACCCATCCTCTCCTAGATGAAGCAAACATAGTTGCATCAACATTGATGAATACCTTATCCATCGGTGGTGGAACCTAGCAAAGGCTAAAAGCGACGGTTCACATATTCCAAGAGTTAAAGTAGCTTTTTCACCATTCCGAGAAACTGTCAGCGATTTCATGTGTGACTAGCACGAACTCCTCCCCCTCCCCCTCCCCCAACGAACCCAAATCCCACAATATATGGTAATTCCTTGCCCGCAAAAATCTCATGGTAACAAACTTCACATCAATCAAACATCTCTGCCATTCCTCCTAATCAGCATCACCACAATTTTAGATCGATACAAAATGGCAGGCGGTGGCTTCTTGGGACCAACTACATCGTCCCGAGCTCCTTCCTCCATCAAACGCAAGGCGGCAGTGACTCCCAAGTGTACCAAGTGCATATGTCACTACAATGTTCCCACAAGGTAAAAAAATGTTTCCATCACAATAGAATATTGTTTTCAAAACACTCAAAAGACTTTATCGACCATAATGTCTTTTGTCAACACCTTTGTGTGAATAATGTTTTCATCACAACAAAGGATGATTCTTCCATCTCTGAAGCCACCAAACCCAGGGCCAAGATCATATTATATGCTAAAATTAGCCTAAATCCTAAAAAATAATGCATTTCTACTAATATATAACTAAAATATTCGTCTACACCCGGGCTATGGCCCGGGTTACCCGGGGTGTAGATCCACCCTTGTCTGAAGCTAATACGAAACATGGTGCCACGGAAAGACATTCATATCGAATATTATAATTCCTATTGATACATCTGAATCTAGAAAATCTGATCCATTAATTTGGATCGGAGAGAGTAAATAATTTACTCGATTTTTTGTTTCTTTAAAGCATGATTTGGAAGTTTTTTTGTAGAAAATTTGAACCACGATTCTGCAAAAAACTTCTAAATTAGAGAAAACATACATCACCATGAATAACTTGATCCGTAGATTTGGGCTAAATTCTAAGTTAGAGAGTGAAGTTGTAACAAAACAATTAACCAAAAACATAATTCCGTCGCCGGGACTTGAACCCGGGTCTCTCGGGTGAGAGCCGAGTATCCTGACCACCTAGACTACGACGGATCTTGTTACTACAGTGTTATTTATTATTTTAGATACCTAATTATTAATCGCTCGCACCTAATTATTAAGTGTCACCAGTCCCGGCCCATATGATTCTATGTTATGGGCCCAATCTGTCACATTAGCACGCTGCAGCGGCAGCCTCGCCCTCCTCCTTCCTCCACTCGTCCTGCGGACTGTGGAGCGCGGCGAGCAGCCCCCTCTTATCGCCAAACCCCCCACGAGCCCTCTCCTCTCCGGCGATCCCTGCGCGTCGGTGATGAGGCCGTCGCCGGTGGTGGCGCGGGCGGCGAGCGGGTGCTCCACGGCGGCGCTGGCCTTCTTCCGGCTCCGGCCCCTCGGCCGCGCCGCCCGCTCGGCCCCCGCGGGGCGCTTCGCGTTCAGCGGCACCACCACCTGCCGGGGCCGCCTCGTCGACTCCGTCCTCGAGGAGCTCCGGTCGCGGAGGCTGGTTCGGGTCTCCGCAAGGTAATGCTGCCTCCTCTCCGCCATCGCCTGCTCCTACAGTAGTCTGTCTCCCCTGCGCCGCCCTCCCTCTAGCTCCGGCGTCGATATGGTATGAATTATGATACGCCGCTTGTGTTTCGTGGGATCGCTGCCTGTAGCAAGTAGAACAAAGAACCAGGGGGTTCAATTCGAACCCCAATCCAGGGACCAGGATCCTGCAATGGTCTGAGCGATTTCTTGGGCGCACGATGATAGGGTTTGCAGCAATTGTTTTAGATACATATATGCTCTGTGCAAATTAGCTCTGCAGTACATAAGCATATATGTAGTCGTGGAGTTGTAGACAGCTAATGTCCTGGACTCCCAGTCTCCAAAACCATTTTATGTGGGGAATGCGCCGTGAGGCTTGATTGTTCGAAATGTATAAGGACGTTAGCTGCATTCACCACGAAAATGAGGAGGTTTCCTTTTCTGTGTCACGTGTTCTGAAATTTGTGGTGTCTTTTAATCTATTATGGCAGTAGGATTCAGATAGTCTTGGCCAGCCCTTTTAAGAGAGATAGAAGTTATGGTTGCTTTTTGGGTCGGGTCCCTCCTGCCTTCCCATGTGCTGGAGCTTATCAAACATGATTGTAATGATTTGTCCATCATTATTACATGCTGTTTTTACAAAATGACAGTAACGAAGCTTACATTTTGGATTCTTTCTTCTTCTCTTTAGGATAGGATTGCAGGACACAAAGGAACTGTCGGAGAGTAAGATAGATAAGAAAACATTACGAAAAGGATTGCTGCTTGAATTTGACAAAGATTCTGATAGAGCCATGCTCGCAGTTGTAGAAAGGCCCGATGGGAAGAAAAACTGGATAGTGACTGACCAGGTATGCAAAAGGAAGGGTAACTGGTTAACTATAGTCTGTTCAATATAATACTCAGTGTCTAGTTCATTTACTCCCGAGGATATACTTGCACATTTTTTCAAAGGTAGAGCCATTTTGGATTATCTTGTGACTTGGTTGTTACTTTTGTACAGAATGGTACCTTATCTTCTATAAAGCCCCAGCAGGTTACATATGTCGTACCTGGTACCATGAATTTTGATTGTTCAAGAATAGCTGAATTTCTTGAGAAAGCGGAAGATCTTTTGGTGAGAAATGTTGCATGAGCTGTGAGTGAACTGCGTATAATATGCATGATGATGACTTATCATATCGTTTGCTACAGGACCCTACTATTTTGGAATGTGCCTGGATGGAGCTTTCTGAGAAGGACAAATCAGTAACAGTTGAGGAGTTTGCAGATGTAAGGGGTTCATAAGATTTGTTATCCTGTGTCTTTCTGTACGGAAATCTGATACCTGTGATTTTTCTCAGATAGTTTATGGTAGCAAGGAGTCTTTGGAAAGCTACTGTGCACACTTCTTATTATCACGGGATATTGTCTATTTTGTGAAAGTGGAGAGCCGAGGTTCTTCCACATATCAGCCTCGAACATCTGCTCAGGTATATTTTCTAAATATATGTGTGATTTACATTTTGTGTTACACATTCTGAATTAGTTGGTGACCTCATTATTTTTGCAAAGCCGTTGGAGAAGAATCTAAGACCACATCTGTGCTATAGACAGCAAGCCTGGACTGACTAATGCTTCCAATTCTATAAAAATCCAGTTCCCTCTTTCCTCTTCTAAGTCTACCAGTTAATTTTGCACTATTGAGACTGTTGTGTTTGTCTGTTTTTGCATGGCAACAGTCCATACAAATTAACTTATCATGTTTATCTGTACGTGCTGATTTTGCTTATCTTTTTCCTCTGATATACAGGACTACATGTTATATGAATTTCCATTTTGCGAATCTGACATGTTTTGGCAGCTAAATATTTTATAAAGTGCATGTTTCCATAAATTACTGTAGTTTGCTTAATGTTCTGCAATTTAGTTTCGGCATTGTTGTATTGATTGGTAGACTTATGTTTATCATCTGGTAGTAGGTGGATGAACTTTTACGAAGAAAGCTTGCTAAAGAGGCCGCTGATAAGGAACTGGAAGAATTTGTTGACCTACTCAAGTCTGCCAAAGCATTGCCTCTAGACTCTAAGCCTTCTAAAAGTTCATGGTTGATGGATGAGAAGGTGAAACAAAAAATCGAGTCTCTTCAGGCATATGCAGTTGATGCATGTAACGATGCACAAAGAAGAATGGCGGGAAATGTACTATCCTACACATCATTATATGCATATTTTTTTTAAAGTATTTTAATCTGGTATCATGCTTTGTCAAGGCAAATATTTTACTTTCCCTTTGTGCTGACGCTTGTGTACATGGTTGTTAATGTGATGGCAGATTCTCAAGGCTATGGGCTTCTCACGGACGTCATCAGCTGCCCTAAAGCTTCTCATAAATGTTGGGTACTTCCCCGTGCATGTCAATCTTGATCTGTTCAGATATGATGTTCAGACCACATATACTGAGGAAGTCTTGTCTGTTGCTGAGGAGCTTCTGGCAGATTGCCCTGATTCAGATAAGGTATATTTAGTTACTCTAGAAATCTGAATCACTGATGCTCTTCATATAGACTCCTTTTGTTCCAAATTATAAGATGTTTTAGCCTTTTTCTGAAACGCATGTATCTAGACGTCTTTTATTGTGTAGGTTCGGAGCAAAATGAGTGAACCTACACACTAAAAGGCATCTAGATACATGTGTTTCAGAAAAAGGCTAAAGCATCTTATAATTTGGAACGGAGGGAGTATATGTATCCACTCAATATATCTGGCATTTCTCTTTCAGCATATCAGGAAGGATCTTTCAAGTTTGAGAGTGTATGCCATTGATGTGGATGAGGCTGATGAAGTATGTTTCTGTTATTTTACCCACACACCTTCCAAAAAAGACTGCATATATAAATCCGCTGCTCACGGACAAATCCATTACTACATTTTTTTTGGTAACAGCTTGATGATGCACTAAGTGCAACTAGACTACCTGATGGTAGGATAAAAGTCTGGATACATGTAGCTGATCCAACATGCTTTCTTCAACCCCGGAGCATCATTGACAGGTTATTGTTGCATCTCGTGCTCAGCAGTTCTAACTTTTCTATCAATAGCATTGTTATTATTGGTAAAAAAAAAATGATATTTTGCCCACAGGGAAGCCATGCACAGAGGAACCTCGATCTTTTTACCAACTGCCACCTTTCCTATGTTCCCAGAGAGGCTTGCCATGAATGCTATGAGCTTGCAACAGGGTACAGATTGTAGATCTGTAAGTGTATCTGTGACTTTGCATCCAGATGGAAGGTAACTGTCTGCTATTTTTCCATTAGTATATTCTCAGTCAGTCTTTTGTTTCTTTTTCTTTTCTTGGGAGGTATTATATTTTTCTTTTATAGTAAGTGTAACGAAGTTGTTTACATTCATTTCTGTGTGCATAGTATTGCAGAATATACGATAGAGAACTCAGTAATCAAACCTACCTACATGTTAACGTATGAGGGTGCAACTGAATTGCTCTACATGAATCTGGAAGAAGAGGAAGACCTGAGGATTCTTCAAGAAGCTGCTTCTATTCGTGCACAATGGCGTTGTAGCCAAGTAAGAGCTAAATAGGCCTTTGCTATTTGCTGGTTTATATATCATCCTTTTATTAGTCATTTGTGATTAGGATATGAAAGCGCAATCACCATTTTAAGTCTTAGATTGAGAAAAGAAACAGAACGTCAGTGACTGATGTACACTCATACTACTGTACGGCTGTCCATTTCTGTTGCAAATAACTCTTCCCTCAATTTGGACGGTCATTTTTCACGTCGAAGAAGAAATTTAACCCTCTCCAGTTTACATTCTCAGATAATAGGATAGGTTACACATTAAATGTCGCTCAGCTGGCCAGACATTTTGCATCGGTCCTCACTTAGCACAAGTCTGTACCTCTGGGGACTTTCCAAAATTTTAAGTTGTATGCTGACCAAATATAAAGAATGCGCTTTGTACTTGACACCATTGACGCTCTGAATTTTGCAGGGTTCAATCGACACTTCTATGATAGAACCTCGTATCAAGGTGGCAAATCCTGATGATCCTGAACCAAACATTAACCTATATGTTGAAGACCAAAACAACCCAGCAATGCAGCTTGTAACTGAGATGATGATACTTTGCGGGGAGGTGGTAGCTGCTTTTGGTGCTGACAACAACATTCCTTTGCCATACAGAGGGCATCCCCAGTCTAGCACAGCTGTGTCAGCATTTGCCTATCTACCTGAAGGACCTGCCAGGAGCGTTGCCAATATCAGTGTGCTTCGTGCTGCAGAAATGGATTTCCGAAAACCTGTAGCACATGGTGTCCTCGGGGTTCCTGGTTATGTACAGTTCACCTCCCCCATTCGAAGATATGTTGATTTGCTAGCTCATTATCAGGTATTTATGCGTCTATCAAGCATATGAACTATCTGAACAGGAACAGGATACAGTTTGCAGAAACTTTGGTAGTTAACTAATCGTCGTTTTGAATTGCCAATTGCATTTCTTGTGTTATGAGTGGACTGTAGTTTATCCACATCATGTAGGCTTGTAGCTTATCTGAATGGCATAAACATGATCCGCTTAATTTTGTGCTTTGGAATATTGCAGGTAAAGGCTTTTCTTAGAGGTGATACTCCACCATATTCAGCTGGTGATCTAGAAGGAATGACATTTATTGCAAGCATGCATGTTAAAGTAGCTAGGAGGCTCCATAGCAACAGCTTACGTTACTGGTTGCTGGAATACTTAAGGAGACAGCCAAAGGGGAGGAAGTATAAAGCACTGATACTTAAATTCATTAAGGGTCGTATGGCAACTTTGCTTTTGGTGGATGTAAGTCGACATGCTTCATCCCAGAAATTTTTATTTGATGGTGCAGTATTTGCATAACAGTACTTTTACTTTCTCTGAGATCATGAGCGAGAACTTTAGTCCCTGAGCGTTAGTTTCCTGCCCCTAGTTTACTAGTCTACCAGTTCAACTGAGGAAACCCGGATTCGGATCCTGTCCAGTGTGGTTCACTGGTCAGAACCAGCTCCCCTGGACGTCAACCAATTTTTCTCCGTAGATTCCTAGAACCTCCAGGTTCCTTGTCAGTTTCAGTCAAATCAATAATATACTGCCTTGCTTCCATTTGCTTCCCTTTATTTTTTATGGTTCTAACTTTTCATGAAGGTCACCAAAGCCTACATGCTGTAGAATAGGTAGACCTGTAAATGTGATGGTATACACTATATTTGGAGAAACAAACACTTTGTAATTGTAGCAAAACTTACTGAAATTCATTAAGGGTCGTATGGCAACTTTGCTTTTGGTGGATGTAAGTTGAATGCTTCATCCAAGAAGTTTTTATTTAATGGTGCAGTATTTGCATAGCAGTACTTTTACTTTTTCTGGGATCATGAACAAGAACTTTAGTCCCTGAGCGTTAGTTTCCTGCCCATAGTTTACTAGTTTACCAGTTCAACTGCTAGCCTACTTGCCCCTAGTTGTTTCGTAGTGTTTCGGATTTTAAAAGATATAATATATAGATTGTCTCAATATTTTGAGTGCCTTGTTCCAGTTCTCAATATTGTGAAGATATATAGCCTACATTCTCTGTCTCAACATTCTCCGGTGACACTGGCAGGTCGGGATCCAAGTCACAACGGCGGTTGCAGCCGGGAAAGTGGGAGACGAAGCTACCGTTGTTGTGGAAATGGTCCATCCCCGCGACGACATCCTGTCAGTTACGGAGATCCCGGAAGATACGGATTAAATGCACGCATATGGCTCTTGGATGCTCACCCGCCTTGCTCCCTGGACCATATACACACCTAAGAAACACAAGGTTGTTGTTTGGGTTGTTTCCTCTGCTGTTACAGACATCTATTGATTTTGGCGCGCATGTTAGAGGCGAGACAGTTTGAGGTGGGAGGATCTCCTTTTCAGGACCATGTTCTCGAGTTCACTATCAGGCCCAGGTTGATGGATAGAACTGGTAGAACTGCAGGCGTATGGTCACGTCGTGAACCTTTTAGCAGGTCTTGCTAATCCATTTTTGAGTCTGAGGCAGTCTGATGAAAGCGCAGATGTGGTTCGGTTGAATTTGCTTGGATCCCACGGGCGTTCAGGTTCTGAATGCCGTGTTTCGGGAGTAATAGTTTTCTGTATAGCTGCACGCGAGTATGATGCTCCGCTGATATGAGAACTTGTTACACATTCACTGCTACGATCTTGGGTTTATTGCAATGTATATACTATCTCGATGTATAGAATGGGGTAACGATGGCACTTGTTTCTCTGCTTTCGTTCGTTCGTTTGTTGGTATTTTCATTGAAGCCACTCTGACCCTTATGAGACCTTGTCTCGGGCGAGATGTGGCAAGTGTGTTGTACGGTTAGATCATGTCTGGAATGGAGACCACTGAGGTTGGTCAGGACGAGGGAGAGGGTTAGCTGAGGTTGATCGAAATGGTGACATGATGGATGGAACCTACCAAACTCTCACCACGCATGCAGCTGATCAAAATGGAGACCGTTGAGGTTGGTGAACTACGAGTACCAAACAACAAACATAGTCGGAGGCAATCCCAGGTTGCTGGGAGCATATCGTACGACACGCAATAGGCATTTTAGGTTACCAAGGTGGGTCCAGTGAGCGTCTATGATATGATTTTGCATCAAACCTCTAGCTAAAGAAAAGGGCAAATCTCGCGGACCGAATTCGGATCATGTTTCTTGACATGTGCACAGCCTTAGATCTAGAATTTTGCGGCATTCCGAGCGTTTATGCCATGTGTTGTTCGTACGCAAGCATTTGTACGCTTGCAATACCTAAAGCCTTTAGTGCAATGTGATACTCTCTCCGTTTTAAAATATAACATGTTTTAGCTTTGTGAAACGAATATATTTAGACTCTTTTATTGTTTAGATTCACTTCGAACTTATATAAAAGACACCTAGACACATTTGTTTAGGGTAATCGAGGGCCTCCACCTACTTTGAAACGGCGTGATTAGGTACCAGCAGTATTGCAACTTATCCATCAACGGGACTGAAGAAGCTGCGACTGGGACTGGAAGAGGGGAATCGAGGGCCTCAACCTGCTTCTGAAGTCTTCCCCAAAGGTGGTTGAGGGCCTCCGATTCTCTCGGCGCCGGGATGTGCTAGCGGCTTGTTAGCCGGTAGTGAGGTTGTTGGCAGTGACGGCGTCGTAGATGACAAGTATGTTTAAGCTCTACTAGTGAAAACACAAGATCTCGTATTAGGGAATCATGACTTGAATTGCGGTGAGGCGATGGCCCTTTTTTTTTTCTTTACTTGTTTACTGATTTAATTTATTTGACAAATCCAAGTCACTTGTTTTTTATTGTTTTTTTATTTAGATAGTGGGATGATGAAGCCGTCTCGATCCGAAAACAAGCAACCGGTAGTACGTACGCAGCGCCTAGAACTGGGCAACACTGACAGAGCAGATTAGGCCTTTCACGGCAATGTGTATATTATTATAGAAGAAATAAATGGTTAAGAGACAATCTCTTCAATGTATTTAAGTGGTGTCTCTACCTTTAATTGTTTAGAGAACATACATGCATGTAATTGGTCTAATAATATTTTCTGTCCACGGTTTCATACAAAAGGTATTTCTTAGCTAAGATGCAGCTTCAATCTTTTTTCTTACTAACTATAATGCCACGCAAACAATATAGAGCAAAGATAGACCCACATTAAAAGACCTTGAAACATTAGATCTCTTGCACCGACAGAAAGCTCTCCCTACGAAACAAACACGCATCATGCGGTAGCTTTTGGAGCACAAGACAAAAGCTTAGAAACCCGAGTATGATTAAATTAACACTCCACCGACCAGTATCTGGGGGTTAAAGCGCAAATTAAAAAATTACTAGGATGGTAATTGAAAACTATAAAACCTTGAAAGAGTGTAAACGCATTGCATGGGAATGAGAGCATCACATGGTGAGGGAGGCCACAGAACATGAGCTCCACAGGAAGATTGCAAACGTCACGTGGCTTATCATGCACCGGCCCAGCTAATAATATACCAAATTTCGTCCACGGTTCGCCCATATTCATCCAAAGTTCGTTCGTATTCGTCTATATCTCCAAAATTCGTTTATATCGCCATATTTGCCTAAAGTTCGTCCATACAAACCATATTCGCCCAAAGTTTTCCCAAAATTCGGGCATATTCGTCCAAAGTTCGTCCGTATATCCCATATTCGCTCAAATTTCGCCCAAAGTTCGCCCATAGTTCGTCCATAGTTCGTCCATACCGTCCATATTCGTCCAAAGTCCGTTCATATCGACCATATTCGGCTAAAGTTTGTCCATATTCGCCCAAAACATTTATATTCGCCCAAAGTTTACTGAAATTTGTTAAATTTTAGCCAAACACGGGAACTCGCCTGGATACACGAGTGGGAAACTCGGCGTACCCAGGCCGAAAACTTATTTCGTCCGGCCAAAATTTAGTCCGGATTTTGGTCTGGATACGTCCAACGAGTGAAGATGCTCTTATAGTTATAACACCGAGACTGCTATTAAGTTTCCGGGGCTGGCCGATACCGCGGGACAGAGGGCGTTCGCCCTGGCCCCATGGTCTAGGGGTCCTGGCCCATAACTTATCTATATTCATATTTGTTTAATATTTTTAGGTCTAATAATGTATAATAATTTTTAAAAATATAAATGGTTGTCTAAAAAATATAGTTGGTTTAAATTATAGCCTATCATGACTCTACTTTTACTCGTATTTAAAAAAAAACTCACATTATCAAATAATTTTTATTTGATGACACAATTTTATTGGTCTCTCCAAATATGAAGAATAACACTGGTCCGCATATACCTTTAAAAGTTTCTAAGTATCGCATAACTATATTATTTAGCAATCAACTCTCCTATGATTCCCAACGATTCTACTTGCCCCATCTTATATGTTTGAGAAACTATTCCATCTTCTTACTAATGCAGTGCCTAATATGTTTACTCGTCAACTCATTTTTTGCATAGGCATATGTACACAAGTAGAAATTAATAAAATAACTATCATGATATATAGTTTGCTCGATCAATAGAAATAAGTGGTTTTGAATGTCTTCGCTAAGATTTCAAAGATCATAGATCTATCAAATGTACATATTATTTAATTTTTTATTGTATTACAGTAATTTCTCTTATAAAATAATAATATTTTTAAGTCTATTATGTGTGAACAAGTGGCAGAGGTTGCATGCATTCGAGATGTCTAAGAATGCTAATCATGATAAACTTTGAGTACTCTTTAAAAGTTTAGTATAAATATTAAATATATCTCTAAAAAAATTTGGAGCAAGGGGGCCATTGTCCCCTTGACCCTAGAAAATATCTGACACATTAAACAAGAGGCACTTGATTTTATATTGCCCTACGGCCCCTAAATTCTATGGACCGGCCATGTTAAGTTAAATGTACCAGCAAGTTCAAACAAAATTTTAAACCGAGTAATAATAGTACTTCCTCCGGCACATATTAGTTAAATTTAGATTTATCTAGATACGAATACACCCAAGTTTTAGTGCTCCGTATCTAGAAAAATTTGAGTCAACTAATATGGATCAGAGGAACTAATAACTATTTTAAAGCTTTCTTAGCACCCTCTCTAAAACCCAGCTAATAATATACCAATTCATTTAGCGCACTCTCTAAGATCCAACATATAAGGGCACAGTGGCATGTATTTCGAACACGTAGAGTATTTGAAGAGTATCTGTCGTTTGTGGTCTGCCAGGATGCGCTTGAGATACCCATAAATGGATTGACGTGTTTTCGCCATCCACATTACCGATTTACATCGCTTTCTCTCGGTCGCGCCCGGCATAGGTATGCCCTACGAGTGATCATCCTTGGCCTACCTGGTCCAGCTTAGCTGGAAGTCCACACGACGGGCTACTAAGATCTACGAATCCCATGATGATTCGGGAAGAACCAGGTCCATGGATCCTTCGACTTCTTTGACGGACAGGTATATCTATAATTTTTGATGTTTCATTCTTGTTTAGTATCTACTTTGCTTGACTTTGTCTAGACTTTGAAGTGTTTATATATATTTTTCTGGACTAACCTATTAACAAGATGACATAATGTCACTTGCATGTTTTCTTCTGTTTTTGGTTCTAGAAAAGGCAGAAAATCAATATCCTCGGAATTGGACGGGACAAAACCAAAGTCAATATTTTACTGTGGGGAACACGGAGCCTGAATACGAGACGGAGGGGAGCCACCAGGGGCCACACCCCTGGCCGCGCGGCTGGGCCCAGCCCGCTCCTGGGGGTGCGGCCGCCCTGGCTGCCCCCTGCCTCGCCCTTCTTCGGCTATAAAGACCCCGATGCCAAAATCCTAAGCACTCGATCAATATTCCATTAAACAGTCTGTAGTTGCCGCCACCATCGTCCCTAGATCAGGGGGATCTGAAGCTCTTCCCAGCACCCTGCCGGAGGGGAGATCATCCCGAAGGCCTTCTTCTTCATCATGTCAGCCTCCGGTATGAAGCGTGAGTAGTTCTACCTTGGACTACGGGTCCATGTAGTAGCTATATGGTTATATCTCCTCCTTTGTGCTACCATGTTTAGATCGTGTGAGCTCTGTTCATGATCAAGATCATCTATTTGTAATCATGCATGTTGTGTTTGCGGGGATCCGATGGATATTGAGATTACTATGTCAGATTGATTAATGGTTTTGTCTTATTGATTCTATCATGTATGTGTTATTTGAGATCTTGCATGCTCTCTGTTTCTAGTAGCTATTTTGGCCAAGTAGATGCTAGTGACTCCAAGAGGGGGTATTTATGCTCGATAGTGGGTTCATGCCTCTATTTAATCTAAGGGAAGTGACATAAATCTCTAAGGTTGTAGATGTGTTGTTGCCACTAGGGAGAAAACAATGGTCTCTTGTTCATAGAACAAGTGGATTATTTACTTTATACACTTTGCTTAAAGCAGTTATCCGTTGCTTGCAACTTAATACTGGAGGGGGTTCGGATGATAACCTAAAGGTGGATTACGAGCCATAGATGAAGTTGGATGGCGGTCTATGTATCTTATTGTATTGCCCAATCGAATCTCATAGGATCATGAATGTCTAGTATTGCATTGTTATGCCTTGCTTAGTCCTGTCAATTGCCCTGATGTAATTTGTTTACCCAGCATGCCATGTTTGTTTATCTTAAGGAGAACACCTCTACTAAACTATGGACCCCGGTCCAATCTTTACCATTGATACATCTTCCATTGTTACTGAGTACTTTCTGCAAACCACTATTACCACCATACAGTTAACCCGTTGTTTTCAGCAAACCGGTGAGATTGACAACCTCACTGTTCGTTGGAGCAAAGTCTTGAGTTTGTGTTGTGCAGGTTTCCAAGTTGCTAGCAACACCTTTGAGTTGTTTCCTTCCTCCTACTGGTTCGATAACCTTGGTTTCTTACTGAGGGAAAACTTGTTGTTGTGCTCATCACACCTTCCTCTTGGGGTCTCCCAACGAAGCCACGCACCATCAAGATTTTCTAGTGCCGTTGCCAGGGATTTAAAGAAGAAGAAGCTCCCACGTCAACAACATGCCATCAGATTTTCTGGCGCCGTTGCCGGGGAGGCTAAGGACGTCTTCACAAGGGGAGTCCTTCACAACCTTTCTCTTTACTTTTTTTTGTTTTGCTTAGTTTCTTTTGCTTGGTTTTGTTTGCCTCTTTTTTCAAAAACTCCAAAAAAATAGTTTAGTTTGGTTTGCTTTCTCTTATCAAAAACACAAAAAATAGTTCATGCTCTAGTTGCTGCTGCTGTTGGCTTGCTCCACTTTTGCCAAAATGAACTTTGCTGAGAACACCAAGTTGTGTGACTTCACTAGCACAAACAACAATGATTTCCTAAGTACTCCTATTGCTCCACCTGCTCCTGATGCTACCTTTTATGAAATTAAGCCTGCTTTGTTGAATCTTGTGATGAGAGAGCAATTTTCTGGTGCTAGTTCTGATGATGCCGCTGCCCACCTCAATAACTTTGTTGAAATTTGTGAGATGCAAAAGTATAAGGATGTAGATGGAGATATTATTAAGCTCAAGGTGTTTCCTTTCTCTTTGAGAGGAAAAGCTAAAGAATGGTTGCTATCCTTGCCTAGAAATAGTATTGATTCTTGGATTAAGTGCAAAGATGCTTTTATTGGAAAATATTATCCTCCTGCTAAGATTATATCTATGAGAAGTGAAATAATGAAATTTAAACAACTTGATAATGAACATGTTGCTCAAGCTTGGGAAAGAATGAAATCTTTGGTTAAGAATTGTCCCACTCATGGACTTACTGCTTGGATGATTATCCAGACTTTTTATGCAGATTTGAACTTCTCTTCAAGAAACCTGTTGGATTCAACTGCTGGAGGTACCTTTATGACCATTACCTTGGGTGCTGCAACAAAGCTCCTTGATAATATGATGGTTAACTACTCTGAATGACACACTAAGAGAGCTCCACATGGTAAGAAGGTAAATTCTGTTAAAGAAACCTCCTTTAGATCCTAATAATGTTCCCTTAGCCTCTTTGGTTGGTTAACAAGAGCAAGTTGATGTGAACTTCATTAGGAATAATAATTTTGGCAACAATACTTATGGTAATAATTATAGGCCTTATCCTCCTAATAATGGCAATACTTATCATGGTAGATCTGGAATTCCTAGTGAACATAGGATTCTAGAAGTTGAAAGATCCACTAGAAACTTTATGCAAATGCAATATGAGCAAAACAAGATATTCACTAAAACTATGGAAGAACAATCTGTTATCTTGAAAAATATTAGTCATCATCTTGAGAATTTGAATAGAGAAATTCCTAGTTTATAGTCAAAAAATTTGAGTGCTGAGAAAAATATTTCCTCTTTGTCTGAAGCACAGACCTCTTTGATTAATAAAATGGCTGCTAAACCTGAAACCTTGGAAAGTACCTTTGTTGATACTCATTCCATACAAGTTACTATTGATGAAAATGTTAGACAATTAGCCCAACTTCATGCTAAGTGGGAAAGAGAAGCTGAAATTGCTAGAAAAAATAGTGTGTGCACTATCACCACCACCAAATTGGATCCCACTAAACCACAAGAAGTCCCTATTCCTCCTACCACAATGCCTAAACCCAATGATCCTGCTACTAGTGATGCTAAGTTTGATTTTGATCTTGATGGTTGCAATATTTCTGAAGTGATTATGTTCCTACAAAAGCTTGCTAGAAGTCCTGATGCTAGTGATATGAATGTAGCTTTCACCAAACACATTACAGATGCTCTTATTAAAATTAAGGAAGAAAAGTTGAAACACAAAGCCTCTATTCCTAGGAAAGTAGAAGATAGTTGGGAACCCATTATTAATATGCAAGTGAATGACTTTGATCTCAAAGCTTCATGTGACCTTGGTTCTAGTGTCTCTATTATGCCTAGAAAGATTTATGAAATGCTTGATTTGCCACTTTTGGAAAATTGTTATTTGGGTGTCCCACTTAAGGATAATGCTAAAAATAAACTCATGGGGAGTGTTAATGATGTTCTTATTATGGTTAACAATGCTTATGTCCCTATTGATTTCTATGTTTTGGATGTTGAATACAATGCTTCTTGTCCTATTAATTTGGGAAGACCTTTTCTTAGAACTGTTGGTGCCATCATTGATATGAAAGAAGGCACCATTAAATATCAATTTCCATTCAAGAAAGGTATTGAACACTTCCCTATGAGGAGAGAGAAGTTGTTTTTTGCTCCTCCTTTGAAAGCAAGGTTTGATGTTAATGCTTCTTTATTTGAAAATACTTGATTCTTGCTTCTTGTGCCTAACTTAAAGGCGTTAAAATAAAGTACTTATTGGGAGATAACCTAAAAGTTTTCTTAAGTCTTGGAAGTTATTACTTCAGTAATGACCTCTCCTTATCCTTTTTATTTGCTTTTTGTGCCAAGAATAACCTCTAATGAGAGGTGATACATTAGAAACGTATCTATAATTTTTGATGTTCCATGCTTGTTTAGTATCTACTTTGATTTGCTTTGTCCACACTTTGAGGTGCTTTTCATATGTTTTCTGGTACTAACCTATTAACAAGTTGCCACAGTGCCAGTTGTCTGTTTTCTGCTGTTTTTGGTTCCAGAAAAGCTAATAAGGAAATATTCTCGGAATTGGACGGGACAAAAGACAAAGTCAATATTTCACCGAGGAGAACACGGAGTCTAGAGGAGAGACGGAGGGGCGCCACAGGGTGGCCACACCCCCCAGGCGTGGCCTAGTGTGGGCATGATACGTCGGAAACGTATCTATAATTTTTGATGCTCCATGCTTGTTTAGTATCTACTTGGCTATGTTTTGTCTACACTTTGAGGTATTTTTATACACTTTCTGGTACTAACCTATTGACAAGATGCCACAGTGTCAGTTGCATGTTTTCTGCTGTTTTTGGTTTCAGAAAGCTAAAAAATGAATATTCTCGGAATTGGACGGGACAAAAGCCAAAGTTCATATTTTTACCTGAGCGATACGGAAAATTGAAGACGAGAAGGAGGAGGAAACCAGGGTGGCCACAACCTAGGTGGGCGCGGGCCACCCTAGGACGCGCCCATAGGGGGTGTGGCCCCCCTGGACCTCCATCGACCTTGCCTCTTGCGCCTATAAGAAGCCCACAGGGAGAAAACCCTAAAGAATACATCATACTTCTAGAAAAACCTCTGTAGCGCCGCCGCCACCGAAGGGGAGATTCGGGGGACAGAAAGTCTCTGTTCTGTAGGGGTTCGTAGCATGGAAAACAAAAAAATTCTACCGCATACAAACAAACAAGCCAAGATCTATATACTAGATTGTAGCAACGAGTCGATAGAAGAACTCACCCTCGAAGATTCCAAAGTGTTTAACGAGAGCAGATTCTCGTGGGTGATGTAGTCGTACTTTTGCCGATCTCAAGATCGTGTAGACGATCCTTCCGGCGCTGCGTTCCGGCAGCGCTTCCGCAGTCGGTCACACGTTCGGTACTCGATGAAGACCTTCCTCTCCCTTGTTCCAGCAGGCAGCGGAGGTTGTAGCACTCTGCTCGTGATTCCGGCAGCACGACGACTTGGTACCGGAAGTAGAGGGGAGATCTCGCAGGGCTTCGCCTTAAGCTGGAGTGAGTATGGTGGACTATGAGAGAGGCCTTGGTGATCTAGGGTTTATAGGCACCAAGGGGAGAGGGCTAGGCCGGAGGCTAGGGCTTGGGGAGGGACCTAACTCGGCGGCTAGGGCAAACCCTAGGGCGGCGGCGGCGACTTGGTGGCCGGCGGCTAGGGTTAGGATTTTGGTGGAGAGAGGTGTAGGTCTAGAGGGGCACCCTTGCCCCTCCTTTTATAGGTGGGAGGGCGTGGCCAAGGGGGAGGGAGTCCTCCCCCAAGTCGGCCTCCTTGGCCGGCGGTGGAGGGAGGAGAACTTCCTCCCCAAGTAGGTTTCCTACTCTCCCTCCACCAAGCAAACTTGCCATTTGACTTTTCAAATTGGCGTTGACTTTTCAAACTAGGATTTGATTTATCCCTTTATTTTGCTTAGCGATGATACCTAGTACATGATGCAACCATTCCACATTGTTATGACATATTATGTACCCTTCCCCTCCGGAGTGTCGGACCTTCCGGAACCTTCTAGAACATTCCCGATGAAAACACCGGAATCATTCCCCAACTCCGAAACAAGACTTCCCTTATATGAATCTTATTCTCCGGACCATTCCGGATCTCCTCGTGATATCCTGGATCCCATCCGAGACTCCGAACAACATTCAGTCTCTTACTCATCATTCCATAACTACTCAACAACATCGAATCCTTAAGTGTGTCCCCCTACGGTTCGTGAATTATGCGGACATGATCGAGACACTTCTCCGAACAATAACCAATAGAGGAATCTGGAAATTCATATGGATCCCACATATTTCTACGATTACGTTGCGATCAAATGAACCACTTACATACGATACCAATTTCCCTTTGTCTCACGATAGTTTACTTATCCGAGGTTTTGATCGTCGGTATCTCTGCATACCTAGTTCAACCTCGTTACCGATAAGTACTATTTTCTCGTTCCCGTGATATGTGATCCCTTGTGAACCAGTCACATGCTTGCAAGCTAATTGGATGACATTCCACCGAGAGGGACCAGAGTATATCTATCCATCATATGGATGGACAAATCCCACTCTTGATCCATGTGTCTCAACCCATACTTTTTGAATACTCAATGCCACCTTCATAGCCACCCAGTTATGGTGTGGTGTTTGATGTCATCAAAGCATCCTTCCGGTGATGGTGATATGCATGATCTCATGGTCGAAGGAATTAGGTTACTATGTATCAGAAAGCTTATAGCAATTGAACTATTTAAAATGACTTGATCTTTATGCTACGCTTATCTATAGGAGTATGTCCATCATACCATTCTCCTAATGATATGATCTTGTTGTTAACAACATCTCAATGTTCATGATAGGGAAACCACAATCATTTATTAACCAACAAGCTAGTATTATGAAGAGGCTTTACTAGGGACTCTAATTTAGTTTACAAATCACACAAGTATTAATGTTTCCTGGTTAATACCATTATAGCATGAATGTAAACATTTATCATAAACACAAAGATATAATAATAACTACATTTATTATTGCCTCTAGGGCATATCTCCAACAGTCTCCCACTTGCACTGGAGTCAACTAATCTAGATTACATGGTAATATACCGAACACCCATGGCAGTTTGGTGTTGGTCATGTTTTGCCCTCGGGAGAGGTTTAGTCAACGGATCCGCCACACTCAGATCTGTGTGTACTTTGCAAATCTTTATGTCACCATCTTGGACATGTTCTCGAATAGCGTGAAAACGTAGCTTGATGTGCTTCAGCTTCTTGTGTGACCTTGGTTCTTGCGCATTGGCTATGGCGCCCATGTTATCACAACCACACCGGGCTTTGTAATGAACTCCTTCATCCATATCGCTTCTTGTGAAGCCTCCGAAGCAACTATGTATTCCGATTCAGTTGAAGATCTCGCCACAACACTTTGCTTTGCACTCCTCCAGCTAATTGCTGCACCATTCAAAGTAAATACGTATCCAGATTGAGATTTAGAATCATCCGGATCGGTGGTCCAACTAGCATCGGTGTAACCATTAACAATGAGCTGTTCGTTACCTCCATAAGGAAGAACCATATCCTTAGTTCTTCTCAAGTACTTAAGGATGTTTTTGATCGCTGTCCAATGATCCACTCCCGGATCACATTGATATCTGCTAGTTAAACTAACAGCATATGCAATGTCGGGTCTAGTACATAGCATGGCATACATTAGAGATCCTATGGCTGAGGCATAGGGAGTCTTACTCATCCTTTCTCTATCTTCTGCCGTTGCTAGACTTTGAGTTTTACTCAAGGTCGTATTGGGCAACATGGGCAAGAACCTCTTTATAACTTTGTCCAAATATGTACTTTGTGACAATGATATTAGGCGTCTCGATCTATCTCTATAAATCTTTATGCCTAATATGTAAGCTGCTTCGCCAAGATCTTTCATTGAAAAACTATTGTTCAAATATTCCTTGACACTATTAATAAGGTCTACATCATTCCCAATCAACAATATGTCATCTACATATAATATTAAGAATGCTACAGAGCTCCCACTCACTTTCTTGTAAATACAAGCTTCTCCATAAGTTTGTATAAAACCAAAACTTTTGATTACTTTATCAAAACGTTGATTCCAACTTCGGGATGCTTGCTTCAATCCATATATGGACCGTTGAAGTTTGCATACCTTGTTAGCATCTTTAGGATCGACAAAACCTTTGGGTTGCATTATTTACAACTCTTCATCAATGTCTCCATTGAGGAACGCTGTTTCGACATCCATCTGCCATATCTCATAATCATAATACGCAGCGATTGCTAACATAATCCTCACAGACTTTAGCTTCGCTACTGGGGAGAAAGTCTCATCATAGTCAACTCCTTGAATTTGTCGAAACCCTTTTGCGATAAGTCGAGCTTTATAGGCAGTAACATTACCATCAGCATCTGTTTTCTTCTTAAAAATCCATTTGTTCTCGACAGCCTTCCGGCCATCCGGTAAGTCCACCAAAGTCCATACTTGGTTTTCGTACATGGATCCAATCTCGGATTTCATGGCGTCTTGCCATTTATTGGAATCTGGGCTCATCATCGCTTCCTCATATGTCGCAGGGTCATCGGTGTTGTCTACCAACATGACACTCATAACGGGATCATACCAATCAGGAGTGGTACGAGTTCTCGTTGACCTGCGAGGCTCTGTAGCAACTTCAACTGAAGTTTCATGATCATCATCATTAGCTTCCTCTATTATTGGTGCAGGCACCACAGGAACTTCTTCCGGTGCTGCGCTACTCGCAAGTTCGAGAGAAGGTTCAACAACCTCGTCGAGTTCTACTTTCCTTCTAGTCACTTCTTTCGAGAGAAATTCCTTCTCTAGAAAGGATCCATTCTTGGCAACGAAGATTTTGCCCTCGGATCGATGATAGAAGGTATACCCAATAGTTTCCTTTGGGTATCTTATGAAGACGCATTTTTCCGCTTTGGGTTCAAGCTTGTCCGGCTGTAACTTCTTTACATAGGCTTCGCAACCCCAAACTTTAAGGAACAACAATTTAGGTTTCTTCCCAAACCATAATTCATACGGTGTCGTTTCAACGGATTTAGATGGTGCCCTATTTAAAGAGAATGCAGCTGTTTCTAATGCATAACCCCAAAATGATAGCGATAAATCTGTAAGTGACATCATAGAACGAACCATATCTAAGAGAGTTCGATTACGACGTTCAGACACACCATTACGCTATGGTGTTCCCGGCGGTGTCAATTGTGAAAGTATTCCGCATTTCTTCAAATGCTTGCCAAACTCGTAACTTAGATATTCACCTCCACGATCAGAACGTAGAAATTTAATCTTCTTGTTACGTTGATTCTCTACCTCACTTTGAAATTCCTTAAACTTCTCGAAAGTTTCGGACTTATGTTTCATGAAATAGATATACCCATATCTACTCAAGTCATCCGTGAAGGTAAGAACATAACGATAACCACCACGCGATGCTACACTCATTGGGCCACACACATCGGTATGTATGATTTCCAATAAGTCCGTAGCTCGCTCCATCATACCAGAAAATGGAGTCTTGGTCATTTTACCCATCAGACATGCTTCACATCTTTCAAGTGATTCAAAATCAAGTGATTCAAGAAGTCCATCGGAATGGAGTTTCTTCATACGCTTCACTCCAATATGACCAAGACGATAGTGCCACATATAGGTCGAGTTATCGCTCAATTTCAAACGTTTAGCTTCAATGTTATTAATATATGTATTTCCACTATCGAGATTCAATAAGAATAGACCATCTATCAAAGGTGCATGTGAATAAAACATATTCCTCATATAAATCGAACAACCATTATTCTCGGACTTAAACAAGTAACCGTCTCGCAATAAACAAGATCCCGATATAATGTTCATGCTTAACGCAGGCACCAAATAACAATTATTTAAGTATAAAACTAATCCCGATGGTAGATGAAGAGGTAGCGTGCCGACCGCGATCACATCAACCTTTGATCCATTTCCAACACGCATCGTCACCTCGTTCTTCGCTAGCTTCCGTTTATTCTGCAGCACCTGTTTCGAGTTACAAATATGAGCAACCAAACTAGTATCAAATACCCAGGTACTACTACGAGTACTAGTGAGATACACATCAATAACATGTATATCGGATATACCTTTCTTCTTGATGTTGCCGTTCTTCAAATCCGCCAAGTACTTTGGGCAATTCCGCTTCCAGTGACCCTCTCCCTTGCAGTAAAAGCACTCAGTTTCAGGCTTAGGTCCAGCCTTGGTCTTCTTCGCCGGTGCGGCAACTTTCTTACCACCCTTCTTGAAGTTTCCCTTTTGCTTAGACTTGCCTTTCTTGAATTTGGTGGTCTTATTGACCATCAACACTTGGTGCTCTTTCTTGATCTCCACTTCTGCAGATTTTAACATGGAGAAGAGTTCTGGCAACTGCTTGTTCATGCTTTGCATATTGTAGTTCATCACAAAGTTCTTGTAACTTGGTGGTAGTGATTAGAGGACACGGTAAATCCCCAAAGCATTAGGAATCACTATACCCAAGCTTTGGAGTTTGTTTGCGTGCCCAGACATCTTAAGCACATGCTCACTGACGGAGCTGCCCTCTTCCATCTTGCAGTTAAAGAACTTTTCAGAAGCCTCATAACTCTCAACTGCCGCGTGAGTCTCAAATATCAATTTGAGTTCACGGACAATATCATGTGGGTCATGGTTCTCAAACCTTTTCTAAAGCTCCGATTCCAAACCATACAAGATAGCACACTGAACTATGGAGTACTGATTCTTCCGAGCGAGGTAAACATTCTTTACTTCATCGGTAGCATCAGCTGCAGGCGGGTCACCCAGCGGTGCATCCAGCACATAGGTCAAATTACCAGCATTGAGGACAATCCTCAAATTGCGGAACCAATCCGAGAAGTTGCTTCCATTGTTTTTCAACTTTTCTTTCTCTAGGAACGCATTAAAATTGATGGTAGGGGCTGCCATTGATCCACAACATATTTGCAATAGTTTAGACTAAGTTTATGACAAATTGAGTTCTAATTAATAGTTAAATTAATCTAGGTGAACTCCCACTCAAAACAATGTCCCTCACATTGTTTTAGTGATCACACGAACCAAATCCACTACATAAAAACCGATCATCATGAGAGTTGATGTAGCTTCAATGGCGAACAATCAACATGTTCATCATATCTACTATATGACTCATGCTTTACCTTTCGGTGATCCGTGTTCCGAGACCATGTCTGTACATGCTAGGCTCGTCAAGATCAAACCTTAGCTTGCACATGAGCAAATCTGGCTTGCTCACGTTGTATACACTTGCAGAATCTAACACACCCGATCATCACGTGGTGCTTCGAAACAACAAGCTTTAGCAACGGTGCTTACTAAGGATGAACACTTTAAAAATTGAAATTTATGTGCATGAGGGATCATATTATAATGCTACCGTTGATAAATAAGCAATACAAGATGCATAAAGGATTAACATCACATGCAATTCATAATATGTGATATGATATGGCCTTTCTTCTTTGTGCTTCTGATCTCCATATTCAAGCACGAACATGATCTCCATCATCACCGGCATTGCATCAAGGTCAATGACGCTGCTCCATGGTTGTCGTCCACCAGCTTCAACTATTAAAACTACTTTGAATAGATACACGGGTCTTAACAGAAATTAAATACAACCATATGGCTCCTGCCGGTTGCCAACTTACAATAAGGAACATTGCATACATCAAATATAATCACAATCATGGCCATATCACATCACAACACACCCTTGCAAAAACAAAGTTAGACGCCTCTAATTTTCTTTGCATGTTTTATGTGGTTTGGGGCTTTCAATAAGTGTCGCTCTAACTTACGAACAAGAACCACAACGTTGATGCTTGAACTATCAAGTGCCCATTGTAAAATGGATATATACTATAATGGGAGAGACAGACACCTGCAAAGCCACTTATGCAATACAAGTTGCATGTTGAGCGTGGAGCAAGTCTCATGAACGATGTCATGTAAGGTTAGACTGGGCCGCTTCATCCCATCATATCGCAAGATGCAAAGTACACAAGAAGCAATTGATAATAAAAGCACCACCGCCCACAATGACCATTGTGTTCTACTCGTGCAACAGATCTACATATAGACACGACTCTGATACCACTGTAGGGGTTCGTAACATGGAAAACAAAAAATTTCTACCGCATACAAACAAACAAGCCAAGATCTATCTACTAGATTGTAGCGACGAGTCGATAGAAGAACTCACCCTCGAAGATTCCAAAGTGTTTAATGAGAGCAGATTCTCGTGGGTGATGTAGTCGTACTTTTGTCGATCTCAAGATCGTGTAGACGATCCTTCCGGCAGCGCTTCCGCAGTCGGTCACACGTTCGGTACTCGATGAAGACCTTCCTCTCCCTTGTTCCAGCAGGCAGCGGAGGTTGTAGCACTCTCCTCGTGATTCCTGTAGCACGACGGCGTGGTACCAGAAGTAGAGGGGAGATCTCGCAGGGCTTCGCCTTAAGCCGGAGCGAGTATGGTGGACTATGAGAGAGGCCTTGGTGATCTAGGTTTTAGAGGCACCAAGGGGAGAGGGCTAGGCCGGCGAATAGGGCTTGGGGAGGGCCCCAACTCGGCGGCTAGGGCAAACCCTAGGGCGGCGGCGGCGACTTGGTGGCCGGCGGCTAGGGTTAGGGTTTTGGTGGAGAGAGGTGTAGGTCTAGAGGGGCACCCTTGCCCCTACTTTTATAGGTGGGAGGGCGCGGCCAAGGGGGAGGGAGTCCTCCCCCAAGTCGTCCTCCTTGGCCGGCGGTGGAGGGAGGAGGACTTCCTCCCCAAGTAGGTTTCCTACTCTCCCTCCACCAAGCAAACTTGCCGTTTGACTTTTCAAATTGGCGTTTGACTTTTCAAACTAGGATTTGATTTATCCCTTTATTTTGCTCAGAGATGATACCTAGTACATGATGCAACCATTCCACATTGTTATGACATATTATGTACCCTTCCCCTCCGGAGTGTCGGACCTTCCGGAACCTTCTAGAACATTCCCGATGAAAACACCGGAATCATTCCCCAACTCCGAAACAGGACTTTCCTTTTATGAATCTTATTCTCCGGACCATTCCTGATCTCCTCGTGATATCCCGGATCCCATCCGAGACTCTGAACAACATTCGGTCTCTTACTCATCATTCCATAACTACTCAACAACATCGAATCCTTAAGTGTGTCTCCCTACGATTCGTGAATTATGCGGACATGATCGAGACACTTCTCCAAACAATAACCAATAGAGGAATCTAGAAATTCATATGGCTCCCACATATTTCTATGATTACTTTGCGATCGAATGAACCACTTACATACGATACCAATTTCCCTTTGTCTCACGATAGTTTACTTATCCGAGGTTTTGATCGTCGGTATCTCTGCATACCTAGTTCAACCTCGTTACCGATAAGTACTCTTTTCTCGTTCCCATGATATGTGATCCCTTGTGAACCAGTCACATGCTTGCAAGCTAATTGGATGACATTCCACCGAGAGGGCCCAGAGTATATCTATCTGTCATATGGATGGACAAATCCCACTCTTGATCCATGTGTCTCAACCAATACTTTCTGAATACTCAATGACACCTTCATAGCCACCCAGTTACGGTGTGGTGTTTGATGTCATCAAAGCATCCTTCCGGTGATGGTGATATGCATGATCTCATGGTCGAAGGAATTAGGTTACTATGTATATGAAAGCTTATAGCAATTGAACTATTTAAAATGACTTGATCTTTATGCTACACTTATCTATAGGAGTATGTCCATCATACCATTCTCCTAATGATATGATCTTGTTGTTAACAACATCTCAATGTTCATGATAGGGAAACCACAATCATTTATTAACCAACAAGCTAGTATTATGAAGAGGCTTTACTGGGGACTCTAATTTAGTTTACAAATCACACAAGTATTAATGTTTCCTGGTTAATACCATTATAGCATGAATGTAAACATTTATCATAAAGACAAAGATATAATTGTTGGAATTATGCCCTAGAGGCAATAATAAAGATGTTATTATTATAATTCTTGTTCATGATAATGTTTATATTCCATGCTAGAATTGTATTAAGCGGAAACTTTAATACTTGTGTGGTTTGTGAACAACACCGTGTCCCTAGTACGCATCTAAGGACTAGCTCATTGATTAATGATGGTTAAGGTTTCCTAACCATGGACATGAGTTGTCAATTAATAATGAGATCATATCATTGGGAGAATGATATGGTGGAAAGACCCAAACTAAGCGAAGCAATTAGATCGTGTCATCGTGTTCGTCTTTGCGAAGCTTTTCTTATGTCAAATATTGTATTCCTTAGACCATGAGATAATACAACTCCCTGGTATCGGAAGAAAGCTTTGAGGTCATCAAACGTCATCCTATGAGAGGGTGATCATAAAGGTGTCTCTCAGGTGATTGGAAAGTATCTGTTGGGTTGTATGTATCGAGATGGGATTTGTCCCTCCCAAGTCGGAGAGATATACTTCGGGCCCACTCGGTAATCGATATCAACACCGCTTGCAAGCATGTGGTTAAGGAGTTAATCACAAAGTGATATCGGATTACGGAACGAGTAAAGTACTTGCTGTGAACGAGATTGAACTAGGTATGACGGTACCGACGATCGAATCTCGGGCCAGTAAAATATCGCGAGTCGAAGGGAATATATATATGGGATTGATTGAATCCTGGCATCGTGGTTCATCCGATATGATCATCGATGAATGTGTGGGAGTCAATATGGGTTTCCAGACCCCGCTGTTGATTATTGATAGAAGACCATGTCTGCATATTCTCGAACCCGCAGGGTCACACACTTAACGTGTCTCGACGCTAGGATAGGTTATATAATTGGTTTATGAGTTTTTGTTCGGAGTCTCGGATGGGATCCGGGACATCACGAGAGGTTCCGGAGTGGTCCGGAGAATAATATTCATATAAGGCAGTGCAGTTTTTGGAGTTCGGAATTGTTCCGGGTTAATCGGTATTGTACCGGAAGCTTCTAGAACCTTCCGGAAGGGGACCAACGTGGCCCAACCTTCCGGGAGGGGGCATGGGCCTATGAGGAAGTGCCCTGGACGCATTGGGCCAGGGGCACAAGGCCCCATAGGGCCCAGCCGGCCAAAGAGGGTTTAAACCCTAGATAGAGCTTCTAGAAGGGGGGGGGGGGTTTCCTTGCCCCCCACTCCTCCTCCTTTGGGGCCGCCGGTTTGGGATTGGGGGAGGGGCTAGGGCTGCGCCCCACCCATCTATATAAAGAGGGCTGGGGGCGTACCACCCCCTACACCTTCCCCTCCAACCCTAGCCGCCCTGCTGCCCTTCCTCTCTCCCTCCCGACTGCTTGTAGGTGAAGCCCTGCTGCAGAAATTCTCCACCATATACACCACGCCGTCGTGTTGTAGATCCAATCCGTCTCTCCACCATACTTGCTGGTCCAAGGAAGGAGGAGACGTCGAGGTGCTGCACGTGTGCATCTCACGGAGGCACCGCCACTTGTGGTGCTAGATCGGATCGGATCGCGAGGAGGAGAAGCGAGTACGACTACATCACCCATGTTCCGACGAACGTTCCGCTGTGCGAATCTTCAAGGGTATGAAGATCTAATCCAATCTCTCTCGTTGTTTGCATCTCCTAGATTAGATCTTGGCTTTCCCTCTGTTCGCATCCGTAGAAAATTTTGATTTACTATGCCACGAAACCCATCAATAATAATAACTACATTTATTATTGCCTCTAGGGCATATCTCCAACATGTTCCGGCACCCTGTCGGGATAGGGAAGTGCCCCCGAAGCCATCTCCATCGATCTCCATCGCCATCTTCATCACCGTTGCTGATTCCTGATGGGGGAATACCAATCGGGGTATACCCACGAAGCGGAGTCGCCAGCTAGGGCGAGCTGACTGAAACCTAGCCCTGAGCGGGTCGACTCGCCAAATACGACGACTGCCGTATACTGGACCCAGATGAGTGGTGCCGACTAGAGGCCCAAGACGGCGACTTTAATACAAAGCCCACCGAATACTTGTAAACCCTAACTGGCTGCATATATAAAGCCACCAGGGGCATCCTCTTCCATGCTCTCCCACATCCCATTAGATCTTGTCTCTCCCTGCGCCTACGGCGGCTCCGATGTAAACCAATCTATGATCATATACTGGATTTACAGTAGGACGTAGCGATCCTCCATCGAGAGGACGTGAACCTGGGTACATCGTGTGCCAATCTCGCTTCCGGATTCTTCTACGTCGCCTTGCTCCCTATACGTAAGCTACCCCCAGTAGCATCTTCCGTGCAATACCACGACAATTGGCGCCCACCGTGGGGTAAGCGGTGTTTGGAGACGATAATCCGGGCGGGATCCCTCACCATCACCGGCACCTGATCGCGTCTGAACTGCTATCCAAGAGGAATCGGGTGCTGGAAGCCGATCGATCGTTTCGTCTGTCGCCTGACTTCGCGCATGCACATGTGCCATTTTAGAAGATGCCGGGCATGGGAACATACAGGATCCGCGCATATACAACAGATGAGTTTTTATTCAACCTCCAACTCTTTGAATTCTTGCTCCACAAAGCGATTATTTTATTTTGGATCCAATCTACATGCATGTAAATTGTATGTACGTCTTGGAGGAATAACCCTGAATGCAGGATTTGATCAGAGAAGTTGTTCAGTGGTACAATTACTGGACCACTTTAACCCAGCAACATCCAACATCCACAGCCTACGTCGTCAGCAGCTGCGCCGCGGTCAATTCGATCTTCATCACGGCAGAGTGCGCCGTCGACCTGGAATCAGAGATTCCGTGGAGTCTGGATTTCCTGTACGAGCACAGAAGACTCTCCTTTCATGAGGTCGCTGCCCTCGAGGACTCGACTCACCCGCCGTGAACTTGCCGTCGTTACTCGCACTCGCGGACTCGCCATGTTTGGCGACTCGAGCGTCGGGGACTCTCCCATCGGGAACTTGATCATCTCGGACTCGCCGTGCTTTCATGGATTTCTTTATTTCAATCTAAATTACTATATTAATTTATTATTTTATTAAGACTAGACTAATTTTTCATATGTGACTTTTCATGTGCATACGGGGAGAACCAACCTGTAATAACGACAATGTCAATATTTGCGACACGGCGATCAAAGTCCGACCAGACGCCTATGAGCAACGGCGGGATGTTCACGTGTGAATACGTACAATCAGGACAATGACATGATGTGCACAGATCGGTCCACCATGTTCAACATTTGGATGATTTTGTCTTGCTGATTACTTTCTCCAATTATTTTCTTTTGAATTTAATTTTTGTACAATTGTTTTTGCAATACATGCATCGCATAATCTGAATCGAGTCTATGCGTTCGAGCTTGACGACCGCGACTCGCCACACTCGCGGACCGCCTATCGGGAACTCGCCATCGCGGTCGTCCGGCACGGATTCTCCATGCTCGCGGACTCGCCATCGCAGATTTGCCAACAGCTAAGTTTCTTTACACGCGTATATGCTATGAGTCCTATATATGTATTTCCATTCATTCTCCAAAGCCAACCATGCAGTCGCATATGATCCTTTCAGAGACCAAAATCATATTTGGGATCGGTTACAGTTTTGTTTGATGTTTATTCGGGTATGTCGAAGTAGTGAGGCTGGGTACCAAAAGGCCGATCTTGTCTCCGGGTTCAACAGTCTGGCATCGCGTCCCTGTTATCCGGCAAACGTTTGATGCTGAAGGTCTACCTACTCATGAAAAGACACGCATAAACCTTACATACCGCCCATCGATCCACATAACAAAAGTGCATTTTCTTCAACATCTACAATTCGCATATCTTACAATTGTTCAATATATTATGCAAGTACACCTTAATGCAATTATATTTTTTCTCCTTTTCAGCAAAACGGTCCAGTGTCTTTCTCGCCACTCGTCGCGCTAGGGGACTCGACGCGTTACAGACAGCGGTACTCTCCAGTCGCTCGACCTCGCCACTCGCCGGTCGCCCGACCTTGACGCCCGCCGTGCTCGGGGACTCGACGCGCTCTAGACAGCGACACTCGCCGGTCGCTCGACCTCGCCGCGCTCGGGGACTCGGCGCTCGCCGGTCGCTTGATCTCGCCGCTCGCCGCGCTCGGGGACTCGGCGCTCGCCGGTCGCTCCACCTCGCCGCTCGCCGCGCTCGGGGACTCGGCGCTCGCCGGTCGCTGACCTCGCCACTCGCCGGTCGCCCGACCTCGCCGCCCGCCGTGCTCGGGGACTCGGCGCGCTCCAGACAGCAACACTCGCTGGTCGCTCGACCTCGCCGATCTCTGTGCTCGGGGACTCGGCGCTCGCCGGTCGCTTGACCTCGCTGCTCGCCGCGCTCGGGGACTCGGCGCTCGTCGGTCGTTCGACCTCGCCGCTCGCCGCGCTCGGGGACTCGGCGCTCGTCGGTCGCTCGACCCCGCCCCTCGCCGCGCTCGGGGGCTCGGCGCTCACCGGTCGCACGACCCCGCCCCTCGCCGCGCTCGGGGGCTCGGCGCTCGCCGGTCGCTCGGCCTCGCCACCCGCCATGCTCGGCAGCAACCACTACTATTTTCAGAATATGCATATCCAAAGAGCCTCAAGTAGCCTCTACAAGCCAACTCGAGCCTCGGGGACTAATCCTAGGAATGCTGCGTGTACGCGTGGTTCCACGATCGCGGCTCTCCCTCGTTGACTCACCACCGTTGACTCGCCCCCGCGTGCTCAACACGCTCGGGGACTCGCCACCGCGGACTTTCCCTCGCGTGCACAACACGCTCGAGGACTCGGTGCGCTACAGACAGCGCCACTCGGCGCACTCGGGGACTCAGCACTCGTCGGTCGCTCGACCTCGCCACTCACCGTGCTCGGGGACTCGGCGCGCTCCATGTTCGGGGACTCGCCGCAACTGGCGGCTTCACCGACACCCTGCGTCTTTCGCCAACCGGCCATCACCGACTGGCTCATGCCGACCGCCTCCCGCTTCACGGTTCTTTTCTCTGTTCAGGAGCTCATCGCCGATTCGCCACGACCCATCGTCAAGACTCTCTGCGCCCTGCCTCAAGCCCGCGCCGAATCGACAACGCGCTCGGGGACTACTGATGGGGAATACCAATCGGGGTATACCCACGAAGCGGAGTCGCCAGCTGGGGCGAGCCGACTGAAACCTAGCCCTGAGCGGGTCGACTCGCCAAATACGACGACTGGCGTATACTGGACCCAGACGAGTGGTGCCGACCAGAGGCCCAAGATGGTGACTTTAATACAAAGCCCACCAAATACTTGTAAACCCTAATTGGCTGCATATATAAAGCCACCAGGGGCATCCTCTTCCAGGCTCTCCCACATCTCTCATTAGATCTAGTCTCCCTCCGCCTATGGCGGCTCCCTTGTAAACCAATCTATGAACACATACTGGATTGACAGCAGGACGTAGCGATCCTCCACCGAGGGGACGTGAACCTGGGTACATCGTGTGCCAATCTCGCTCCCGGATTCTCCTACGTCGCCTTGCTTCCTCTACGTAAGCTACCCCTAGTAACATTTGCCGTGCAATACCACGACAATTCCCATGATGATGAGGGAGTAGTTCTTCCTCGAGGCTAAGAGCTCTACCGGTAGTTATGTATTCATATCTCTCTATGCATGATCATATTGTGATCATGAGCTTTGTAATCAAGTAGATCTACCTTGCTACTCAAGTGCTTTAATAGATCTTTGGCTCTCCCCACATGTATGAAAGTGACAGCGTGCATACCGTGGTGGAACTTAGGCTAGAGTCTACATAAATACTCATCGTGCTTTAATAGATCTATGCTTTTCGCCATGTGTGTGAAAGTGACAGTGTGCACCCCATGTGTGGCACTTAAGCTAGATTACATATATATTTTTCATGAGTTATATTTGGAGTTGGATGTCCTATGAAATTGTGGTGTTTGTTGGAACCATCTAGCGCTCAAGGTGACAGTGTGGGGTTATCTAGATTGGGGAAGGCGGACTTTGAGGAGTGTTGTTATAGCCCTACCGATGATTAGAGTGTCCAACTGGAGAGTAGTTAAGAGTAGTATCATGAAGAGAGGATATTTATATGAGAGAGTGTTCACTAGTGAAAGTATGATCCCTAGGCCTTGTTCTAAACATTGAAACACCGTTTGCATCTAGATCTGTCGCATGTTTGCTTGATTTAGTCTTTAACTCATCGTCAAGCTATTTTATGGCACCGTTACCACTTGTATTTAACTATCTCTTCGCCGAACTAGTGCACCTATACACCTGACAAGTGTATTGGGTGTGTTGGGGACACAAGAGACTTCTTGTATCTTGATTGCAGGATTGCTTGAGAGGGAATACCTTTGACCACTTCCTCCCTGAGTTCGATAAACCTTGGGTAATCCAGTTAAGGGAAACTTGCTGCTATTCTACAAACCTCTGCACTTGGAGGCCCATCAACTGTCTGCAAGAATAGAAGTGCGAAGACATCAAGCTATTTTCTGACGCCGTTGCCGGGGAGGAAAGGTAAAAGGCACTCACACACATTACCCCACAGCAACATCAAGCCAGAAAGCTATTTTCTGGCGCCATTGCCGGGGAGGAAAGGAAAAAGGAACTCACACACGTTACCCCACGGCAACAGTAAGCCAGAAAGCTATTTTCTGGCGCCGTTGCCGAGGAGGAAAGGTAAAAGGCACTCACACACGTTACCCCACGACAACAGCAAGCCAGAAAGCTATTTTCTGGCGCCGTTACCGGGGAGGTTTTGGGCTTTTACCTTTCCTCCATGCCATCAGCTATTTTCTGGCGCTGTTGCCGAGGAGGTAAGGTAAAAGGTACTCACATCTTCCAGTGTGAATGCTCGAAGTTATTTCCTTTAGATTCTGCAGTTTTGTCTTTTTGTTTCTTGTTTTCACTAGTTAGGCTTAATGGAAAACAACAACAAAATTAGAGAGCTCTATAGCATTTATCTTGAGCTAGGACATGAAGTGTTTGAAAAGAAAATTAAAAAACCTATGGAGCTTTATTTGCATGCTAATGGCAATGTTATTAGTATGAATTCTTTGAACACCGTTATTTCCAATGCTATGGAAACGTCTAAGCTTGGGGAAGCTAGTTTTTATGAAAATGATCTTTTTAGTCCCCCGGCTTTGGAAGATAGGTATTCTATTGCTTATGATGATACCAAACCTCCAATTTATGATGATTACAATGATGAATATGATATTTTTAGTCCACCTACTATCGAGGAGAAATTTAATTGTGATTACAATCTGCCTCCTATATTTGATGATTATGGTGATGAGAATAACAATGATAGCTATTTTGTTGAATTTTCTCCCACTACAAAGAATGGCTATGCTTATATGGAGAGTAATAATTATTATATGTATGTGGCTCATGATAAGAATGTTTTATGTGATAGCTATATTGTTAATTTTATTTATGATGCTACTGAAAGTTATTATGAGAGAGGGAAAAATGATCTTATGCATCTCAATGATATTAAGTTTCCCCTCTTTATGTTGAAAATCTTGAAGTTGCACTTGTTTTGCTTTCCTATGCTTGTTGCTTTGTGCTTTGATGACTTGTTTCTTTACAATATTCCTATGCATAGGAAGTGGGTTAGACTTAAATGTGTTCTAAATTTGGTTCTTGATGCTCTCTTTTACTTCAATTCATTTTTCTTATGTGAGCATCTTCTCGAACTATCAAGCTTAACTTAAAGGCGTTAAAGAAAAGTACTTGTTGGGAGATAATCCAAGAGTTTTCTTGAGTCTTGGAAGTTATTACTTATGTAATGACCTCTCCTTATCCTTTTTGTTTGCTTTTTGTGCCAAGAATGACCTCTAATGAGAGGGAAATAAGATTTGGGGAGTTGCTGTCCCGAAACAGATTTATGTCCTCCACCATAAAAAATCGTGAGGAGTCTCTGTAAGTCGGATTAAGCTAAAAATTACGAATAAATCCCCCAGTATGTTAGCTAACTTTCGTTAGTTAAATACTTTTTGATTTGAAAAACATAAGGTGTTTGAAAAAATATGTTTCTACCTGCTGGTCTGTTTTGACAGATTTCTGCCATTATTTGCATTTGCTTCTTATTGGTTCCTTTTTGAGTTCTCTATTAGGGAATTGAGCTTTTTGAAGGAGTTGCTACAGTAGCTTGTGTTTTTAGTGAAAAGTCTTGATGTTCCAAAGCTTTGCCTAAGGTCTATTATCTTTTGAATACACTAATATTGCTAATGAAGATTGTGTGAAGTTTTGTATGAAGGAAATTTTTCAGGTGTAGAGAAAGAATGATGTAATGAGATGAAGAATGGACAAAAGCTCAAGCTTGGGGATGCCACCCTGTGTCACCCCAAGAAATATTCAATAGGTACAAGCGTCAAAGCTTGGGGATGCCTTGGGCATCCCCTTCTTCATCAATAAAAATCTCAGGTCTTTCTAGACACTTCGTTTTTATTGTTTCATGCATTGTTGTGTTATTCTTGGAGCGTCTTAGTTTTAGTTTTTGGTTTTCGTTTGCTTAGTTTGCTTGAGTAAGTTGGTTGGTTACACCACACTTCTTTTGGAGAGAGACACACTCTGTTTCCATTGCCTAGAACACTCTAGTTTTCACTCTTGTTGTTTTGTGAATGTTCTCTTTTGCTAGCACTGTGTTTAGCCTTAGTTTTCTTGTGCTTTCAGCTTAGAACTTTTTAGTTATTCTTTGTGGATTTGTGAGACAAGCTCACTGGTATTTATCGATTATTATATTTGTGAGTTGTTTTAAATAAGTTGTTTGGTGTTGGAAAAGAGTAGAAAGTTTCATACTTATAGTGGTACAAAAGGGAGTTGTTTTTGACTGTGGCTTAGACTTTATCATGTCATGCTAGATCTTGTTTTAACCTTATGCTTAGTGATTATTGTTGTAGCATGACTTGTTTCAAACAATTGAGATTGCTTAATGTGCCTTGAAAGAATCATGCGTTGTTTTAGCATACAAGAGCATAGTATTGTGGTATTCTTCTTTGATGCTTTGTTTGGGTTGACTTGGCACATGCTCACACCATGTTATGACTATGACAAGTGACCATAGCCTCTATGATCATTTAGTCCTTGACTTGTAGTACCACTCTATGCTTTGATTAGTAATGTTTTGTTGCTATGCATGATTATGACCATTATTGCTCTCTTATTTGGTTGCTCCCTGTCTTTTGCTAGCCTCCACTTGTATTAGTAAGCTCTACTCATGCTTCCAACTCCCAAGAAACCAAGTTATTCCAAAGTGTCCACTATAAATTTCTATGCATGGTGTGTTACACCATTCCAAGTATATTCTTGTTTTCAACTATCTTCCAATTAATAAGTATTTTGTTATGTGAAAACTTAGTGATTAAAGCCCTCACAAACTTGATGGCACACTTTATATTCTTTGCCCCTAATAAACTTGAACCATTGTGTCATCTATTTTGTATATACTTGCACTTATACGTTGGAATTAGCAGAACCATGCTGTCATGGGTAACGTTTTCAACATTACACTTGTACTTTGTACTCAGTTGATATCATGCTCTTTTGTCTATGGATGTCACCGGTGTGAAATAAAGAGGGAACTTGTAAGTCCATGAAGTATGTATTTTGTGTTAGAGAAACGCCTGGGCAGCTAGCCTAAGCCATGCCTAATCATGGTGGAAACTTACAGCATCACCATAGTGAGCTATCTATGACGCATCCTCAATAAAAAAGCTATGCATATAGTAAATAAAAAGATCGTTGAGATACTCATTGTCTGCTTGCCTTGTCATTTTGGTTATGGGATAGCTCTTGTACCATGTGCAAGGGGTACCCTGTTGGCGGTTCTCTATGATATGCATGTACTTACAATGACAAGAACTTATAGGTGACTGAAGTTGAGTAGCATGAGGTGTGGCCCTCGTATTCAAGGGACTTGAGATTGCCAACTTATACTTTGTCAAGCATATACTCCATAGTTTGTTCACTTTAACCTTATTCACTTCAAGATGCTTATGATAGGGGCAATGAGGGCTAAAAGCTAACAAGTACCATAATTTTTGGAAGCTCTTTTTGAAACTTGAAATCTCTGCTTCCCTTTGTGAAGGGCCTTTCTTCCACCATTATTTGAGTCTCCACCTTCTACCTTTTAGGCACCATTAAGAGAGCATATTGTGTAGTGTCCCAAAACTTATTGATTGATGCATATTGTGATATTACTTATTCTTGTGCTATTTGTTTCTAGTCACCCTTGTGAACTTTGAACTTGTCCTATGCATCTATTTGCTACTCTATGAGGGATAAGCCGAATGCCACTATGCTATGTTTTCTGTATGTGAAACAAACAAACGTTTTTCAATGCATGTTATTCATGATCTTTGTTTGTAGCCTTTCATGTTGCATGCATAGTTATTATGTACTATTGTTAGAACTCCACCTTTCATGCACATGTTTAGAGTTCTTTGTTCCCAGCTTTCAATGCTTGAAAATGGTTTGATCTTGATTTTAATGGTGCATGTCACCTCAAAAATTATTCTTTTTATCACTTACCTACTCGAGGACGAGCAGGAGTTAAGCTTGGGGATGCTTGATACGTCGGAAACGTATCTATAAGTTTTTATGCTCCATGCTTGTTTAGTATCTACTTTTCTATGGTTTTTCTACACTTTGAGGTATTTTTATACACTTTCTGGTACTAACCTATTGACAACATGCCACAGTGCCAGTTGCCTGTTTTCTGCTGTTTTTTGTTTCGGAAAGCTAAAAAATGAATATTCTTGAAATTGGACGGGACAAAAGCCAAAGTTCATATTTTTACCTGAGCGATACGGAAAATCGAAGACGAGACGAAGGAGGAAACCAGGGTGGCCACAACCTAGGTGGGTGATACGCCCAATTTGCATCACCACTCTATATCATAATATTCATTGATATTTGTCTTATTATGATGTATTACTTATGGCTTTTCACCTGTTTATGCATGTTGGATGATTCCTAGAGGATGAACTGCCGGAGTCTGAATTCTGATGGAAAAGAAGGCGTTCGGTGCAATTTCGCGAAGCTCAAAAAAATACCAGAAAAATATGGAAACATATTATTTTACCAGAAGACGAAGGAAGCCAGAAGGAGGGACGAAGATGGGCCTCAGGGGGCCCACACCCCCTAGGCGCGGGCCCACCTGACCCCATGCCTAGGGCAGGTGTGGCCCACTTGCCCGGCCTCCGACTCCGCCCCTTCGCCTATATCTTCCCTACGGAACCCTAACACCAGGGGGCGACTACAGATATATTTCCACCGCCTCTGGGGGCGGAAAACACCGAGAGAGAAAGATCTCTCTGGTAGACAGATTTCTGTCGGGGGAATTCCTTCCGGGAGAGGGGAGACCATCGCCATCAACACCATCATCAAGCTAGGCTTCATCAGGATCATCATCATCCACACCATCATCTCCACCAGCACCATCATCACCACTCCGTCCTGCTGTAACAATTGTGTTGGATATTGCTTTAGTTCTTAGGGGAAACTTTACCCGTGTTGATTACTATTGTAGTTGATGCTTGTGAGTGGAACCACTAATTATTGTTTATGTTCAGATTGTTATCCATTATCATATCATCTTTGATCTTGATCCATATGATGTCTTATGAGTAGTTCGTTTAGTTCTTGAGGACATGAGAGAAGTCATGTTGTTAGTAGTGAATCTGTGATGAGTTATTATTCAATGGTTTAGTATTTAAGTTGTGGTGCTATTCTTCTAGTGGTGTCATGTGAACGTCGACTACATGATACTTCACCATTTATGGGCCTAGGGGAATGCATTGTGTATTTGGTTACTAATCGTGGGGTTGCCGGAGTGACAGAAACCTGAACCCCCGTTAGGACACCTTTGCACAAGGGAGCGTAGGATCTCAGAGTTTAAGGTTGTGGTTAGATTTATATCTTAATTACTTTCCTATAGTTATGGATGTTTGCAGGGGGTTTAATCACAAGTATGTATTAGTCCTAGGAAGGGCGGTATGTTAGCATAGGTTCACCCACACAACACTTACAAACACCAGAGAAGAGTACTCAGCTATTTGAAGCGAAAGCACTTGATAGATTCCCATGTGTCCTCGAGAACGTTTGATCCTTATAAGTATTTCCACCGGCTTGTCCTTTGCCAAGAAAGGATTGGGCCGTTTGCTCCGTTTGTTCGTTACTTCTGTTACTTGCTCCTTGTTTTGTTGCCTTGTCAGAAAACCACTAAAAATCTGTTTGCTAAGTATTCACAGGGATTTCCTGCTCCATACCACTGTTCAGCACCTTCTACTCCTCGTTGGGATCGACACTCCTATTTATCGAAAGTACTATGATACACCCCCTATACTTGTGGGTCATCAAGACTATTTTCTAGCACCGTTGCCGGGGAATGAAGCGCTATTGAAGAGTGGAACTGGTAAGGGAAACTTTCATTGTGAGTATTTCCCTTGTTACTGCTTGTTTACTTTGTTTCCAATACGGATAACCCACTTGGTTTTCTGTTTGGGAAAACTATTACTACTGCTAGGGTAGTAGATGAACCACCTCCTGTTGATATAGATCCTTTTAAGATACCTACAAGTATTATTAATCGTGTTATGGATAATTATTATTTTGGGGATGGAACCGTCCATCCCGGTGATCACTTGCTTTTTATCCATGAATTATGCGGGTTGTTTAAGTGTGCAGATATCACAACTGAACAGGTGAAGAAGAAGTTACTCTCCATATCCTTGAAAGGAAGAGCTGAAGAATGGTATAAGCTGCTGAAGAATGGACAATCCATGGAATGGTAGGAGATGACATCTCTCTTTTACTCTAAATTTTACCCTCCCAGTGAGATCCATAAGGATAGAAATCTTATATATAACTTTTGGCATCTTTATGGTGAGAGTACAACTCAAGCTTGGGGGATATTGAAGTTACTAATGCTTAAATGTCCTATTCATGAACTCCCTAACAATATTATTCTCAATAACTTTTATGCTAGGCTTTCTCTTCATGATAAAGATTTACTAGATGCTTCTTGTGCTGGATCATTCACATGTATGAAGGAAGAAGCTAAATGGGATCTTCTAGACCATATTCAAGAGAACACTGAAGCTTGGGAGAATGACAAAGGAAGAAAGTCAGGTATAAACTATGATTATGAATGCATTAAATCTTTTATGGGAACTGACAACTTCCGTGATATTAGTAATGAGTTTGGTCTTGATTCCCAAAGTATTGCCAACTGTTTTAAGGCCTTTGCCTCTTACATAGAAATTCCCAAGAAGAAGTGGAATAAGCACCATGCTCCTTATAAAGATGTTGTTAGTCATGTTCCAATTAGAAGTACTCAAGTTTGTACTACTAATCATATTGTGCCTGAACCTCATGTTGAGAAAATGCCTTTCCCAGCTAAGGTAAAGGAGTATTCTATGATTATTAGTGCAAATGACAAAGGTACAATGAAACTATGGAGACTGGTAAGCATTTGAATGATGAACCTGTGGTAGCTATTGTGAAAGACACTGTCACTAGAAATATAGAGGATGAGCACATTGCCTTCTGTGAAGATGCTTCTAATATTATCTCTCATCCTAGTAAGGCTAGTGTAACATCCCTAAAATCATGTTTTCAAAGCTTTGCATATCATCCATGCATGCATAATCATTTAGGGATTATTATCAAGTCATTTCAAGAAAACCGAAGCATCTGGGTGCTATTATTTTATGTAGACTAGCATTGTTCAAAATGCCACTCTCAAGTGAGGGAATAATTGTTTTAAACCAAGTTTTGTTTGTTCATAAGTTGGTTTGGTTGAGTGTCAAGGCTTGGAAAAAATTTCCAAAACAAATATGGTTTTAAAACCATTTTCAAATCTTCTTTAAACCTTGTGCTAAGGCACTGTTTTTTTTAAGAATCAAGCAAGTGGTGCTTCATATTTTTATCCCTATATTTTCACCTAAGCACTAGAAATATTTTGTATAGGACTTGCATGAATATTTTGATAAGTATCTATTATGCTATGCTTGGGACATCCTAGTAGTTGTAGAATTGTTAGAAATTTCTCTAAGTTAAGATGCTTACCATTGCCATGCTTTGTAGGGTTCGCAGCATAGAAAACAAAAATTTTCCTACGATGTGAACTATATACCAAGATCTATCTACTAGATACAAACAACGGGCGGATGTATATCCGTAGAGAACATACCCTTGAAGACCGACAAAGCTTAACGAGTTCAACTCGTGGTTGATGTAGACGATCTCTTGCCGATCTCAAGATCGAGAGGAAGTCCTAGCGCCGCAAATCAGTAGCGCATCCGTGCTCGCACACATGTTCGAGGCACCGAGCAACCTCCGCCTCCTCGCTCCAGCGATGCAGCGGAAGCACAACTCTTTCTTGCCGAATAGCCACCGGGAACATGTATCTCGCTAGTCCGAGACCATGGGGGATAAATTCTAGAGGGGGAGAGAGATCCTTCACGAGGAGGTGTGTGAGACAAGTGAGGAGGGGGGCTCCTTTTATAGGAGGAGGGGGGCACCCAAGGGGGTGGCCGCCGGCCATGGGGGCTGCCCCCTCCCCTCCTTCATTCATGTGGGTGGACACTCCACTCACAAAATGCCCTTTAAATTCCCTCCACTCAAAAGTCCACTCAAATTCCCATTAAATTTCCACCAAATTTAATGTAAACTCTCATTAAATAAAACTCTTTTATATTATTCAGAATTTTGTCAATTACTTTAATGACAAACATTCACAAATAACCCCTTGCTAGAATTCTATTTCACATGCATAACCACTTTATGCAATTTCACCCGAAAACCTGTTTCGGTATCTAGTGAAATAAATTCCTGCGCTTGTTCATTCTTTCGGCATGAAACATTTGCTCCAATTGGATGTCAGTGTCTCTTAAGTGTGTCACCCTACGGTTCGTGAATAATGCGGACATGATCGAGACCCCTCTCGGATCAATAATCAGAAGCGGGATCTGGAGACCCATACTGACTCCCACACATTCAACGATGACTTTCTTGTGATCGTCGGAACCTTTTACTCTAGTATCTTAATCCCTTTGTTTCACGATATATTACATGTCCGAGATTCGATCATCGGTATCTCCATACCTAGTTTGATCTCGTTACCGACATGCACTCTTTTCTCGTTCCTGTGATATAACATTCTAGTGATCAAATCACTTGCTTGCAAGCTAATCAATGTGATATCACCGTGAGGGCCCAGAGTATATATATCCGTCATCGGGATGAACAAATTCCACTCTCGATCCATGAGCCTCAACATAACACTTTATTAGTTCTGAATCCATCTTTATAATCACCCTGTTACGGTGTGACGTTTGATGTTATCAAGAAACTCTTTCGGTGTTAGTGATTGACATGATCTCATGGTCTAAGGATTAGGATCACTTCGTAAGTTGTTATAGCAATATAAACTCAATGACTTTGATCGTAATGCTATACTTCGGATGAATGTTCATCACACCATTACACTAATGTTGTGATCCCGTTATTAACAACATCCAATGTCCATGATCAGGAAACCTTGATCATCTTGTTAATCAACGAGCTAGTTTATGAGAGAGGCATAACTAGGAACTTTCTGTTTGTTTATTAAACACACATGTATTAATGTTTCCGTATTAATACAATTATAGCATGCAAAATAAACATCTATCATATACTTGGAATACACATAATAAACACTTTATTATTGCCTCTCAGGGCATATTCCCTTCAGTCTCCCACTTGCACTAGAGACAATAATCTAGTTACATAGTGATAAATCTAACACCCATTGAGTTCTGGTGTTGATCATGTTTTGCTCTAGGGAGAGTTTTAGTCAACGGATCTGCTACATTGAGATCCGTATGTACTTTACAAATCTTTATATCTCCATCCTTGACATGCTCGCGGATGGAGTGAAACCGGCGCTTAATATGCTTGGAATGCTTGTGAGACCTTGGATCTTTGGCATTGGCAATGGCACCATTGTTGTCACAATAGATCACCATTGGGTCCAACGCGTTTGCCACCACTCCTAGTTCGCATATGAACTCCTTCATCCAAACTGCTTCCTGAGCCGCTTCTGAAGCAGCAACATATTCGGCCTCCGTAGTTGATCCCGCTACCACAGGTTGTTTGGAGCTCCTCCAACTAACCGCTCCGCCATTCATGAGAAATACGTATCCGTATTGAGACTTAGAGTCATCCGGATCGGTGTCAAAGCTAGCGTCGACATAACACTTAGCGACGAGCTCTTCTTCACCTCCGTATACAAGAAACATATCCTTAGTTCTTCGTAAGTACTTAAGGATATTCTTGACCGCTATCCAGTGTTCCGAACCTGGATCCGATTGGTACCTACTAGTCAAACTAATAGCGTGTGCCACATCCGGTCTTGTACATAGCATGGCGTACATTATAGACCCTATGGCTGAAGCATAGGGGACTTTGTCCATTATCTCTCTTTCTTCCGCCGAAGCCGGACTTTGAGTCTTACTCAATGTCTTGCCTTGCAACATAGGTAAGAACCCCTTCTTACTTCCGTCCATTTTAAACTTCTTTAAAATCTTATCAAGGTATGTACTTTGCGATAGCCCTATTAGGCGCCTAGATCTATCTCTATAGATCTTTATGCCTAATATGTATGACGCTTCACCTAGGTCCTTCATTGAAAATTTGATGTTTAGATAACTTTTAACACTGTTTAAAAGATCTATATCATTTCCGATCAATAATATGTCATCCACATATAATATCAGAAATGCCACATTGCTCCCACTCACTTTCTTGTAAATACAAGCTTCTCCATAAGTTTGGACAAATCCAAACTCTTTGATCACCTCCTCAAAGCGGAGATTCCAACTTCGTGATGCTTGCTTCAATCCATAGATGGATTGCTGAAGCTTGCACACCTTGTTAGCATCCTTAGGATCGACAAAGCCCTTTGGTTGTATCATATACAACTCTTCTTCAATATTACCATTGAGAAACGCGGTTTTGACATCCATCTGCCATATCTCATAATCGAAATATGCAGCAATTGCTAACATAATCCTAACTGACTTTAGCATCGCTACGGGAGAGAAAGTCTCATCGTAGTCAACTCCTTGAATTTGTCGAAACCCCTTTGCGACAAGTCGAGCTTTATAGACGGTCACAATACCATCAGCATCAGTTTTCCTTTTGAAAATCCATTTGTTCTCCACGGCCTTTCGGTCGTGAGGTAATTCCACCAAGTTCCAAACTTGATTTTCATACATGGATTCCATCTTGGATTTCATGGCTTCTAACCATTTGTTGGAATCCGGGATCATCATTGCTTCTTCATACGTCGCAGGGTCATCATTTTCATCAACCATGAAATTCATGACAGGATTTCCGTACAGCTCGGGAGCTGCACGCGTCCTGTTTGACCTGCGAGGTTCGGTAGTACTCTCTTTTGGAGTTTCATGATCATTATCATTAGTTCCCTCTTCAACAGGTGGAGCCAACTCCGGAACAACTTCCGGTGTTGCGCTACTCGCCATACTTTGAAGAGAAGGTTCCACAACCTCTTCGAGTTCTACCTTCCGACTACTCACACCTTTCGCGAGAAACTCTTTCTCTAGAAAGGATCCATTCTTGGCAACAAAAACCTTGCCCTCGGATCTGTGATAGAAGGAATACCCAATAGTTTCTTTAGGGTATCCTATGAAGACGCATTTTTCCGCTTTGGGTTCGAGTTTATCCGGTTGAAGTTTCTTCACATAAACATCGCATCCCCAAACTTTAAGAAATGACAGCTTAGGTTTGTTTCCAAACCACAATTCATACGGTGTCTTTTCAACGGATTTAGATGGTGCCCGATTTAAAGTGAATGCAGCAGTTTCTAGTGCATAAACCCAAAATGACAACGACAAGTCCGTCAGAGACATCATAGATCGAACCATATCTAATAAAGTACGATTACGACGTTCCGACACACCATTTCACTATGGTGTTCCGGCAGGTGTGAGTTGTGAAACAATTCCACACTCTTTCATGTGAGTGCTAAACTCGTAACTTAGATACTCACCTCCACGGTCGGACCGTAGAAATTTGATCTTTCTATTACGATGATTTTCCACTTCATTCTGAAATTCCTTGAACTTTTCAAAGGTTTCAGACTTGTGTTTCATCAAGTATATATAACCGTATCTACTCAAATCATCCGTGAAAGTAACAAAATAACGATATCCACCTCGCGCCGACACACTCATTGGACCACATACATCAGAATGTATGATTTCCAATAAATCTGTCGCCCGTTCCATTGAACCGGAAAATGGCGTTCTAGTCATCTTGCCCATAAGGCATGGCTCACATGTATCAAATGATTCATAATCAAGTGATTCCAAAAGTCCATCCGAATGGAGCTTCTTCATGCGTTTAACGCCAATATGACCTAGACGGCAGTGCCACATATATGCGGATATATCATCATTAAGTTTAATCCTTTCAGCATCAACATTATGAATATGTGTAACATTATCATCGAGATCTAATAGAAATAAACCATTCATCATCGGTGCATGACCATAAAAGATTTCATTCATATAAATGGAACAACCATTGTTCTCGGATTTAAATGAATAACCACTTCGCATCAAACACGACCCAGATACAATGTTCATGCTCAGTGCAGGCACCAGATAACATTTATTCAAGTTTATAACTAATCCCGACGGTAACTGGAGAGGCAGCATTCCGACGGCGATCACATCAACGCTTGATCCATTGCCGACACGCATCTTGACCTCACCCCTTGCTAGCGGTCGCTTGTTCCGCAGCCCCTGATTCGAGTTACAAATATTAGCAACTGAACCGGTATCAAATACCCAGGTTCTACTGCGAGCACTAGTCAAGTACACATCAATAACATGTATATCATATATACCTTTGTTTGCCTTGCCGGCCTTCTTGTCTGCCAGATACTTGGGGCAGTTGCGCTTCCAGTGGCCAGTCCCCTTACAATAGTAGCACTCGGAATCAGACTTAGGTCCAACTCGGGGTTTCTTTTCAGGCGCGGTAACAGGCTTGCCTCCCTTACTTCCCTTCCGTTTTCCCTTCTTGTCTTTCTTGAAACCAGTGTTCCTATTGATCATCAACACTTGATGTTCCTTTTTGATCTCCACTTCTGCAGTTTTAAGCATTGACAGAAGCTCGGGGAGAGACTTCTTCATGCCTTGCATATTATAGTTCATCACGAAGCTCTTATAGCTAGGTGGCAGAGACTGCAGAACACGATGGATGCCTAAGTCAATGCGAATCGATATTCCCAAGGACACAAGCTTATCGGCGTAACCCGACATCTTGAGTACATGCTCACTAACGGAGTTGTGCTCTTCCATCATGCAGCTAAAGAACTTTTCTGAAGCGTTGTAGCTCTCTACAGCAGCATGTGTGTCGAAAATCATTTTCAACTCACCCATTGTATCAAATGCATTGCCGTTTTCGAAACGCTTTCGAAGTTCCGGCTCTAGCCCATACAATATGCCGCAATGAACTAAGTTGTGGTCCTCCTGACGAGTCTGATAGACATTCTTCTCCTCGTCAGGGGCATCATCAAAAGGTGGGGGGCCTAACGGCGCTTCTAGCACATATTGCTTTTGTGCAACAGAGAGGAGAATCCTCAAATTCATGGCCCATTCGGTAAAGTTGCTACCGTTCGTTGCTAGTTTCTCTTTCTCCATGAACACATTGAAATTAAAAGCAGGTGGTGCCATCTACAACAGAATTTGTAAAGTTTAGACTAAGTGTATGATAGATTGAGTTCAACTAATCGAACGAACTCCCACTCAAAAACGACATCCCTCGTGCCTTTTTGGTGATTACATGAACCAAATCCACTACACCAAGTCCGATCATCACGTGAGTCGGTATAGCTTCAAAGGCGAGCATCAAATGGGCATCATATCAACTATATGACTCATGCTTAACCTTTCGGTCCGTGTTCCGAGGCCATGTCTGTACATGCTAGGCTCGCCAAGTTAGAACCTTAGTATTCGCATGTGTAACTGTTTTACACCCGAAATATGGTCGTGGATCCAAGAACACCCGATCATCACGTGATGTCTTGGAGCGACGAAAACATAATCGGTGCATACTAAAGGAAGAACACATTCTTATCTTGATATTTAAATGAGGGATCATCTTATTATGCTAACAAAGCGCTAAACAAGCAATATAAGATGCAATCAAACATCATATGTTTATTAGTGAAATTATATGGTTCCCGCAGATGATCTCTATCATGTGCATCGTGGTATGATCACTATCATACCTATATGTGTAAATCCAAGGTCTATGGATTTTACACGCTATGTGTGTTGTAAGAGTATCATCTCATACTTCTACTTACAACACTACCATATCATAACACTAGCCCAGCAACAATCTAAACTAGACGCCTCTAATTTATCCATTGCAAGTTTTACGTGGCTTAGGGCTTTCGAGATAGAACCGTTCATACCTACGAACATGAACCACAACGAGGATAATCAAATTGTTGACAACTTGCTCGCAAAATAGATATTGACTATAGTAGGAGAGACAGACACCCGCTAGCCACTTATGCAAACTAGTTGCATGTCAAGCGTGGAACAGGTCTCATGTGCGAGGACATGTAAAGTTTGTCCGGGCCGCTTCATCCCACTATGCCACCAATATCCAAAATTACAACAAAGGAGCAACAACATGATCATCATCGCCCACATACTCATATGTGTACTACTCGTGTAAAGTATCTACGCATAGATCCGGCTCTGATACCACTGTAGGGTTCGCAGCATAGAAAACAAAAATTTTCCTACGATGTGAACTATATACCAAGATCTATCTACTAGATACAAACAACGGGCGGATGTATATCCGTAGAGAACATACCCTTGAAGACCGACAAAGCTTAACGAGTTCAACTCGTGGTTGATGTAGACGATCTCTTGCCGATCTCAAGATCGAGAGGAAGTCCTAGCGCCGCAAATCAGCAGCGCATCCGTGCTCGCACACACGTTCGAGGCACCGAGCAACCTCCGCCTCCTCGCTCCAGCGATGCAGCGGAAGCACAACTCTTTCTTGCCGAATAGCCACCGGGAACATGTATCTCGCTAGTCCGAGACCATGGGGGATAAATTCTAGAGGGGGAGAGAGATCCTTCACGAGGAGGTGTGTGAGACAAGTGAGGAGGGGGCTCCTTTTATAGGAGGAGGGGGGGCACCCAAGGGGGTGGCCGTCGGCCATGGGGGCTGCCCCTCCCCTCCTTCATTCATGTGGGTGGACACTCCACTCACAAAATGCCCTTTAAATTCCCTCCACTCAAAAGTCCACTCAAATTCCCATTAAATTTCCACCAAATTTAATGCAAACTCTCATTAAATAAAACTCTTTTATTTTATTCAGAATTTTGTCAATTACTTTAATGACAAACATTCACAAATAACCCCTTGCTAGAATTCTATTTCACATGCATAACCACTTTATGCAATTTCACCCGAAAACCTGTTTCGGTATCTAGTGAAATAAATTCCTGCGCTTGTTCATTCTTTCGGCATGAAACATTTTCTCCAATTGGATGTCGGTGTCTCTTAAGTGTGTCACCCTACGGTTCGTGAATAATGCGGACATGATCGAGACCCCTCTCGGATCAATAATCAGAAGTGGGATCTGGAGACCCATACTGACTCCCACACATTCAACGATGACTTTCTTGTGATCGTCGGAACCTTTTACGCTAGTATCTTAATCCCTTTGTTTCACGATATATTACATGTCCGAGATTCGATCATCGGTATCTCCATACCTAGTTTGATCTCGCTACCGACATGCACTCTTTTCTCGTTCCTGTGATATAACATTCTAGTGATCAAATCACTTGCTTGCAAGCTAATCAATGTGATATCACCGAGAGGGCCCAGAGTATATCTATCCGTCATCGGGATGAAAAAATTCCACTCTCGATCCATGAGCCTCAACATAACACTTTATTAGTTATGAATCCATCTTTATAATCACCCTGTTACGGTGTGACGTTTGATGTTATCAAGAAACTCTTCCGGTGTTAGTGATTGACATGATCTCATGGTCTAAGGATTAGGATCACTTCGTAAGTTGTTATAGCAATATAAACTCAATGACTTTGATCGTAATGCTATACTTCGGATGAATGTTCATCACACCATTACACTAATGTTGTGATCCCGTTATTAACAACATCCAATGTCCATGATCAGGAAACCTTGATCATCTTGTTAATCAACGAGCTAGTTTATGAGAGAGGCATAACTAGGAACTTTCTGTTTGTTTATTAAACACACATGTATTAACGTTTCCGTATTAATACAATTATAGCATGCAAAATAAACATCTATCATATACTTGGAATACACATAATAAACACTTTATTATTGCCTCTCAGGGCATATTCCCTTCATGCTTAGCTTAGCTAGTAGCAACCAAGGGTGGTTATATATTCATGCTATGAGAAATATTGCTAAGTATAAGACTTGTGTTTTTTCTTAATAAAACAACTAAGTGAATGAAACACCTGGGTGGAATGGAAAGAATGGTTTGTGTTGAGTGGTTACACAAGGCCTATTTCTATGGTTTACCTTGTGTATCTCACTTGTGGAAAGCCACCTAGGAAGAAATGGATTTGAGATGCCATATGTTAAGAAGCTTCTTGTGCAGCCACATGGCATTATGGGCTCTGCCTGGATCATATAGGTTGCAATAACTTAGCCATTTGGACAGTTGGTGGTAGTGGGATGATAGGTTTGGAGCGCGTCCATTTGGTCTAAGGGAAGGCTTCTGAAAGGTCCTGTCTTGGTGAAAATCAAGTCTCGTGGGGAAAGTGCACAACCTCTGCATATGGAAGAATCTAAGTACTTAGCCATGTCCCTAGTATTGGACAATTTGAGCATCAAGACATGGAAGCTATCAAGAATCTCCTCATCCCAATTTCTAAGTTAAAACTTGTGGTTGAACAAGGGTGAAGGTTCACCAATGTCTATTGGTGATTCCTTGGGAAAGTTTTGTCAAAGAAAAACTTAGTGTTTTCAACTGATAGGTAAAACCTATTTTGAGCAAAGCAAGCCTAAGCTACACTTAGCCAAATTCATGTAGTATCTAGATGCTAATATTCTACTAAGGTATCACTTGCCAATACTATTCCAATGTATTGACCCACTGTGGCTATAACTTATGATGTTGCATGTTATTCTGATGATGATTAGGGGTTATGAGTCTACACTCAACATGCTTGCCTGTGGCACATGAATATGAAGACTTATTTATCTTATTCTATATTTGAATTCTTGTATTAGGCTCGTGGCCATGGAGTTGTAAAAGACTATGTTTGTCTCTGGAATGATATGTAATAATGACCTTTGTTTCTGTGTACTTCATCTTAAACTGTGGATGCTAGCATTGATCCAGGGACTAGCATTGCAATCACATGGATCCTTCCTTTATAAAGGGAGGGATCTTACAGCTAGAAAAGATAGTGTTCATGTGCTTTCTGTTAAAATTGGTGATCATTGCTACTATGGTTTATGTGATATTGGTGCTAGTTCTAGTGCTATTCCTTATGAGCTTTACAGGGAAATTATGCATGAGATTGGTCCTTGTGGGCTTGAGGACATTGATGTGGTTATTCACCTTGATAATAAGGAGACCATTTGCCCCATTGGTATTGTAAGAGATGTGGAGGTTCTTTGTGGTAAGATTAAATACCCTGTTGATTTTCTAGTGCTTAATTCAGCAGCTAGCAAAACTTGTCCTATCATTTGTGGTAGACCTTTCTTGAACACTTGTGGAGATATTATTGATTGTAAGAAAGAAAAAGTTTGAACTAAGTTTGATGGAGATTCTTATGAGTTTAACTTTTCCAAATTTGCTAAAGCTCCTTGTAAAAATAATTTGCCTAATAAAGATTTCAGGATGGAACAACTTGCTTCTATTGATCCAGTCTATGACCTTGGACCTCTTTTTGGTGACGGTAAGTATGCTTAGTCAGATGATAAAGTTGTTTCCATTGACAATTATATTGTCAACTTTATTCAAAGTACTACTAAAAGTTATTTTGAGAGAGGGAAACATGGTTTTATGCATCTCAATGATGTTAAGTTTCCCCGTTTTATGTTGAAAGCTTTAAAGTTGCATATGTTTTGTCTTCCTATGCTTGTGGATTTTTGTTTCAATAATTCGTTTTCTCATGATACCCCCATGCATAGGAAGTGGGTTAGACTCAAGTGTTTTGGTTATTTGCTTCTTGATGCTCTCTTTCACTTCAAATATATATCTCCTTTGTGAGCATCTTTGGAAGTTTCAAGCCTAACTTAAAGGCATTAAAGAAAAGTACTTGTTGGGAGATAACCCAAGAGTTTTGTCGAGTCTGGGAAGTTATTACCTCAGTAATAACTGCTCCTTGTCCTTTTTGTTTTGCTTTTTGTGTCGAGTTCAACTACTTTTGTGAAGTAGAGGAGTTGTGAAAAGTGGCTGTCCTGGGACAGTTTTTTGTGCTGTATTGTAAAAATTTGTGAGGAAGCTCAGTACTTCGGATGGAGCTGAATTTTTCTGAGCTTGTTCTCCAAGTAGTTACCCAACTTTCAGCAGTTCTGCACTTTTTGATTTGAGCAACAGAAGGTCTTCGGAAAAATCAATCTTTACATGTTGGTCTATTTTGACAGATTTCTGCCATCATTTGCATTTGCCTCTTACAGAAGATTTTGTTTTGATGGGTTTTCAGTTGAAGTGTGTACCCAAAGGTTTATTTCTTTTGCTTACACAAATGTTGTCATTGAGTTTGTGCAAGGGTTTTGTAAGAAGGAAAGTTTCAGGAGAAAGAGAAAAGGAATCTGCAGAGTTCGTCTTTGAATAGGTAAAAGTGGTGAAAACAGAATGTTCGTGAAACCCCAATATTTTTATATTTTTGATGTTTTAATACATAAGGGAAGTTACGAGATGAGACTGAAGAGGAAACGGAGCCCGGGGTGGACAAACCCACCCCAGGCGCGGGCCCAGCCTGGCGGTGCCTGAGGGGGGTGTTCCACCCCCGGACTCCTTCTCTGCCTCGTTTCCGTGTCAAAACCTTCCTTATGCATTGAAACTTTGTAATATATAACCCCCCCGAATCTCTCGAGGTTCGTGCATCGTGTTCTCGTCGTGTTTTCATTTCGATCTGTTTCTGTCAGGAAATCTTCTCAAGTTTAGAGCACCATGGCCTCCGCCAACGACAAAAGCAAGAAGCCCGAGGAAGAAGAACCTCAAGTCCCCAAGGAGGAGGAGATTTCAGTAGGGTATGAAGGTTAGATGTAGGAGGACAAGCAACCGGACACCCGCGCTACCGTCGCAAGCATTGGTTTGGTGGCACAACCTACCTAGCTTAGGAGGACAGCACGAATGTCTACAGGAGAGAAACCTCCACGTCTCTTCCAAAATCCACAGTCATCTCCTCCATGTAACAAGAGACCCTTCCATACACTTATACATGAATATAAATATCAACATGTGGCCAAAGGGAATTTGCCCTCGGTTTGAGATATGCGTCATTCTAACAATGCAGAGAAGGATCATGCTAAGGATGAAGAGTGGGGAAAGAATAACAAGAACTGGGATTCTCGGACTGACATGATCATGAACCGTATAGAGCAAAACTCGGAGATAATCCGTAATCTTACTTTTGAGTTCGGGGAATTGAAGAAACTTATTGAGGAGATTATCAAGAGAACACCATCACCACCGAAGGAATAATTCGTCATCAGGTGTGGCATCCCCTTGGCTTGTTCCAAGCTTGGGGTAGTGCCGCGGTATCACCACCATTATCTTTTATCTTTTACCTTTTTAGTGGATTCATATCTGTGGTAGAGAGGTTATCTTATAGTTTGGTTTGCATGTGGAAGTATCTCTCCTTTAGTTGATTATCTATGTATCCCTTGGTGTGAGTGCCTTTATTGGAATATTAATGAGAAGTCTCATCTTTTACTTTTTGCACTTCTTATTTTTAGTTTGCAATCTCTATTATATGATGGATCTTGTTGTTCATTATTGGCACCACTTTGGGATCATCAAGTGGATCTAAATTGGTTTTGGCAAACCGAGTTCTGGTCAGTGGCATTAATTTGAAAGAAAAAGAAAGAAAGAAAAAGCTTACAGGTATTTGGTATCATTTGTTTTCTTTCTTGTTGGCTCATGAGCTTAGTATTCTTTATTTAAGATTCTTTTTTGTCTTCAAGGAAGATTGCATGTTTGGCTTTATTACTTGTATGTTTGCTTGTTTCTTTCAACTCTCTTGCTTGCTACCCAGCCTTGCTAGCCAAAAACCTGTTTTGAGAGGGCATACTTCTCATGTTTCCAAAAATCCTTTGAACCCAAAACCTTTTGCCACTTGTGTACACCATATTTACCTAGTATCTTTTGCTATTCCAAGAAAATTCTCAAGCTTTTTCTACCTTTCGAATTTAAAAGTATTTTGTTATGTGAAAAATAGTTAGTAAAGCTCTCACGAACTTGATGGCACGCCTTATTTACTTGCCCCTAATAGACATGAACCATTGTGAACATCGAAGTTGTATATGCTTGCATCTATACGTTGGAATTAGCAGAACCGTGCTGTCACGGGGAATGTTTTCAACATTGCACTTGTACTCTGTACACAGTTGATATCGTGCTCTTTTGTCTATGGATGTCAACAGTGTGAAATAAAGAGGGAACTTTTAAGTCCATGGAGTTTGTATTCTGTGTTAGATAAATGTCTGGGCCGCTAGCCTAAGTCATGCTTAATCATGGTGGAAACTTGCAGCATCACCATAGTGAGTCATCTATGAAGCATCCTCAATAAAAAAGCTATGCATATGGTAAATATAAAGATTGCTGAGATGCTCATTGTCTGCTTGCCTTGTCATTTTGGTTATGGGAAAGCTCCTGTACCATGTGCAAGGGGTACCCCGTTGGCGGTTCTCAATGATATGCAAATACTTACAATGACAAGAACTTACCTGGACCCAAAGTTGAGTATGCATGAGGAGTGGCCCTCATATTCAAGGGACATGAGATTGCCAACTTATATTTCGTCAAGCATATACTCCATATTTGTTCACTTTAACCTTAATCATATCAAGATGCTTTTGATAGGGGCAATGAGGGCTCAAAGCTAGTAAGTACCATAATCTTTTGGAAGCTCTTTATGACTTGTAATCCCTACTACCCTCTAAGAAGGGACTTTTCTCCCACTTCCAAGTTGAGTCAGTAAACCTACTTCCTCTCTATCTCTAGCAAGCTTTGGAGTTGTTGTGTTTCAAGCATTCATATGATGATTTATTCAATCATGTTCTTCATCTTGTTTGCACAAAACTATTATCTATTGAGTATTACTTTGAAAGCCTTCATTTGTGAAAAACCTTTTTGAGCAAAGAGTGTTCCTGTTTTGAAACTTCTACAAAAAGCTTTTTGTGAAACTATTTGCCAGTTGTTCTCTGACCAAGAACAAGTTTGCCAATTCCAATTATGTTTTATCTTTATAAATCTCTATTGTGACTGATGTACTTGGTTGCAAGCTAAGTGATACGTTGGAAACGTATCTATAATTGTTGATGCTCCATGCTTGTTTAGTATCTACTTTGCTTTGCTTATCCATACTTTGAGGTGATTTTTACATGTTTTCTGGTACTAACCTATTAACAAGTTTCAACAGTGCCAGATGCCTATTTTCTGCTGTTTTTGGTTTCAGAAAAGTTAGTAAAGAAATATTCTCGGAATTGGACGGGACGAAGGACAAAGTCAATAACTTTCCGTGGGGAACAAGAAGTCCAGAGGAGAGCCCGAGGGGCCGGCCAGAGGGGCCAGACCCCCCCCCCTTAGACGTGGGTGGGCCCTAGCCCGTGCCTGGCTAGGGTTTGGCCGCCCTGGCGGCCGCCTCGGTCTCCCCCTTCGCCTATAAGAAGCCCCCGATGCAGAAAATCTCAGTACCCGATCAATATTCCACGAAACCATCTGTAGCCGCCTCCACCATCGTCCCTAGATCGGGGGATCTGAAGCTCTTCCCGGCACCCTTCTGGAGGGGAGATAATCCCGGAGGCCTTCTCTCCGGTATGATTTGTGAGTAGTTCCACCCTGGACTATGGGTCCATGTAGTAGCTAGATGGTTGTATATCCTCCCTTGTGCTTTCATGTATAGCTCTTGTGAGCTCCATTCATGATCAAGATCTAATCTATTTGTAATCATGCATGTTGTGTTTGCGGGGATCCGATGGATATTGCGATTATTATGTTAGTTTGATTAATGGTTCTATCTTTATGATTCTATCATGTCTGTGTTGTTTGTGATCTTGCATGCTCTCCATTGCTAGTGGTTATCTTGTCCAAGTAGTTTCTAGTGACTCCAAGAGGGAGTATTTATGCTCGATAGTGGGTTCATGCCTCTAGTTTCTAAGGGAAGTGACAATAATCTCTTCGGTTGTAGATGCGTTGTTGCTACTAGGGAGAAAACAAACGGTCTCTTGTTCATGGAACATGAGGACTGTTTACCTTACATACTTTGCTTAAAGCAGTTGTCTGTTGCTTGCAACTTAATACTGGAGGGGGTTCGGATGATAACCTGAAGGTGGACTTCTAGTCATAGATGCAGTTGGATTACGGTCTATGTATATTGTTGTATTGCCCAATCAACCTCATAGGATCTTTCTGGCTAGTAATTGCATTGTTATGCCTTGCTCAGTTCCTGTCAGTTGACTCGCTGTAATTTGTTTACCCTTCATGCCATGTTGTTTATCTAAGGAGAGCACCTCTAGTGAACTATGGACCCCGATCCAATCTTTACCATTGATACATCTTCCACTATTACTTGTTTACTTGCTGCAAACCATTACCTTCCACACCATACGTTTAATCCTTTGTTACAGCAAATCGGTGAGCTTGACAACCTCACTGATTCGTTGGGACAGAGTCTTGAGTTTGTGTTGTGCAGGTCTCCACGTTGCTTCCAACACCTGTGTGACATTTCCTTCCTCCTTCTAGTTTGATAACCTCGGTTTCTAGTGAGGAAAATCTTGCTGTTGTACTCTTCATACCTTGCTCTTGAGGTTTCCAACGAAGCACTCTTCCTCCCTATTGAGTATAGCATCAAGTAATTTCTGGCGCCGTTGCCAGGGAGGCTAAGGACGTCTTCACTAGGGGAGTCCTTCACTTCCTTTCTCTTTACTTTGTTTTTAGTTTGCTTTGTCTCTTTTGCTTGGTTTTGTTTGCGTCTTTCCAAAAAAACCAAAAAATTAGTCTAGCTTGGTTTGCTTTCTTTATTCAAAAACACACAAAAATTAGTTCCTACTCTGGTTGCTGGTCTGTTATTGCCTTGCTTGGTCATGCTTTCTATCAATGGATGGTTTCTTTGAACAAAGGTATTATTATAAGGAACACCGTTTCTCACAAAAAGGGAAACACTTATGGGAACAAATTGATAAGTTGAATACTATTGCTAGAGACGTGTGCTCTACTTATAATGTTACTTATTGCTTTGATAAGTCTTGTTGCTGTAGGAGATATAAACACCTTCCTTTTCAATGTGAGTATAATGATAATGTTACCATATCTTCTTATGTTAAACGAAATTATGACTTTTATGATGTGGAACAAATTGAGGAATTTATTGCTTTCAAGGGTGCATTTGAACTTGCTAGTTTGCTTGAAAATACTGATGATGCACCTTATGAATGTGAGGTTTATGAGATACTTAAATTTTGCTTTGATAATTACGAGGAAGACAATGGCTATATTCTTGAATATTTTAATAAGTGTTTTCCACAAATGGAAGAGACTAATGCCTTGCAGGAGCCTATGGAAGAAGAAATTGCTGAAACTGAAAGCTCATTAGATGAAAAAGAGGAGGAGAGTGATGGTCAAGAGGAGGAAGAATGGATCTACCCATGTCTACCTTCTAATGAGAGTAACTTTTCACCTCTTATATTATTTTATTGTCCTCCATGCTTACCAAAGGAGGATGAATGTTATGTTCCTGTGGATCCTTTTAAAATATCTACTTTGGGTAAAAACTATGAAGGTTTTAATCCCACTATTTTTGAGCTTGATAAAAATTATATGTTTGTAGATCATGAAAAGCATGCTTTATGTGATAGCTATATTGTTGATTTTATTCATGATGCTACTGAAAATTATTATGAGAGAGGAAAATTTGGTTGTAGAAGTTTTGATGGTATTGAAACACCTCTCTTTGTGCTGAGAGTTTTGAAATTACTCTTGTCTTATCTTCCTATGCATGTCACTTTGTTCTTCATAAAATTATTTGTGTACAAGATTCCTATGCATAGGAAGAGAGTTAGACTTAAATGTGTTTTGAATTTGCTTCTTGATGCTCTCTTTTATTTCAACTCATATTTTTTATGTGAGCATCTTCTCAAGCTATTGTGCATAACTTAAAGTCGTTAAAGAAAAGTACTTGTTGGGAGATAACCCAAGAGTTTCCTTGAGTATTGGAAGTTATTACTTCTGTAATGACCTCTTCTTATCCTTTTTGTTTGCTTTTTTGTGCCAATAATGACCTCTAATAAGAGGGAAGTAAGATTTGGGGAGTTGCTGTCCCGAAACATATTTCTTTCCTCCACCATAAAAATTCGTGAGGAGGCTCTGTAACTCGGATTGAGCTCAAAATGTATGAATAAATCCCCCAGTATGTTGGCTAACTTTCATTAGTTCAACACTTTTTATTTGAGAAACAGAAGATGTTCGAAAAAATTCGTTTCTACCTGCTGGTCTGTTTTGATAGATTTCTGCCATTATTTGCATTTGCTTCTTATTGATTCCTTTTTGAGCTCTATTCAGGTAAATTGAGTTTCTTTGAAGGAGTTACTTCAGTAGCTTGTGTTTTTAGTGAAAATCCTTACTGTTCCAAAGCTTTTCCAGTGGTCTAATATCTTTTTAATAAGCTAATGTTGCTAATGAAGATTGTGTGAAGTTTTGTATGAAGGAAAAAAAATCAGGTGTAGAGAGAGAATGATGCAATGAGAGGAAGAATGGACAAAATATCAAGCTTGGGGATGCCACCATGGTGTCACCCCAAGAAATATCCAAAAGGTACAAGCGTCAAAGCTTGGGGATGCACAAGACATCCCCTTCTTCATCAATAAAAAGCTCAGGTCTGTCTAGACACTTCACTATTATTGTTTCATGTGCAGTTGTGTTGATCTTGGAGCGACTTAGTTTTCGTTTGCTTTGCTTAGTTTGTTTAGTTTGATTTAGTAGTTTGGACCCCCGTTCTCGCTGTGTTGTTTTGCAAATAAGTTTTCTTGGTGTTTGGAAAGGAGTAGTAAGTTCTTGCTTGATAAGTGCAAGAGGAGCTTGCATTGACTGTGACTTAGACTTTAGCATGACATGCTAGGTGTTGTTTTAGCATTATGCTTAGTGATTATTGTTGTAGCATGTCTTGTTCCAAACAATTGGGATTGCTTAGTGTGCCTTGAAAAAATTATGCGTTGTTTTAGCATGCAAAAGCATAGTATTGTGGTATTCCCCTTTGATGTTTTGCTTGGGTTGACTTGGCACATGCTTACACCATGTTATGACTATGACAAGTCACCATTAGCCTCTATAATCATTTAGTCCTTGACTTGTAGTACCGCTCTTTTCTTCTATTAGTTTGCTTTGTTGCATTGCATAATTTTGGCCATTATTGCTCTCTTAGTTGGTTGCTCCCAGTCTTTTGCTAGCCTCCACTTGTATGAGTAAGTTCTACTCATGCTTCCAACTCCCAAGAAACCAAGTTATTCCAAAGTGTCCACTATAAACTCCTATGCATGGTGTGTTACACCATTCCAAGTATATTCTTGTTTTCAACTATCTTCCAATTAAAAACTATTTTGTTATGTGAAAACTTAGTGATTAAAGCCCTCACGAACTTGATGGCACATTTTATTCTTTGCCCATAATAAACTTGAACCATTGAGGCAACTTTGTTGTATATGCTTGCACTTATAAGTTGGGATTAGCAGAACTGTGTTGTCACGGGGAACGTTTTCAACATTGCACTTGAACTTTTTGTACTCCGTTGATATCATGTTCTTTTGTCTATGGATGTTTCCGGTGTGAAATGAAGTGGGAACTTGTAAGTCCATGGAGTTTGTATTCTAGAGAAACGCCTAGGCCGCTAGCCTAAGCCATGCCTAATCATGGTGGAAACTTGCAGCATCACCATAGTGACATCTATGAAGCATTCTTCTTATAAAAAAAGAGACACATTGGGAAAATAGGAAAGAGATAAAAAAACACCATATTCCCATGGTACATAAGAAGAATTGCTGAGATGCTCATTGTTTGCCTGCCTTGTCATTTTGGTTATGGGAAAGATCCTGTACCATGTGCAAGGGGTACCCAGTTGGCGGTTCTCAATGATATGCAAATAATTACAGTGACAAGAACTTGCCTAGGCCCTAAGTTAAGTATCCATGAGGTGTAGCCCTCATAGTCAAGGGACTTGAGATTTCCAACTTATACTTTGTCAAGCATATACTCCAGCTTTGCCACTTTAACCTTAACCACTTCAAGATGCTTATGATAGGGGTAATGAGGGATGAAAGCTAATAACTACCATAATTTTTGGAAGCTCTTTTTGAAACTTGTAATCCCTGCTTCCTTTACAAAAAGGCCTTTCTTCCATAATTATTCAGTCTCCACCTTCTACCTTTAGGCACCATTAAGAGAGCATAGTTGTCATTCTGTGTGCAGTGTTCCAAAGCTTACTAATTGATGCATATTGTGTTATTACTTGTTCATGTGCTATTTTTTCTAGTCACACTTGTGAACTTTGCAGGTGTCCTATGCATTATATTGTTGCTCTATGAGGGACAAGATGATTGCCACTATGCTATGTTTTCTGCATGTGAAACAAACAAACATTTTTCAATGCATATTATTCATGATCTTTGTTTGTAGCTTGCCATGTTGCATGCATAATTACTATGTCCTATTGTTAGAACTCCATCTTTCATGCACATGTTTAGAGTTATTTGATCCCAGCTTTCAATGTTTGCAAATGGTTGGATCTTTATTGTGAGGGTGCATGTCACCTCAAAAATTATTCTTTTATCACTTACCTACTCGAGGACGAGCAGGAGTTAAGCTTGGGGATGTTGATACGTTGGAAACGTATCTATAATTTTTGATGCCCCATGCTTCTTTAGTATCTACTTTGCTTTGCTTATCCATACTTTGAGGTGCTTTTTACATGTTTTCTGGTACTAACCTATTAAAAAGTTGCAACAGTGTCAGATGCCTGTTTTCTGTTGTTTTTGGTTTCAAAAAAGTTAGTAAAGAAATATTCTCGAAATTTGACGGGACGAAGGACAAAGTCAATAACTTTCCATGGGGAACAAGAATTCCAGAGGAGAGCCGAGGGGCCGGCCAGAGGGGCCAGACTCCCCTAGGAGCGGGTGGGCCCTAGCCCACGCCTAGCTAGGGTTTGGCCGCCCTGGCGGCCGCCTCGGTCTCCCCCTTCGCCTATAAGAATCCCCTGATGCAGAAACTCTCAGTACCTGACCAATATTCCACGAAACCGTCTACAGCCGCCGCCACCATCGTCCCTAGATCGGGGGGATCTGAAGCTCTTCCCGGCACCCTGCCGGAGGGGAGATCATCCCGGAGGCCTTCTCTCCGGTATGATTTGTGAGTAGTTCTACCTTGGACTATGGGTCCATTTAGTAGCTAGATGGTTGTATCTCCTCCCTTGTGCTTTCATGTATAGATCTTGTGAGCTCCGTTCATGATCAAGATCTAATCTATTTGTAATCATGCAGGTTGTGTTTGCGGGGATCCGATGGATATTGAGATTATTATGTTAGTTTGATTAATGGTTCTATATTTATGATTCTATCATGTCTGTGTTGTTTGTGATCTTGCATGCTCTCCGTTGCTAGTGGTTATCTTGGACAAGTAGTTGCTAGTGACTCCAAGAGGGAGTATTTATGCTCGGTAGTGGGTTCATGCCTCTAGTTTCCAAGGGAAGTGACAATAATCTCTTCGGTTGTAGATGTGTTGTTGCTACTAGGGAGAAAACAACGGTCTCTTGTTCATGGAACATGTGGACTGTTTACCTTACACACTTTGCTTAAAGCAGTTGTCTATTGCTTGCAACTTAATATTGGAGGGGGTTCGAATGATAACCTGAAGGTGGACTTCTAGTCATAGATGTAGTTGGATTACGGTCTATGTATATTTTTGTATTTCCCAATCAACCTCATACGATATTTCTGGCTAGTAATTGCATTGTTATGCCTTGCTCAGTTCCTGTCAATTGCCTCGCTGTAATTTGTTTACCCTTCATGCCATGTTGTTTATCTAAGGAGAGCACCTTTAGTGAACTATGGACCCCAGTACAATCTTTACCATTGATACATCTTCCACTGTTACTTGTTTACTTGCTGCAAACCATTACCTTCCACACCATACGTTTAATACTTTGTTACAGCAAACCGGTGAGCTTGACAACCTCACTGATTTGTTGGAACAGATTCTTGAATTTGTGTTGTGCAGGTCTCCATGTTGCTTCCAACACCTGTGTATTGTTTCCTTCCTCCTTCTGGTTCGATAACCTTAGTTTCTACTGAGGGAAATCTTGCTGCTGTACTCTTCATACCTTGCTCTTGGGGTTTCCAACGAAGCACTCTTCCTCCCTGTTGAGTGTAGCATCACTAAGTTATATAATGGTGAGTTGCTTTCTTCTATGAGTTTTGCAATGGTAAGTGTGATGCTTCTTGTTCGTATTATTTTATCGACACTTCACTCCATAAACCTGTGGACATGTTTACTGAGCTCAGTATTCGCTTGGGGACAAGCGAAGTCTAAGCTTGGGGGAGTTGATACGCCCAATTTGCATCACCACTCTATATCATAATTTACCTCTATTCATTGATATTTGTCTTATTATGAGGTATTACTTATGGCTTTTCATCTGTTTATGCATGTTGGATGATTCCTGGAGGATGAACTGCCGGAGTCTGGATTCTGATGGAAAAGAAGGCGTTTCCGTGCAATTTCACAAAGATCGGCAAAATACCAGAAAATATGGAAACATATTATTTTACCAGAAGACGAAGGAAGCCAGAAGGAGGGACGGAGATGGGCCTCAGGGGGCCCACACCCCCTAGGCGCGGGCCCACCTAACTCCATGCCTAGGGCAGGTGTGGCCCACCTGCCCGGCTTCCGACTCTGCCCCTTCGCCTATATCTTCCCTACGGAACCCTAACACCAGGGGGCGACCACAAATAGATTTCCGCTGCCTCTGGGGGGCGGAAAACACCAAGAGAGAAAGATCTCTCCGGCAGACAGATTTCTATCAGGGGAATTCCTTCCCGGAGAGGGGAGACCATCGCTAACAACACCATCATCAAGATATGCTTCATCGGGATCATCATCATCATCCACACTATCATATCCACCAGCACCATCATCACCACTCCGTCCCGCTGTAACAATTGTGTTGGATATTGCTTTAGTTCTTAGGGGAAACTTTCTCGGTGTTGATTACTATTGTAGTTGATGCTTGTGAGTGGAACCATTGGATTATTGTTTATGTTCAGATTGTTATCCATTATCATATCATCTTTGATCTTGATCCATATGATTTCTTATGAGTAGTTCATTTAGTTATTGAGGACATGGGATAAGTCATGTTGTTACTAGTGAATCTGTGATGAGTTATTATTCAATGGTTCAGATTTTAGTTGTGGTGCTATTCTTCTAGTGGTGTCATGTGAACGTCGACTACATGATACTTCACCATCTATGGGCTTAGGGGAATGCATTGTGTATTTTCTTACTAATCGCGGTTGCCGGAGTGAAAGAAACCTGAACCCCCGTTAGGACACTTTGCACAAGGGAGCGTAGGATCTCAGAGTTTAAGGTTGTGGTTAGATTTATATCTTAATTACTTTCCTGTAGTTACGGATGTTTGCAGGGGGTTTAATCACAAGTATGTATTAGTCCTAGGAAGGGCGGCATGTTAGCACAGGTTCACCCACACAACACTTACAAACACCAGAGAAGAGTACTCAGCTATTTGAAGCGAAAGCACTTGACAAATTCCCATGTGTCCTCGAGAAAGTTTGGTCCTTATAAGTATTTCCACCGGCTTGTCCTTTGCTAAGAAAGGATTGGGCCACTTGCTCCGTTTGTTCGTTACTTTTGTTACTTGCTCCTTGTTTTGTTGCCTTGTCAAAAAACCACTAAAAATCCGTTTGCTAAGTATTCACAGGGATTTCCTGCTCCATACCACTGTTCAGCACCTTCTGATCCTCGTTGGGATCGACACTCCTATTTATCGAAAGTACTACGATACACCCCTATACTTGTGGGTCATCAGTGGGAGCGGGCCCACCCTAGGCCGCGCCTACAGGGGTGTGGGCCCCCTGGACCTCCACCGACCTTGCCTCATGCGCCTATAAGAAGCCCCCGGGGAGAAAACCCTAAAGAATCCATCATACTTCCAGAAAAAGCTCTGTAGCGACGCCGCCACCGAAGGGGAGATTCGAGGGACAGAAAGTCTCTATTCCGGTACCCTGTCGGGACGGGGAAGTGCCCCCGGAGCCATATCCATCAATCTCCATCGCCATCTTCATCACCGTTGCTGATTCCCATGATGAGGAGGGAGTAGTTCTTCCTCGAGGCTAAGGGCTCTACCGGTAGCTATGTGCTCATCTCTCTCTATGCATGATCATATTGTGATCATGAGCTTTGTAATCAAGTAGATATACATTGCTACTCAAGTGCTTTAATAGATCTCCGGCTCTCCCCACGTGTACGAAAGTGACAGCATGCATACCGTGTAGGTACTTAGGCTAGAGTCTACATAAATACTCATTGTGCTTTAATAGATCTATGCTTTTCCCCATGTGTGTGAAAGTGACAGCGTGCACGCCATGTGTGGCACTTAAGCTAGATTACATATATATATTTGCCATGAGTTATATTTGGAGTTGGATGTCTCTATGAAATTGTGGTATTTGTTGGAACCATCTAGCGCTCAAGGTGACAGTGTGGGGTTATCTAGATTAGGGAAGGCAGACTTTGAGGAGTGTTGTTATAGCCCTACCGATGATTAGAGTGTCCAACCGGAGAGTAGTTAAGAGTAGTATCATGAAGAGAGGATATTTATATGAGAGAGTGTTCACTAGTGAAAGTATGATCCCTAGTCCTTGTTTCTAAACATTGTAACACCGTTTGCATCTAGATATGTTGCATGTTTGCTTGCTTTAGTCTTTACCTCACCGTCAAGCTATTTTTTGGCACCGTTACCACTTGTATTTCACTATCTCTTCACCGAACTAGTGCACCTATACACCTGACAAGTGTATTGGATGTGTTGGGGACACAAGAAACTTCTTGTATCTTGATTGCAGGATTGCTTGAGAGGGAACACCTTTGACCACTTCCTCCCTGAGTTCGATAAACCTTGGGTATTCCACTTAAGGGAAACTTGCGATTGTTCTACAAACCTCTGCACTTGGAGGCCCAACAACTATCTACATGAATAGAAGTGCGTAGACATCAGGGCCCGTGCCTGGGCAGGGTGTGGGCCCCCTGGCCGCCACCCTACATCGCCTCTTCGCCTATAAGAAGCCCCCGATGCCGAAACCCTAAGGACCCAATAAATATTCCACGAAACCGTCTGTAGCCGCCGCCCCCATCGTCCCTAGATCGGGGGGATCTAAAGCTCTTCCCGGCACCCTGCCGGAGGGGAGATCATCCCGGAGGCCTTCTTCTTCATCATGACAGCCTCCGGTAGGAAGCGTGAGTAGTTCCACCTTGGACTACGGGTCCATGTAGTAGCTAGATGGTTGTATCTCCTCCTTGTGCTTTCATGTCTAGATCTTGTGAGCTTCGTTCATGAAGATCTCGTCTATTTGTAATCATGCATGTTGTGTTTGCGGGGATCCAGTGGATATTGAGATTACTATGTCAGATTGATTAATAGTTTTGTCTTATTGATTCTATCATGTATGTGTTATTTGTGATCTTGCATGCTCTCCGTTGTTAGTAGCTATCTTGGCCAAGTAGTTGCTAGTGACTCCAAGAGGGGGTATTTATGCTCGATAGTGGGTTCATGCCTCTATTTATCATGGGAAGTGGCGGAAATCTCTACGGTTGTAGATGTGTTGTTTCCACTAGGGAGAAAACAACGGTCTTTTGTTCATGGAACAATTGGAATGTTTACCTTACACAGTTTGCATAAAGCAGTTGTCTGTTGCTTGCAACTTAATACTGGAGGGGGTTCGGATGATAACATGAAGGTGGACTTGTCATAGATGCAGTTAGATGGAGGTCTATGTATATTGTTGTATTGCCCAACCGAATCTCATAGGATATTTTTGTCTAGTATTGCATTGTTATGCCTTGCTCAGTCCTGTCAATTGCCCTGCTGTAATTTGTTTACCCAGCATGCCATGTTTGTTTATCTAAGGAGAACACCTCTAGTGAACTATGGACCCCGGTCCAATCTTTACCATTGATGCATCTTCCACTGTTACTGTTTGCTTGCTGCAAACCATCATCACCTTCCACACCATACAGTTAATCCTTTGTTACAGCAACCAGTGAGATTGACAAACTTACTGTTAGTTGGGGCAAAGTCTTGAGTTTGTGTTGTGCAGGTTTCCATGTTGCTTGCAACACCTTTGAGGCGTTTCCTTCCTCCTACTGGTTCGATAACCTCGGTTTTTTACTGAGGGAAAACTTGATGTTGTGTTGCATCATACCTTTCTCTTGGGGTTTCCCAACGGGGCGTCAACACGCATGAAGAGGGAAGTAAGATTTGGGGAGTTGTTGTCCCAAAACTGATTTTTGTGCTCCACCGTAAAAATTCGTGTAAAATCTCTGTAAATCGGATTGAGCTGATATTTTCTGAATAAATCCCCCGGTATGTTATATAACTTTCTTTAGTTCAACACTTTTTTATTTGAGCAATAGAAGGTCTTCTAAAGAATCGGTTTCTACCTGCTGGTCTGTTTTGACAGATTTCCGCTATTATTTGCATTTGCTTCTTATTGATTCCTTTTTGGGTTCTTTTTGGGAAATTGAGCTTTTTGAGGGAATTGCTATAGTAGCTTCTATCTTTAGTGAAATTTTTGCTGTTCTAAAGCTAAACCCAAAGGTTTATTATCTTTTGAATATACTAATGTTGCTAATGAAGATTGTGTGAAGTTTTGTATGAAGGAAAAAATTTAGGTGTAGAGAAATAATGAAGTAATGAGATGAAGAATGGACAAAAGACAAGCTTGGGGATGCCACCCCATGTCACCCCAAGAAATATTCAAGAGGTACAAGCGTCAAAGCTTGGGGATGCCCAAGGCATCCCCTTCTTCATTAATAAAAATCTCAGGTCTTTCTAGACACTTCGTTTTTATAGTTTCATGCACTATTGTGTTGTTCTTGGAGCGTCTTAGTTTTTGTTTGATTACTTTGCTTGAATAAAATAGTTTGGACCCACGTTCTCGCTGTGTTGTTTCAAATAAGTTGATTGGTGTTGGAGAGGAGTAGAAAGTTCTTGCATAAGTAGTACAAGAGGAGCTTGCTTTGACTGTGACTTAGACTATATCATGTTATGCTAGATGTTGTTTTGACCTTATGCTTAGTGATTATTGTTGTAGCATGACTTGTTCCAAACAATTGGGATTGCTTAATGTGCCTTGAAGGAATCATGCATTGTTTTAGCATACAAAAGCATAGTATTGTGGTATTCTCCTTTGATGCTTTGTTTGGGTTGATTTGGCACATGCTCACACCATGTTATGACTATGAACAAATCACCATAGCCTCTATGATCATTTAGTCCTTGACTTGTAGTACCAATTTATGCTTTGATTAGTAATGTTTTGTTGCTCTGCGTGATTATGGCCATTATTGCTCTCTTAGTTGGTCGCTCCCAGTATTTTGCTAGCCTCCACTTGTATGATTAAGCTCTACTCATGCATACAACTCCCAAGAAAACAAGTTATTCCAAAGTGTCTACTATAAGTTCCTATGCATGGTGTGTTACACCATTCCAAGTATATTCTTGTTTTCATCTATCTTCCAATTAAAAAGTATTTTGTTATGTGAAAACTTAGTGATTAAAGCTCTCACGAACTTGATGGCACACTTTATTTTTCTTGCCCCTAATAAACTTGAACCATTGTGTCATCTATGTTGTATATGCTTGCACTTATACGTTGGAATTAGCAGAACTATGCTGTCATGGGAAACGCTTTCAACATTGCACTTGTACTTTGTACACAATTGATATCATGCTCTTTTGTCAATGGATGTCGTCAGTGTGAAATGAAAGGGGAGCTTGTAAGTCCATGGAGTTATGTATGTGTGTTAGAGAAACGCATGGGCCGCTAGCCTAAGCCATGCCTAATCATGGTGGAAACTTGCAGCATCACTATAATGACATCTATGAAGCATTCTTCTTATAAAAAAAGAGATTGAGAAAAAGAAAAAATATGAGAAAAGAGGAAAGAGAGAAAAAAGCACCATATTCCCATGGTAAATAAGAAGATTGTTGAGATGCTCATTGTCTGATTGCCTTGTCATTTTGATTATGGGATAGCTCCTGTATCATGTGCAAGGGGTACCCCGTTGGCGGTTCTCTATGATACACATGTACTTACTATGACAAGAACTTTCAAGTAACTAAACTTGAGTAGCATGAGGAGCGGCCCTCGTATTCAAGGGACATGAGATTTCCAACTTATACTTTGTCAAGCATATACTTCATAGTTTGTTCACTTTAACCTTAATCACTTCAAGATGCTTATGATAGGGGCAATGAGAGCTGAAATCTAACAAGTACCATAATTTTTGGAAGCTCTTTATGAAACTTGAAATCCATGCTTCCCTTTGTGAAGGGCCTTTCTTCCACTATTATATTGAGTCTTCACCTTCTATCCTTAGGCACCAGTTAAGAGAGCATAGTTGCTATTCTTAGTTCTATGTGCATTGTCCCAAAACTTATTGATTGATGCATGTTGTTGATATTACCTGTTCTTGTACTATTTGTATCTAGTCACTCTTATGAACTTTGAAGGTGTCCTATGCATATATTTGCTACTCCATGAGGGACAAGCTGAATGCCACTATGTTATGTTTTCTGTATGTGAAACAAACAAACGTTTTTTAATGCATGTTATTCATGAACTTTGTTTGTAACCTTTCATGTCGCATGCATAGTTACTTTGTCTTACTGTTAGAACTCCATCTTGCATGCTCATGTTTAGAGTCCTTTGATCCCAACTTTCAATGCTTGCAAATGGTTTGATCTTGATTTTTATGGTGCATGCACCTCAAAAATTATTCTTTTTATCACTTATCTACTCTAGGACGAGCAGGAGTTAAGCTTGGGGATGCTTGATACGTCGGAAACGTATCTATAATTTTTGATGTTCCATGCTTGTTTAGTATCTACTTTGCTTTGCTTTGTATAGACTTTCAGGCGTTTTAATATGTTTTTTTGGAATAACCTATTAACAAGATGCCACAGTGCCAGTTGCGTGTTTTCTTCTGCTTTTGGTTCTAGAAAAGGCAGAAAATCAATATTGTCGGAATTGGACGGGACAAAAGTCAAAGTCAATATTTTACCGTGGGGAACACGGAGCCTGAATATGAGACGGAGGGGAGCCACACCCCCTGGCCGCGCGGCTGGGCCCAGCCCACGCCTGGGGGGGTGCGGCTACCCTGGCTGCCCCTGCCTCGCCTCTTCGCCTATAAAGACCCCCCGATGCCAAAACCCTAAGTGTCATGGGAATGACCACGGCAGACGCTGCAATCGGCAGCGAGTAGTAGAACATGGGGCAAGGGCGGCCAGCCATCTGCGGTGCGAGATGAGGGTGGAGACACAAGGATTTACCCAGGTTCGTCCCCCCGGAGGGTAAAGACCTACTCCTGCTAGATTGTATTATGGTGAGAGTACAAGGGGCGAGCTCGACGACTAGGCGGCGAGTCGCTCGGGTGTATGATGGAACGCCTCCCCTATGCGTCCCCTAGGGAGGTTTATATAGGCTCACCTCGCTAGGGTTTACAGATTATAACCGAATTGGTTAAGGATTCGGAGGTCCTATGACCTAGTCCAACTGGGCCTAGCTACGCTTTTGGGCCTTCAGCTTCCAGTCGCCTGAGTCCACGCCAAGTCTTGATCCAGTCGCCGCCCTGCAGGCCCACTCGCTGACGGCTTGGGCCGGCGGGAAACGTCCTGCTGGGTATATACCCCGGTAGGCATATCCCCATCAGCAGTCCCCGAGGCCGTCGTTGATTTATCGCAGGTGTTTGCTGGCAGTCGGAGTAAACGAATCCAATGCGGACGCCTAGTCGAATCGGCGGCGGACTCCTGAACAAAGGAAAGAACTAGTCATTTTGGTCGCAATAACGGCGACCAATCGTGTCGCAGCTTGGCGAACGGGTCGGCAAATACTTAGTCGCTGTTATAGCGATCGGGTCGGCGAGTACTTTGTCGCTGTTATAGCAATCGGGTCGGCGAATCGTCGAGTCATCGGGATCAGCGAATCGAGTAGATGAAGTTGGACCGTCAACTGTGGTCAAACTAGCCGTTGGGTAACCCAACGGTAACTTCGGCGTAATCATCGCGTAATAACGGCTCCCGGAAATGGGGGTAACAACCGCTATATAACAGGAGCGAGGGGCGACCAGGGAAACGCTTCCTCCACTTCCTCCGATCTGGCATATCTCTGTCTCCTCATTCCTCGCAGCGATCGGAACACTCCTTAGAGCCCCGACCAACGCGAACTCCCATCCGATGGCCCCCTCTACCGAGCCATGGGGCAGATCTAAATGTACTAAAGCGCTGCTAGCATCTTTCGAGGAGGCAGTGATCCTCCGCGCCGGTAGATGGCGCATCCCCGCGGCCGGAGAAGTGACTCCGGATCCGCGCGAGGGGGAGTTCATCTGCTTCACAAGCCACCTGGAGCGGGGGCTGGGCTTCCCAACTTCCCTCTTCTTCTAGCGTTTCTGCGCCTACTATGGAATCCAACCATCGGATCTGGGTCCACATAGTATCGAGCAACTCGCCATTTTCTTGGCGTTCTGCGAGTGCTATTTGGGCTGCAGGCCCTATTTTCCCCTGTGGCAAGACTTGTTCCACGGGAGAATCAGCCGCGAGGAGACAGGCGGTCCGATGCTAGACGCGGGCGGCCTGACGTTCCAGCTGAAGTCAAAAGCCTCGTTCTTCAATCTGATGCTACCCGCCAAGGCGGCGAATGAATGGAAGAAATTTTGGTTTTACGTCACCGAGTCGACTCCAAGCGATGAAGTGGCGCTTCTAAGATACTCCGCCGACCATCCCAAGCCGCATCGGTTCCAGGTCGCCAAACTCCCGCTGGATCAGCGGATGGTTGTTGAAGAAATGTTGCAAACCATTCGCGGCCTAAAGAAGAAAGGCCTCCAGACCATCAACCTCTACAACTGCTGGCTCGGGCGGCGGCTCGTGCCCTTGGCCAGCCGCGACCACTATATGTATGAGTATACGAGTAAGGACGACCCGACGAAGTCTTGCCTCGTTGAGTGGAGACTCAATGACTACACATAGGCCCTGAAGAAGATTACCCTGGCCGTGTACCTTGACGCAAAGGCCGGGGTCGACCCTTATACTGCAAGGCGCCCAGCTCCAACGGTAAGCTGCCACTCCGTTAACACTCGCAGTCGCAGCTTGTGCATTCGCGGTCGTGCTAAATTTGTGTGTTCTTGTTGCAGTTGTTCTAAGTGGTGGAAGGGTGGCTTCCACCCGCAGATGATGAGAACTCGAGCTCATCCGTCTAGGACGAAAGCGAGTCATCACCCGCCAAAGATAACGCCGAGAGAGACGGAGGCGACGACGACGACGGAGAAGACGAGCCCATGGAGGTTGCCGCCCCCATGGTTCGCAAAACCCGCGAGCAACACCAGCGCGAGCTCGAAGCGAGCAAGAGCCTCGAGCCCCACGATGATGACGACAACGAGTTTCCTGAGCACACCTCACATCGCGAGGCCACGCCATCGAAGAAGAAGAAAGCTCCGCCGAAGAAGAAGACGAAGCCAGCAAAGAAGATATCTCCGCCCCGATCTGCGAGCAGCCCCGATGCCACCAGCTCGGCTGAGGACGCAGCGGCACACGCGACCATGGCTACAGGCGCTACCGCCCCCAGGGACGAGGCGCCGCTGGCGTCGTTGCCACCGCCATTCGCCGCAATTGTTAACTTGGGGGCTGCTCCAACCGCAGGGGCCTCGCCACCAAGGGGTGCTCCCGCGGCTGTTACCACGGAGGCTCCTGCCGCGGCTTCATCTTCGAAGAAGCCATCACTGTCTTGGGCACACGACGTGTTCGAGGCGGGCCTTACTCGGAGGTTAGGGCCCGAGCTAGAGAAGCCGACCAGTATCCGCACCGATCTACGGTTCCTGCCAGTCGCCAAGTGAGTGTTGCTCTGTCCCTTACTCATCTGCTTGTTCTGGGTTTTGATTAGACGGTCTCATTCACCAAGCTGTTTCGCAGGACTGGTGTTAAAAAGATCGGCCATCCTTCTGTGGTCAAGGTTCCTCCAGTTGCCTCCGAGGTGTCGGCCGATTCCTCACGGAAAAGGAAAGCCGGTGACGTCGCTGCTCCCGCCGAAGGCGTCAAGAAGACGAAGGGGGACGAAGTCGTCACGGTCTCTGATGATCAGGCAGTTGCTCCTAGCGATCCTCCGACCTCAGCGGAAGTGGCCTCGAAGGTCAAGGAGGATGTTGGGTCACAGCATATGGTGATCGCAGACTCACCTGACGTGGCCGAGCCGACTCCGAGTGGCGCAGCCGCATCTACGGCGACCTTTCCTTGCTTCATGGCGAAGGCGGCCGCAGCGAGTGCCTCGGTGCTAGCGAGCCGAATGCCTGGGGTCGCCGAAGCGGAAGTTGAACAACGCCGCGGCCATACTCTGGTCGTGCTTGCGTTGGTGGATGCGCTGGAACTCCACGGCATGCTAGGCGCTGCCATCCAGGTATGTCTAGTCCCCGAGGATCGGGCCACTAAAATTCAGTGGTCGAATTCTTGATGTTTTTATATCATCCAGTCCCCGAGTTCCTAGTCGCTGAATTTCAGCGGGTGGGCACTTAGGAATTTCATTGTCCAGTCCCCGAGTGCCTAGTCGCTGGATTTCAGCGGGTGGGCACTTAGGAATTTCATTGTCCAGTCCCCGAGTGCCTAGTCGCTGAATTTCAGCGGGTGGGCACTTAGGAATTTCATTGTTGTTGACGCTGCAGTTTGTGCACAGGGCCTGCAGCGCAAATCGGCCGATCGGCGCTGCGAAGTGTCGCTTGGAGAAGGAGCTCGTTGCCGTCCAGGAGATGAACAAGGAGCTTCAAGTGGTTGCGGACGAGGTTAAGGAGGCCCACCGAGGCCTTGTCCTGGTGGGTGATTTGACGGCGGCTCAGTCCGCTCTGAGCGCGGCCGAAAAATGAGTCGCTGACCTGGAGCATGAGCTTAAGGAGGCGAGGGCGGAAGCGAGCTCAGCGGAAGGGCGAGCGAAAGCTGCTGTTACTTCTGCCGCTGAAGAGCGGAAAGTATCTAACGCGCTCGTAGCTAGGCTGCAGAACGACTTCTCTTCTCTTCAAAGCTTCATCACGGGCCTCTGCCGACCGTTAATTGGTAAACCTTCCTTCTTCTTCCCTCTACCTGCAATAGCTGTATTGTGATGTCGTTGGTTTGCTCACTGCTTGTTTCTGTGCCGCAGGTCGGATCACTGATAACGCGGAGGAGGCGCAGTCGTACGATGCGCGGCAATGTGTGGCCACCCTGGTCGACTCAGCCGTGTTGTCTGTGAGTTGCCTTCGAGCGTATCTTCAGGAGATATCCCCCACGGAAGTAATCCCCAGCGACCTTGTAGAGTTATGGCGCTACCTGGAAAAGGCTCAATCAGTCGTCGAGTTCATGACGCGGTCGGCCTTCCGGCGCGGGGCGGCGACGGCGCTCAGCCTTGGGCTTGCCCACTTCCCGGAGGATTTCGATCTCGACTATGTCACGAGCGGCTACCCCTCGTCAATGGGCTCTGTGGAGATTGCCGAGGTGCTGAAGCTTACGGACCGGGCCGCGGTGTACTCCGATCACGTCGTCGCTCCCAATGATCCTAAACCGAAGCATCGGGACTTCAAGGTCGAGCAGCCGTTTCGTGCGGCGATGGCGGGTGAGCTGACGACGTACCCGTCGAACCCATACGTGCCCTTCATCCGCAGCCGCAGGGACGGTGGCGCGTCTGCATCAAAACCTGCGGAGTAGAAGTGTTGTGCCCTTGGGCATTAGTACAAAATAACTATTTAAGTTTCCTTGTATGTGGAACAACTTTGTGCTGCTATAAAGGAAACTCATGTTATTTTGTCATTCGTTTTGTGATTTTGGATTTTGATTGAGTGATTCCCCGAGCGCGTCCGCCCTTTTTATGGGGTTTACCTCGTTATTATGTGTTTGTTAACTTTTAATGAATTGAGGTCGACTCGCCATGGCTCGGAGAACCAATCGCATGGCGACTCCCAGGGGTGCTCTTTACTTGACCGTTTTCCCGGGCGCGAACGAGGTCGGGTTGTCGAGTCCCCGAGTGTGGTACTTGGTGGTTCTAGTCGCAGCTCCAAGGTAGGTGAGGACTAAGCGCGTCGTTGTTAGCGCATCTCTCCTGCCTGATCCGGAGGATCAGTCGTGTGGCGAGTCCTGGGCGCGCTCTCATACTTGGCGTTTTTCCCTAGTCGCTCGTAATTGGCTGGGTGTCAGTCCCTGAGCGTGGTACTTGGCCGTTCGAGTCGCTGCGCCAAGGATGCGGAGGACTTGGTCGCTGTGAGGAGCGAATGCAGTTGTCTTGGCTCGGTGAACCAGTCGAGCTAGGCGACTCCAATGGGGCTCCGGTTTGGCTTTTTCGTGGACGTTACGAGGCCTGGAGTTTCCCAGTGCCCTCGTACCGCACTACTTGGCCGTGCCGGTCGCTTTACCAGAGGTTGACTTCTGCGAATAGCATAACGCTGTTATTACGAGTGCGAGTGGCACAAGACACGGAGAGTAGACACAATTTTCGGTAACCGATATTTTTTATTTCATAGTGGGTGGAGAGTACATGTATGGAGTTCTAGGTGTAGAACTTTAGTAGGAGATTTACATTCCATGGCCGCTTGACGTCGAGTTTTCCGTATCCTCGGACGTCGGTGAGGTAGTAGGCGTCGTTGCCCAGGACTCGCCCGATGGCGAACGGTCCCTCCCAAAGGGGGGAGAGCTTGTGCATGCCCTTCTTGTCCTGGATTAGGCGCAGTACCAGATCGCCTTCCTGGAAAGTGCGAGTCCTTACTCGCCGGCTATGGTAGCGGCGGAGCCCTTGCTGGTAGATGGCGGTGCGGGAGCAAGCTAGGTCGCGTGCCTCGTCGAGCTGGTCGACTACGTCATGTCGTGCGAGTTCGTTTGCATCCTCCGTATAGTTGACCACCCTTGGTGAATCGTGCTCGAGGTCGGTGGGCATGACTGCCTCGGCACCGTACACCATGAAGAAGGGGGTGAATCCTGTCGACCTGTTGACGGAGGTGCGGATGCCCCAGATGATGGAGGGTAGCTCCTCGACCCAGCACCCGGCGGTGTGCTCAAGTGGGACTTGGAGCCATGGCTTCAAGCCATGGAGGATGCTCTGATTGGCGTGTTCCGCCTGGCTATTGGACTCCGGGTGGGCGACTGAGGCGAGGTCGAGTCGAATGTGGTGTTCCTCGCAGAATTCGGCCATGGATCCTTTGGCAAAGTTGGTGCCGTTGTCCATGATGATGTTTATTGGGAACCCTTAGCGATAGATGAGCTCGCATAGGAACTTGGTGGCGGTTTTCCCATCGCATTTGTGGACTGGCTTGGACTCCACCCATTTCGTGAATTTGTCGACTGCGACTAGGAGGTGGGTGAAGCCGGAGGGGGCCTTCTTGAAGGGGCCTACCATGTCCATGCCCCATACGACGAACAGCCAGGTGATGGGAATTGTTTTGAGCGCCGAGCTCGGTACATGGGTCTGGTTGGCGTATTTTTGGCATCCGACGCACCGCTGGGCGATGTCGACGGCGTCTGCGTGTGCGGTGAGATAGTAGAAGCCGTGTCGCATAGCCTTTGCGACTAGGGAGCGGGCGTCGGCGTGGTGGCCGCAGTCGCCGGAGTGGATGTCTTGGAGGATTTTGCGTCCTTCAACGGGTTGGACGCAACGTTGAAACACGCTTGTCACGCTACACTTGTGGAGCTCGCCGTTGATGATGACGAAGGATTTGCAGCGGCGTGTTATCATCCGGGCCTCCGTTTCATCTGCGGGCATAGTGCCCCCCTCCAGGTAGGCGACGTATGGAGCGGTCCAGTCGCTTAGCCGTCGCCCCTGGTGGGGGTCGAGCGCTTCCTCCTAGCGGCGCGTTCTCGCAGATCGCGCGCTCGGCTATGCGAGTCGGGTCGTTCTCGTCGTCGAAGTTCAGGGCACGCCCCTGGATGGCGGGGTTTAGGCGCGACCTGATTCGGAGTTGGTGATATCACGACAGCTCTTGCGCTGTCGCCTGCTCGAGGCGAAATTTTTCGCGCTCGGCTTGCTCCTTGCGGACTGCCTCCGCCAGCTTCAGGCGGAGTTCCTCGACCTCCGTTGCCGTCGCGTTTGGCGGGCTCGGCGTGGAGAAGGGGTCTTCCGGTGGGTCGGCGCCAGTCTCCATATAGGTCGCGGCGTAGCGACCGGTTCCGTCGTAGAGGTCGGCGGAGTTCTCCGACCCGGAGTCAAAGTCAAAGATCCCAAGGATGGAGGGATCCTCAAAGTCTCCGATGTTGGAGACCTGGGTGATGGAGCCCGCGGGTGACGCGGCGATGATGGATCCGGCGCGGGATGCCGGGGTCGCCGAATCGGCGTTGTCGTTGAGGGCCACGTCGCTCGCGGTGGTCTCGGCCACATTGCTGTGGGTCGAGTCGTACTCGGAGGAGAGGCGGTGGATCGTGCGGACCTGGCTCTCAGAGAGCCGGTCGCATGGCGGCGACTCGCGGATACGAGCCGAGTCCTCCAAAGTGATGACGTCGGTGAGACCGACAAAGAGGTTGGTCGTGCCGACCGGCAGGATCACGCTGTGCGTGACGGGTCGCGCCGCCGGGACGTAGCTGCTCGGCAAGATCTGGAGCATCTCGCTAATCGCGATCATGCGGCCGGTGGCGATCGACTCGTTGATGGGAAGATTGGATCTCACCGCAGAACACCGGCCTGACCGGCCAGGACCCACGGTGGGCGCCACTGTCGTGGGAATGACCACGGCAGACGCTGCAATCGGCGACGAGTAGTAGAACATGGGGCAAGGGCGGCCAGCCATCTGCGGTGCGAGATGAGGGCGGAGACACAAGGATTTACCCAGGTTCGGCCCCCCGGAGGGTAAATACCTACTCCTACTAGATTGTATTATGGTGAGAGTACAAGGGGCGAGCTCGACGACTAGGCGGCGAGTCGCTCAGGTGTATGATGGAACGTCTCCCCTATGTGTCCCCTAGGGAGGTTTATATAGGCTCACCTCGCTAGGGTTTACAGATTATAACCGAATTGGTTAAGGATTCAGAGGTCCTATGACCTAGTTTGACTGGGCCTAGCTACGCTTCTGGGCCTTCAGCTTCCAGTCGCCTGAGTCCACGCCAAGTCTTGATCCAGTCGCCGCCCTGCAGGCCCACTCGCTGACGGCTAGGGCTGGCGGGAAACGTCCTGCTGGGTATACCCCGGTAGGCATATCCCCATCACTAAGTACTCGATCAATATTCCATTAAACCGTCTGTAGCCGCCGCCACCATCATCCCTAGATCGGGGGGATTTTAAGCTCTTCCCAGCACCATGCGAGGGGAGATCATCCCGGAGGCCTTCTTCTTTATCATGCCAGCCCTCCGATATGAAGCGTGAGTAGTTCCACCTTGGACTACGGGTCCATGTAGTAGCTAGATGGTTGTATCTCCTCCTTTGTGCTACCATGTTTAGATCTTGTGAGCTTCGTTCATGATCAAGATCATCTATTTATAATCATGCATGTTGTGTTTGCGGGGATCCGATGGATATTGAGATTACTATGTCAGATTGATTAATGGTTTTGTCTTATTGATTCTATCATGTCTGTGTTGTTTGAGATCTTGCATGCTCTCCGTTTCTAGTAGCTATCTTGGCCAAGTAGATGCTAGTGACTCCAAGAGGGGGTATTTATGCTCGATAGTGGGTTCATGCCTCTATTTAATCTAAGGTAAGTGACAGAAATCTCTAAGGTTGTAGATGTGCTGTTGCCATTAGGGACAAAACAACGGTCTCTTGTTCATGGAACAAGAGGATTGTTTACCTTACACACTTTGCTTAAAGTAGGTATTCGTTGCTTGCAACTTAATACTGGAGGGGGTTCGGATGATAACCTGAAGGTGGATTACTAGTCATAGATGCATTTGGATGGCGATCTATGTATCTTGTTGCATTGCCCAATCGAATCTCATAGAATCATGAATGTTTAGTATTGCATTGGTATGCCTTGCTCAGTCCTGTCAATTGTCCTGCTGTAATTTGTTTACCCAGCATGCCATGTTTGTTTATCTTAAGGAGAACACCTCTAGTGAACTATGTACCCCGGTCCAATCTTTACCATTGATACATCTTCTATTGTTACTGAGTACTTTCTGCAAACCACTATTACCTTCCACACCATACAGTTAACCGTTTGTTTTTAGCAAACCGGTGAGATTGACAACCCCACTGTTCATTGGGGCAAAGTCTTGAGTTTGTGTTGTGCAGGTTTCCAAGTTGCTAGCAACACCTTTGAGTCGTTTCCTTCCTCCTACTGGTTCGATAACCCTTGGTTTCTTACCGAGGGAAAACTTGTTGTTGTGCTCATCACACCTTCCTCTTGGGGTCTCCCAACGAAGCTTCCACGCACCATCACTAGGCTGGATAGAACTTGTAGGATTACACCCTTAATCTTATAACCAACTTGGATGATATCCGAGACCTAGCCTCCTCGTATAAAGAGTAGGAGGGATCACCGAGGGGTATAATCGAAACCCTAGCATACACACCATCCAGATTCAATCTGCGCACCACAAGCCATCTCGGCACCGTTGTAATCCTCAATTTCTCCATTAATCAAAAGCAAACAAGCAGGAGTAGGATTTTCCCTCCGGGGGTCTGAACCTGGGTAAACCTTCGTGTCCCCATCATTTGTCTGTTAGCCGACGAAGTTTCCAGTATGACGCTCTTCCTGAAACCCAAGTCCATCAAATATGAGCATTGACAAGATCACCCCACATCACACGCGTCTTTCCTCCTCTATTTCCTGCCTAGGGCCGTCGTTCCTATAAATTCCGAGTCACTGGGAGCAGGATGGCGATACAGCCACAACCATGCCTCGCCATCTTCCCACTACCCGAGTGTAGCTTAGCCAGGCTGCGCTCGAGCGCTACCCTCCTAGCCTAATGACGAGCGCCGAAGAGGACATAGGAGTGGGAAAAGAAGTGCAAGAGCATCCCCTTCGGGCGCCGACAAGCAAGGAGCAGACTTCTCTCCTCTAGTCCTTCCAGACCCCGTGTGCCAACGGAATCTGGAGACCTCTAACGCACCCAGCGAGAACAACATCATCGAGCTATTGCGCACGATGGCCAAGTTGCAGGAGCATGGTTGCCGTTTCATGATAGATGAGTTGCGAGCCTCAACGGAAATGAACGCCTGTTGGGACACATAAGAGGCTGCACTCGTCACCGTGCAGGAGGCAACTAATTGGCTGCACCAGGTGGCGGGTGCTGAGGAAGAAGTGGAGGAAACCGCGACTATCATGAACCGCGAAGCGGAAGCATCCGCGGAAGCGTACGACGCGACGGAGGAGGCTAAGGACTATGATGTAAACTTGCGAGAGCACATGAGCCTCACTAGGCTCAATAGGCACAAGTTGGTCGCTGAGAAAGAACAGGTAACCTGTAGATCCATCTCTCTATATAGCCTAGGAGGTGAGCTGAGTGAGCCACCACACGGTGAAAGACGAGGACACGTGTTAAACATGCACACATACCCAAACAGTTGGTGCACCAGCAAAAAATTAGTCTTCCACAAAATAAATTTCTAACTCGAACTCGAACTCAATTCACGCAGCGGAGGAGGAATGTGCCTAGACTCCTTTTCTCGAAATAGCTCATCTTATACGCTGCTCCAACTCTCTCCCAACTAGAACTACTAATGTGGGACTAAATTGTGTCCCCTACTGAGCTCTCAAGCTGCCATAATAGATTGGTTTTGAGATTTCAGGATTTATTAGGTTATATGAGCTGCTTATATGTGTCTTATCGCATATAAATCTAACACAAAACCTGCACATGCAATAGCTTTTGGAGCATAGGACAAGAGTCCAGAATGGTTTAGTATGACTAATCAACATTCCACCGACCGATATCTGGGGTTAAAGCGAAAGTGAGAAGGGTATTTAAAAATTGCAAAACTTGAGAAGCCTTTTTAGTATATAAACCCATATGTGTATGTATGATAATGACAGGGGATCACATGGCGAGGGACAAAAGTTAGCACCAGAACATGAGTATACAGTTAAGCGGAGCTAGACAGGAAGATTGCAGGGAATGCAATCGTCACGTGGCTTATCATGTCATATGATACTCATGTGTCAGTGTGTCACTGGCTCCCAAGTTAAAGGACAAATCTGATCTGGCTGAAAAATTATTCGCCCAGCTAATAATATTCTGTGGCAAATCACGGCAAGCTCATGGAAAATTACATGTATGTTATTAAGTTTCATTATTTATTACTAGCCCATCAACTTATATGAGTATAAAGGAGAGATCAACATAATAACTACTACTACATTATTAGTAGAGACTAGAGAGTAGAGAAGATCTCTCAAAAAAAATACTCCTGAGTAAAGTCTAGAAATGGTCGTTATATTTTTTGTGGGTGTTACATTTCCAATCTTTCTTAATTGCCATACGTTGACAAAATGGACACCTCGGCCATATTGTTACGGTAAACACTACATGTTTATCAATATACGACATCAAACGATTGATACCAATGCAAATGGCAGCTATACGTACTCCTGAGTTTCTTACTAGTATGCTGCTATTTCAAACCGGAGAAAGCCAATTAAGATTATTCCTACAAAAATGTATGTCTTAATTTATCAAGTAAAACATTTTCACGGCAAATGAAAAAGTGATACACGACATCTTTTTTTCATCATTTAGTTGATAAATCATAGTTGTAATTTTTGAACCATCTCTTTTTGTTTAACCCATGATAGTACGTAGTTTTTTTTCAAAAATAAAAAGACCGAGACTAAATCCACTCTAAAGTATATTGTTTTAAGTAATTTCTTAAAACGTACTATAATAAGAATATAAAAGACTCTTGTATATATATAAGACTTTAAACAATCGATGGAAAGCTTTCCCGATGAAACAAACCTGCAGTAGCTTTTGGAGCACAAGACAAAAGTCTAGAGTGGTTTAGTATTACTAATTAACATTCCACCGACCGACATCTGGGGTTAAAGTGAAAGTTAGGAGGGTAATTAGATATTACAAAACTCGAGAGACTTTATAAGCATATAAACTCATACGTGTATGGTAATGACAGAGGATCACATGGTGAGGGGTCAAAGTTAGCAGCAGAACATGAGTATACAGTTAGGCAGAGCTAGACAGGAAGATTGCAGGGAATGCAAACGTCACGTGGGTTATCATGTCATGATACTCATGTGTCAGTGTGTCACTGGCTCCAAAGTTAGAGGACAAATCTGATCAGGCTTGGAAAAAACTATTCACCCAACTAATAATATACTGCGGCAAATCACAGCACTGACACTGTTATTTAGTTCATGTAAAATACTCAAAAAGTGTCTTTGGCTCCCAGCACCAGTAATCTCTTCATTTAAAAATATCTAAAAATAATTTTAAACATAATCAATGTTGTATTCCATAAACATATAAAATTATGACGTGAAATTCTTTATAGTTTGGCCTACACAAAAATGACAAATCTAATAAAAATTTGGGGATTTGAAATAATACTTGCATAGATCTACATTGTTGTCATTTTTGTACAGCTCAGAATATAAAGTGTTTAAAATTGATATTTTGCATGTTTGTGGAATAAATCCTGGGTCTATATCCAGAAAAAAATCTAAATATTTTTTGAAACTCACAAATATGATTTTGAATTTTTAAAATTAACAAGAGCACCGGAGCTCGGGAGCCAAAAATACTCCACTCTAAAATTACTATGTTATTAAGTTTCATGTACTACTATCCCATCAACTTGAGTACTAAGGAGAAAGCAACATAACTACGAGTAGAGTCTAGAACATATCAAAAAAAATAAAAATAGGGACCACAAATAGGTCGTTATGCAGCCGTTACATTTCCAATCTTTTCTTTTTTGAGAAACATTTCCAATCTTGAGAATGGCCCTCTACTCTAATTACCATACGTTGATAATATGGACACCTCAGCCATATTGTCATGGTTTGTACATGTTTATCAGTATACCACATCAAAAGATTGATAAAAATGCAAATGGCAGCTATACTTATTCCTAAGTTTCTTACTAGTAGTATACTGCTATTTCAAACCAACTCCATCTATTTTTCTGAACTATGATTTAGCCATCTATAGAGTCATTTAAGATTATACCAACAAAAATTGTCTGTCTTAATTTATCAAGTAAAAAATTTCCGTGGTAAAGGAAAAAGTGATACAAGCCATCCCCTTTTTCATCATATAGCTGATAAATCATAACACTGTGTTTGGATGTTGGAAAATAAGCTTGGAATTGAATTGGGCTAAAAAATTCTAAATTCAAGATGGAAAGGAAATGACCTTTATTTCCAATTCTGGCATTTGGATGTGCAAAGAATTTTCTGTTGGAATTAAAAGGTAGTACCCAATTTCAAATCATGTTTGGATGTACATAACATGGAATTGAATGGTTTTTTTTTGAGACTTGACAATATAAACTTCTCTACATGTGTATAGAACAAATTGGAGTACAAATCAAGAAGTTTATACCTTCGATTGAATTGAGGTGGTACTAATTCTTGTAGAAATCTGCAGTTCACATATAGAACAAATTAGGTGTTCATACAAGGAAAAAAATTGCAGCAACAAGCATTGGAGAAGAAGGGGAGGGAGGAAGGGAGAGGGAGGGCGCCCCTCCAGCGACCTACTGCGGCTTGACCTCCCGCCGGCGCTAGGGCAGCCCGCTGCCACCGCCATGGGGTTAGGGTTCGGGGGGAGGGGACGCCCCCAGCCGTTCCAAGGGGAGGGAGGAAGGGAGAGGGAGGGAGAGCTCACCGGCAGGGAAGGGGAGGGACGGGGAAGGGGAGAGCTCACCGGCGGGAGGAGGGGGCACTTGCACCAGGTCGGGGACGACGAGCTTCTGGCGAGGAAGAGTGTCAGGGAAGGGTACGCTCGCGGGGCGGGGGCTCTTTCCACGCGTTTCCGAGCGAACGGCTTCGGAAAGTTTCAGGACGAGGCGCACGCTCGCGGGGGGTGGGGGGAAGGGGGGCGCTCGAAATCGGTCCCTCTTTCCACGTTTTAACAGACCCTTCCAAACAACTGAATTAGGTCTAGTAATTCAAGAATTCCAATTCCAAGGTTATTTTCCAACATCCAAACACAGTGTAAGTGTGTTTTTTTCGAACCATTGTTTTTTTGTTTAACCCATGATAGTAGTTTTTTTAAGAATGAGATTAAAGCCATTTTAAGTATATTATATTATCTTAATTAAACGTACTATAAGAGGAATACAAAAGACTTTAAATAGTTGAATGCACCAAAAGATAACGCAAGGAGCAATGTACATACATCCAAAACCGTTACCAGTGGTCCAGATAAAAAAGAGAGAGAGAAACGTTACAGTGGTACAATTTTATTTCCTTGGCTGGTCTGGTCAAAATACACAGAGCCGGCCAGTCAAAAGCGAGGCTGGCGAGGGTCAGGTCAACAACAGCGAGCTTGCAACCAATTGGCAGTTTAGTACTCCTCCTAGGTACTTAATCCACTGCGTAATTAATAATTAATCAACACGAAAGGCCTGTGCTCTGTACATTTGGGCACATCTCGCCGTACTGATTAGTGATTAATACTAAACGTAGCAATCAAATCCCACCAACACCAACTTTTCTCAACTCAATTTTTCTAGTATTAACGACAATATCAATTGGCCATTCAAACCGTCACTCAATTGCTGTAATTTCCAAAAAAAAATTGAATTAAGAAAAGTAAATCGAGAATTTCAGTGCTCACATTTACAGCGGAGGCACGAGTAACTGAAAATTAAAAAGGAAAACCTTTTTTTAACACGGAAAATTATTTGTTTTTTCTGCTGGCTACTGCTGCTTGTTAAACATGGCAAGAAAGCTCGAGCGCGTCGGCATCGTCTGATCTGATGCAGTGTCTGTCTCCAACCCAAAGGCAGAAAAAGAGAGCGGAAAAAGGAAAGGAAAAGGGAGAGCGAGAGAGAGAGACAGACGGAAGGGGAGGTGGGAGTTGCCATTGATAGAGACCACGAGCTCTTCCCGAAGCCACCACCGCTCTCTCTGCAGGCACCTGGCCCTGCCGCTCCACTGCTCCCTGGATCTCGCCGCTGCCATTGCCGTTGCCGCTGCCACTGCCACTTGCCCGTCCCCCTAGCTACCCACCTACTCGCCTACTACTTACTTACTACTGCTCCTCTTGGTCCTAGCTCCTCCTCAGCCGCTCGGATTAGATCGCTCGTCATCAGTGTGAGTGCTCCCTTCCTCGATTTTCGTTCGTGCCTTTGCTTCTTGATCTTGATTTGGTGCCGCTGGAATCCCCTGTTTCGTGCGAGGAAGATCTCATTTCGATGGTTCCTTCGTGCTCTGCTGCTCGCTGAAGTTCTTGGATTTCTTCTTCTGTTGATGAGTTCGTGATTTCTGCGATAGTTTTCGCGCGAGGAAGATCTGATTTTGGACAGATAATAATATTCGACTAGCCGCAGGATACGATTCCTGATAAAATGCGACTAAATGTTTCTCTTTTTCCGTCTGTCTACGGTTTCATCAGCGATTCAAGGCGTGCTTCCGTTTCCTTTCATGGCATTATTCCAGAAGATCCCGTCTTGATTTTTGATTTGGTGAGCGGCAGCAGCCAATCCTGCCTTGATTTGCTCCGGTAAATACACCCAGCGCGCGATGCCTTCCGAGATTCGGCGACTTTGTCTCGGTTCCCTTGTCTCCTTCTGCATTTGTGAGCCCCTAGTGGCCGGCAGTTTTGGCTCCTCTGATCTGGCCAAATTTGTTTTCACACACCAGCTGTCTGTCACAGTCAGTTACAATCTTTTTTTACTCTGCTTCGTTATCTGCTAGACAGTTCAATTGCTCGACCAATTTCTATCTGCATTCTATCTAAAGGGTCTCTGTTGGTGCTTGAATGCAGAATTGGGGTGCTTGCATAGGCACTAGAGATATTGGACTGTTCAGTGGAATTAGAGATGGAGAAGCGGGGTGGTCCTCCATCGCCGTCGCCCAAGTCGACGGAGAAGTCCGGGAAAGAGTCGAGGTCGGGGGACGCCAACGGCGCCGCCACCCCGAAAGGCGATAAGGAGAAGGGAGTCAATGTGCAGGTCATCCTCAGATGCAGGTGAGGGGACAAGAGACCTCAGTACTTGCTTCTAGTTCACAAGTTCAGTGTCAATGCTGTTTCTCTGCCTCACAGAACGTGTATGTGTGCTTTGGTACATTCAGGCCCCTGAGCGACGAGGAGACCAAGTCGAATACTCCGGTGGTGATCTCGTGCAATGAGCGCCGCCGGGAGGTTGCTGCGACCCAAGTTATCGCCAATAAGCAGATTGACCGGACCTTTGCCTTCGACAAGGTATTAGATCATCTCCTGCTACCACTTCTGCTAGGCCATTGCCTCGCTGGCTTCCGGTCACCTGTTTTGCACTTCGCATTTTCCCTGATGTATGCAAGTTTTGACTCAAACTTTAGTGTAATGATTGGTTTCCGAGCAGGTATTTGGGCCGTCGTCGAAGCAGAAGGACTTGTTTGAGCAATCCATCTCACCAATCGTACATGAGGTCCTTGAGGGCTACAATTGTACGATTTTCGCCTATGGGCAGACCGGTACCGGGAAAACGTACACGATGGAGGGAGGTGGAACCAGAAAGGCCAAGGTAAATGTTTTGTACTAGTACTTGAAATCAATTAAACATGCTGTACCTTTGCTCTGCATGTTCTTTACTATTGGACTGGTTCCTGTATGTGACAACCAGAGTGGTGAACTCCCAACTGATGCTGGAGTTATACCGAGGTCCGTCAGGCAAATCTTTGACATTCTTGAGGCCCAGTGCGCGGAGTACAGCATGAAAGTCACCTTTCTTGAGCTTTACAATGAGGAGATCACTGATCTGTTGGCTCCTGACGAACCGAGGTTCCCTGTGCTACCTGTTTCTGAGGACAAGGCAAAGAAGCCTATTGCCCTTATGGAAGACGGCAAGGGTGGTGTCTTTGTTAGAGGGCTTGAAGAAGAGGTCGTGTACTCTGCTGGCGAAATCTACAAGATTCTTGACAAGGGTTCTGCGAAAAGGCGCACTGCTGAGACATTGCTGAACAAGCAGAGCAGCAGGTCACACTCCATATTCTCAATCACAATTCACATCAAGGAATTAACTCATGAGAGCGAGGAGATGATCAAAATTGGGAAGCTTAATCTTGTGGATCTAGCCGGTTCAGAAAATATATCACGTTCAGGTGCTAGAGACGTGAGTAAAACTTCGAATGTCCAATCATAGATTTTTTTAACATCTATCTGGTTTTTGAAATGCCAATAAGTACTTTTGATATTCAATTGGCATTGCAGGGCAGAGCGAGAGAGGCTGGGGAGATTAACAAGAGTTTGCTGACACTTGGTCGTGTTATCAATGCTCTAGTTGAGCACTCTGGACATGTCCCCTATAGGTAAACTCTAAGGGCGTTCCTCTGACTGTTTATTCTAGCAAACAACGGGTAAAGATGGCTTATTGTTACTCTATCTATTTGTTTCAGAGATAGCAAACTGACAAGATTACTGCGTGATTCACTGGGAGGGAAAACAAAAACTTGCATCATTGCTACAATATCGCCTTCTGTATATTGCTTGGAAGAGACACTGAGCACACTAGATTATGCACATCGTGCAAAAAACATCAGGAACAAACCCGAGGTTACTATCTTTGTTGATGTTTCACTATTTCAGATGGTAGAAGTTTAACAAGGTGTTTTTATATATCCTAACTTGCTCTTCTTACCGTCTATCTATCCAGGTGAACCAGAAGATGATGAAATCTGCAGTCATCAAGGACTTGTACTCTGAAATTGACCGCCTTAAACAAGGTTCGTCTGCGTGCAATTCTGGTATATTGAAATGCTAAATGCAATTCATCTTCTACTCACGGGGTCTTCTATATGTCTTCAGAAGTGTTTGCGGCAAGAGAGAAGAATGGTATATACATTCCAAGAGAGCGGTACCTCCAAGAGGAAGCTGAGAAAAAGGTTTATATTAATTTCAAAACCGTGTTAGAATTGTTCAGGTGAACTAAATAAAAGCTCTATTCATCATCCCATGTTTCAAACTTAATTTTTTCACTCAGGCCATGACGGAAAAAATTGAAAAACTGGGAGCTGATCTAGAAGCTAGGGATAAGGTTAGTTGGTCTATCATTTCAGAAACCATTTATTTATTGATGATTTGATTTTCTGCAAAATCATTTATTTCATACCCAACCATTTACTGTGCTGATTTGATTCTCTGCAAAATGCCAAAATCTGTGGGCAGCAATTGGTCGAACTAAAAGAGCTTTACGATGCTCAAAAACTTTTGAGTGCAGAGTTGGGTGGAAAACTCGAAAAGACTCAGGTACCTTTGAAGTCTCCATCTCATAGTTTTGCAGACTGCTGAAAAGTATTACCTCTGTTCCTAAATGTGCCTTTCTAGTAGTTCAAATTGAACTACTAAAAAGGCTTATATTTCGGAACGGAGGGAGTACATTTACATAATTGTCGTTTCGTCCGTCTTTTGTCTGCAGAAAGACCTGGAGGGCACCAGGAATGCTCTGCATGATTTGGAACAAAAATACAATGAAGCACAGTCTACTATCAAAGAAAAGGAATATGTCATATACAATCTTCAGAGCTCAGGTTTGTTGAAATAACTATTTTTTCCTGCAAAGCAAGAATTAAGTCATTACTGCATGACTCTTTGGCTTAGCATGGTTTGCTCATTTACCTTTTTATAATTATTACTGGTAAATGAATTATCAGTTGTTGTAAGAGGAGGCAGTTAAAAGGGATATGAAGGACTGGAATGTCCCTAGAGATTTGGTTTTTGATAGGGCTGCATGGAAATCAGCAATCCATGTGCCCGAAGCTTGATTTACTTCTTTTGTTCTTTTTACTTGCTTTTTTTCACTAGTTTTTGTTTGACTTGCACTTTTCACTGTTTTCCACGTGACTTGCACTTTTCTCTAGTTTCCGTTTGGGTTTCATATCTAGCCTACCCCAACTTGATTGGGACAAAAGGCTTGGTTGTTGTTGTTATAAATTATATTGACATTGAATTAGAAGTCTGGGACTCATCCATGATTGATTTCAGTTATACAATTGACTTTGTATTTACTGATATTCAGTGAGATTTACTTTTTTTTGCTACAGAAAAGTCACTAGTAGATTGTGCATATAACCTCCGCGCGGAATTAGAAAAGGCAGCAGCAGATGTTTCTGGGCTATTCTCCAAAATAGGTTTGGCATCTCAACTCGATTACCCTGCTTTGTGATGGACCCGGTCTCACTAAAATAGTTATTGTTCTTGAGTACTCGCAGAGCGTAAAGACAAAATAGAAGATGGAAACAGGACACTCGTGCAGAGGTTTAGATCTCAACTAACCCATGAGCTTGATGCCTTGCATAAAACCGTCTATACATCCGTCACACAGCAAGAGGATCATCTCAAACAAATGGAAGATGATATGCAATCCTTCGTATCTTCAAAAGATGAGGTAATTCAGTTTCCCCCTCGATTTTGTGCTCAAAAGTTAATCTTGTGTAAGTGCTGTAGAAGGGTGTATATGACATGCTTGAGTTTCCCATTATTAGGCTGCACAAGGGCTAAAGGAGAGCATACAAAAACTGAAAGCCCTGCATGGTTCAGGTATTACAGCGCTGGATAATTTAGCAGGCGAAATTGACATAAATTCTCAGACAACGTTTGAGAAATTGAACTCACAAGTACAATCGCACACATCAGATCTTGAGAAAGTAAGTTTGTTTCTTTGCCAACTTATGGTTTCAGTGAGTATAGCAATGTTTCTGATTGCTCTTCCTGTATATAGTGTTTTGGAGTAATTGCCTTGGGAGCAGACAACTTGCTAAATGAGCTTCAGTGTAGCCTCTCGAAACAAGAAGAGCGACTAGCCCACTTCGCCAACAAGCAGAGGGAGGTCTGTAACATTTTGAAGCAATAGAATATTTGATATTTTCTTAAGCCATTCTTCTCCAACTTTTCTGTTCGTGTGTGCAGGGACACCTAAGAGCTGTTGAAGCGACACGCTCCATCTCAACTATTACTACTGGTTTCTTCCACTCACTGGACAGTCATGCGTCTAAACTCACTAGTATTTTGGAAGAAACACAAGGTGTGCAGGATCAACAACTTCTAGATCTTGAGAAGAAATTTGAGGTTATTCCTATTATAGTTATTATATTCAGTATGCAGTCAATAAGATACTGTAATTTCGTAACATAATATGATCTTATCATTTTTAACAGGAGTGTGCAGCTAATGAAGAAAAACAACTTATAGAAAAGGTGGCAGAGATGCTTGCAAATTCCAATGCGAGGAAGAAGAAGCTGGTAAGTATTATCCATGGTATATTTTAGCTTGTGACCATCTCAGTGCTTGCAATCTAGTATATGATGTGATACCAAAAGAAAAGAAATTATGAGCTGTTGGTGACTGATCGAAGAGTTGACCAACCTATTACGCAAGTGCTACACATTGTTAATTGTAAGTTAATATTGCAGGTCCAAACGGCTGTAGGTAGCCTTCGAGAGAGCGCTGTAAACAGGACAAGTCAGCTGCAAATGGAAATTTCAACAGCCCAAGACTTCACCTCATCTGTACGGGAAAAGTGGGGCTTTTACATGGAAGAAACAGAGAACAACTACATTGAAGATACCATTGCAGTCGACAGTGGACGATCTTGCTTGGCAGAAGTTCTTGTAGAATGGTCAGTATGACTGGTTGATGTGATACTTTCTGCTATGAAATGTTGATGTTCCACTGATTAACATTTTCTTTCTAAATCTCAGCAAAACAAAAACGGACATGGGTTCACAACAATGGAAGAATGCCGAAGATTCTCTTTTCAGCCTTGGCAAAGGAAATGTGGAATCAGTAGATAGTATAGTCAGGTACTCGCATAGAAACTGACGTGGAAAATTTTAAATTTTCTCTTATCTCATGCTACCAACAATAAATAGCAAGTGATCATGGTGTGTGTACTTTACCAGGACGGGGACAGAAGCCAATCACTTGCTGCGTTCCAAATTGTCGTCTGCAGTATTGGCAACTCTTGAAGATATAGATACTGCAAACAGGGCCATTCTTTCTTCAATTGACAGTAAGATCTTACGATTTGAGTTACTGATAGACAGAGCATAGCATAAATTTCACTTTGATGGCTACTCATGTTACTTCAGGCTCACTGAAGGTCGACCACGAGGCATGCACAAACATTGTTTCCGTCCTCACCCCGTGCCATGGGGAGATAACAGAGTTGAAGGGTGCACATCACAACAAGGTTGTGGAAATAACCGAAAATGCAGGGAAATGCCTAGAGGAACAATATCTGGTGAGCAGTCATGAAAAGTAGTGATTGGTGGGAATATCTTGTCTTTATCACTGGGAGTAATTGACCAAACCTGCATTGCATCTTATATTTGAACTTAACAGGTGGATGAACCATCATGTTCGACACCAAGGAGACGGCAGATTGACCTGCTAAGCGCCGAATCGATCGAGGAGCTGCGAACCCCGGACTATGACGAGCTCCTCAGATCATTTCGCGGATCCAGGGCTGGCTTGAAGCATGCAAATGGAGACACAAAACATCTTCAGGAGGCACAAGAATCAACATCACCATCAGCAGCCAGTGATGCAAGAGCCTCCCTTGTAGCAAGAAATTAGATTCATCCAAAGCATGTACAAAGGAGTAATTTGTTTAGCTTACGTTTACCCAGTTGTTTTGCTGTTTATAGTGCCATCCATTTGATTAATTGTTATTGTTGGTTGAGGGGTCTGGTGTTCTTAGGCTGGCCATCAGTAAAGAATATGTTCTTGCTCAGTGGATCTTGATGTAATATATGTATTTACATAGGTAACAGTGAAAGAATAATTGTATTTTTAGTGCCATTGGAAGATTCGTTGATGACTTTCCTCAACAAAAAAGAAGAAATTATAATGATCTGATGACTAAATCTCTGTCAAAATAATATAAAATTCTGATGACTAAATCTCTGTCAAAATAATATAATATTCTGATGACTAAATCTCTTTTGCAAAATATAATAATATGATGGCTAAATCTCTGTTGACAAGATCACACCCTGATGACTAAATCTGTGTTGATAATATCACAACCTGGTGATTAAATTTTGTCAGACTGAAATCTTGTTGCAAACAAAAGCCTCAACTGTCGTAGGTCAAGTGCCACAGGAACTTGCTGGCTGGGATCCAAATATGTAAACGTAGTTACATAAACATGTATTGATGTAACGATTTTAGAAGAGAACTGCACAAAGCCACTAGGAGAAAAACTATAAAAGCCTCTGTTTCTTGACAAGAATGTACAAGTACAAGGGCAGAACAACAAAAACTATTTCTGCTGCAAAATACTCTGTTGAGTGGAAGGCCTGACTTAAGTGGTTGCGCCTTCATACCCTACAATGCAAAACAACAAGAAATAGTCAGCATCAGGATTATGGATGCAGGAACATGAGGAATTAGACAAAAGTTCTTCAGAAAATGCGGGATACTTGTAAGAGTCTACTAAGACAGTGAAGGAACTACAAAATCTATTCAGATTTTTTTTAGCTGAATCTATTCAGATCACAACAAGCATAGTTAGGACAGCGGTTACACTCAAGAGTCACTCAAAATCTAGTTTTCACAAGCTATTTTATTTTTCTGAAATCACGGGAAACTGAACGATATCAATATGTAGTATATATACCTCAGGCATATACAGACTGAAGCAAAGAGGTTCATGAAGCTGTTCTAAGCAAAACCCTCCTAACGGTGAACTAGAGACATAAGCTGTTCTAAGAAAAACCCTCCTAACGATGAACTAGAGACACAAGACATTTGACAATGACATATAATTGCAAATTGGATTACAACTTTCACAGACAAACTCATGCCCAGAATTTCCCAGAAGTTAAACAAAAATACCTACAGCTACAGGTCATCTTTCCCTAGGAAGGGAAGATACAGGCTGATGACCATTGTGGAGTAAGAAACAAATAAGAAAATTACGACTAAACACAGCATGCAAGTCATATGTCTATTAAGGGTGCTCAACCAGAAGGCATAGTTACACAATTTTGGGGCAAGACAAACTCAAGCTTACACAGCAGGTTTCACATAACAAACTATCAGCTAGCAGTTTCTAATACATATTAAAATAGGATTTAAAAAGATGAAATAATAATAAGAAATAAAATAATTGCTGATAAAAGTAGCAGAACATAAAAACTCTCAGTTTGTGCAGCAATTACCTAATCTGGTGCTCCAACATATGTCTTGCTAAGCATTATTTAAATGTGTTGCTGGTGGAGTCCACCGGGAGTGCCATACTGTAAAACTGCTCTGGGATTCTTGCTGAATTGTCATTAGCTGTGTTGCCTGCTGAAGGTCTGGAAATACCAATATCTGGCTTCACATCAGTAGAAACAGGCTTGGCTGTTTCTTCGTTATTTGTTGATGACAGAACAACATCAAGATCAAGGCCACCTTCCAACCCACCATTAGATGGATCCTGAATTACATGATCCATACCATCCTTATCTTCTCCTGATGCTGTAGGTTCTGCATCATCTTTCTTTTGCTTCTTTGCGTTAGGGGTCCCATCATCCTCAATGTCATCATTTCCTGCACCAGCCTCTGAAGGATCTAACGAATCTCTCCTCGGTCTCTTCCATTTTTTTGTAGATGATGTGCCATCATCCTCAAAATCTTCCTCCTCTCTACCCCTGTGCAGATATGTCCACAATTTTTTGTCATTATCATACAGTACACAGGGATCACGCTCATAATGCAAGCGATCAAGAGCGCCACTGACAACTTGATTAACAGCAGCCTCTTTATTGGATTCTGCATGATTTAGGTACTGTGAATCTTTGAGAAGTGTGCACACATCAGCCCTTGTTCCAGTTCTTCCAGGCAACCTAGAAGCAGCATCTCTTACAAGACAGAGAATAGTGACATGCGGAGGACGGTCAGGTAAGAGCATGGGATGTCCCCTAGCTTTTGCTGTGGGCTTCCCACCTCCCCTTCTCAAAGGAGCAACTATAGACTTCTCCCCATCAGCAGCAGTATAGCAAAATGCTCTATCAGGAATTGAGTATCTCAAAAATTCCTCGCGCTGGAAATATGCTCTTGCTTCGTCAGAGCTTGGGCTTATCGTGTTCAGACTTTTCTGGGCCCTAAGGTCCTTGAATCTTTCCTTCAAATCCAAATTTGCAGGATTTGGTGGTGGAGGTGCCGGAAGGGATCCTATTTGCTTGAGGGTTTCCTGACCACTTTTCAGCCAATTAGCAAATGCATCAACCAACTTCACAAGCATCTTGTGTGGTATACCCCATGCTTCAGCAGAAGTTTCTTCGTTAGGATCACTATATAAAGTACCAGAAGGGAGTGGACCAACCCAGAACCAGCTTTTGTTTGACTTGTCATAGGAAACTAGTGATTTCCAGCCCTTTGCACCTAAAGGGGCTGTTCTAGATGACAGAATCTTGAGCACTCCTCGAACTAAATCCTGAAGGGGCTCCTGTGTTTCAAGTATGTTGGGATCTCCAGGATTTGTTTTGATCCGATTAACAAGCTCTTGAACACTTATTGCCGCCGAATTGCTCGGCGCAGTCTGCTCTGCAGCACTGGTATCTCCAACCTCATTAGCCTGCTGCGCTTGCTCAGTTGCACTTGGCTCTTGAGGTGTTTTGCTAGGTTCTTCACTGTTGAACCATTTTCTGCTCTCCTCCCCATCAGGTTGCTTTGCTGCCGCTGGAGGAACCTCAGGAGTGACAATAGCTGCCACTGCAGTATCCTCAGTAGGAGCGACCATAGCTGCCACTGCAGTATCCTCGGTAGGAGTGACCATAGCCTTCTTAACAGCGGTTAGAAGATGTACAATGGAGAAAGAAAATCCAGTATGGATAGTTGGTGTAATTGGTACATACTTCTTCTTAGGTTTCTCAGGTTCTACCGGCACCACAATAACTTCTGGCACGACAGGAGCTGGTTCCGCGACAGTATCTGCATCTGTAATCGTATCTGTCTTCTTTTTACCTTTCTTCTTCAAGCTGACACTGATCTCCACAACCTTCGGATCAGTTGGCGCATACTCACCATGCTCATCCAGGCTTGTAACCTCAACTCTTCCTTTTTGCCTTTTGGACCCAGAGCTGCAACTTGCTAGCGGCACGTTCACTCTTTCAGAATCATCAAAGTCGCCATTAGAATCTTGGACCGCATAGCCTGCTCTATTGGCCAGCCTCTCACTCTCTGGCGACTTGAATGGTTCATTGGCTTTTTCATTGCTATCGTGCAATTGAGAATTGTCATAACCATGCATGTCCAGATTTGACATGCCTTTGCGCTTTCTCTCACTCCTTGCTGCTGGAGGTCTCATCACTTCACTGATCTGTTCCGCCACCTCCACATGTACATCACGTAAATAATCAGTCTCTGTAACCTTTCCTCTGTGCCCCCCTCTGCTCTGAGTCTGGTAGGGCTGGAAATCTGCAGTAGCAGCAGGATAATTCATTTTGACTGTTTTCCCATGTTTGTTTGGCTTTTGGGCACCATATGGTTTCTGAAGCTCGGAATATTGTTGTTCGGCAAGATTCATGTCCGCCCCATCTTCAAACTGTTCTGATGAATCAGATTCCGTCTCCTCACTTTGAACATATACAGCTTTGCTCCTGGAGTCCTTCTGGCCAATCCTGCCATACTGATTACTGGATATAACTTTCCCCTGTGATACCTTGCCTCTAGGATCAAACCCAGAATGTGCACCATTCATTTGTTGCTCGATATTTCTATAGGACTTAACCTTCACACCTTGACTAACTTGGGGTATCCTGCTCCTGTAATGACCTGCAGGTTGCCCTCTCTGCCAGTCATTTAAGTTATCAGCGCGGCTAGCAGCTGGCCAATCCATCTCATCTTTGAGAGCTTTATTCAGGACAGATTTTCCACCATATATCCGATCTCTCTCCATGTACTTTGCATTCCTTGCGGTCTCAGCATATGGAGGCTCAAATGATGCTGCTAAGGTAACTCCCTGGTTAACAACTGCGTTCCTGCCGTGGTAGTGAGAACCAGTATGGTTATCACGGTAGCTTTTTGCATAAGGATTGCTATCATAGGCTGTAGCAAATTCCTTCTTCTTCACTGGCTTCACCAGCGGCTTCTGAGATCGGACCCTAGGCAAATCCCTGTCATATCCCAGGTCCTCTGAATCAAGGCCATCTACACTCCTGCGCGATTTCCCTCTATGCATGACTCCCATATCATACCCATAAGCATTATCTTGACGAGAACGCCCGGAGAGAGCCACTTGAGCATCACGGCCAGACCCTCCAATGTAGTCCTCACCCAAACCTTTTGAGCCACCCAGCCGCAGCAGGCCCTTCGACTTTTCCTTCCCAGCCTTCTTCAGACTCGTCTTATCTGGCCTCGGCCGTGTCATGAACTGCTCCGCAGACTCCCTGCTCTCAGAGTCGGTCTCTGATCCAGCCCGGACATCCAAACCCAGAAGTTTCTGTTTCCTCTGCGCCTTCATCGCATCCAGCGCTCTAAGCCTCTCACCGAGGCTGTACCCGTTACAGCTCTTCCAGCAGTCCTTGGCCTCCCACAGCCCGCGCACCATCGAGTTGTGGTAGCTCTGCAGATGGTAGTAGTGCTTGCGTCGCTCCGCAAAGCGGGCGCCGCGTCGGTACAGGACGATCCTGGGGTCGCAGAGCCCGCCTTTGAGCCGGTCGAAGAGGGCGGCCAGGGGGCTCCCGAAGTGGAAGTTCTCCCCCGAGAGGAGCTCGACGAGCGTGCGGGCAAAGGTCTCCTGGTCCAGGTCGGGCAGGAAGGCAGCGAGGCGGAGCCGCTCGTCCTCGGTGAGCAGGCCGTTCCAGGCGTCCAGGGAGAGCACGCCGCTGAGGCCGTCGGCGAGGTCGTAGAGCTCCAGCGGCACGGCGACGCTCTGGTCCCCCACCTGGGACATCTCCGCCCCCGCCTCCCCGAGCTGCGTGATCTCCAGCTCGTCGGACCCCATCCCGGAGTCATCCTCCTCCTCTGCTTCCTCCTCCAGGCTGCCGCCGCCATTCGCCTCCTCGCCGGAGAACCCCTCCGCGTCGGAATCGCGCGACGCCGTGGCAGGGGACTGCTCATCCTCGTCCTCCGTGGCCTCCGGGGAGCCCTCCTCCCCGGCGCCGTCGAGCCTCGGGACCCTGGCGCCGCTGTTCCTCACGATCGCCATGGCCTCAATCGCAGCTCGCGCGCAGCCAGCCGCGCCCAAACCTAGAGAGAGATTCGCGCCGGTTAAAACCCTAGCCCCCCGAATCCACTCCAGTCCAGTCCACCGATAAGCCGAAATCGAAAAGAAAACAGAGAGGCGAGGCAAGAATCTCACCGGAATCGCAGCGGCGCGGAGGCAGTCGGCGGAAACCCTAACCCTAAGTGAGGCGGCGATGGGGGGGAGTCGTGCGTGGGGTGGGGGCGGAGGGGACGGGGAGGGCGAGGGATAAATAGTGGGTGGGACGAGGAAGACGACGGGGACGTGGCGGCCGCGGGAGCCGTCGGATCCGGGGGAGATGGCCGGGTAGGGAATATGGAGGAGGCGAGGGGGCGGGGCGCAAAAGTGTCCGGTCCGAGTGGGGAGGGGAGGGAGGAGGAGACGGGGCGAGGGCGGAAGAGGGAGAGAGAGACGAGGACGAAGGCGATGAGAAGGAAGGGGAAAGAGAGGGGAGCGGGAGGTGGGCCCGGCTGTCTGACCAGTGGGGCCGAGTGGGAAGCGGGTGCTGGGGTTTCTTGTTTTGCGCGGGAACTTAACCGGGATTTGCAAGGAAATTCACTCCACTCACATCGAAATGGCACTTCCTTCTAATTGGCCCCAAGTTGTACGGCACCAAAGAAAATCAGCTACTACTACTACCTCCGTTTTTAAAATATAAAATATTTTAGCTTTGTAAAATAAATGTATCTAGACTTGTTTTAGTATATAGTTTTACTCAACTTTGAGGTGAATCTACACACTAAAAAAAGTGTAGATTTATTTTCTTTACAAACTTAAAATATTTTATATTTTAAAACGGAGGGAGTATAAAGCACTATACTTCCGCGGAGCTTTTAATCTAGATAGAAGAACGTGTGTTCTCAAAATCTGGATAACTAGTCCATTTCCCGTGCACACATTTCTAAATCTTAGTAAAATTATTTTTGTAACTTTGTAAACATCTTCAAAAAGAAGTTAAGCATTATAAATTGAGCTGGAACTTTCCCATGTTTTACTTTTTCCCCCTATTTTTTAAACCTTCTTTCTAAACGGGGAGACGAGAGTGATAATGTTTCAGTTTCAAAACCGATGCGGTGGGTACTCCGTAAATGGCCATCCCAAGCTCAACTACAACCGGTCTAGTGACGCGGAGGTCCTACAAGATGAGGTAGGTATATTCATTAACATGTTTGATCTTCAGACCTCCAAGCATGGTCTTGCTACCCAATGCAATGACCCTATGTATATCCTAGGTATGAATGCAATGATCATGAAGACACAACTGAGAAATCCGGACTCAAGAAGGTGGGAGAGAAGCATCAAGTACAAGAAGAGGAAGGAAATTCCTGGAACGTCGGGCAATTCGGCACCCAACATAACATAGTATGCCATGATAGAGTTTCAGACAGTCCGATTGTATGAGTTATTGATGAAGATCAGTGGCCGAACATTCTAACCCATCCATGCCCGAACAATTTGGCTGACTACCTGCGTGCATAACTTGGGCATAGCATGTGTATCCCTTACCCTTCCGTTTCAGGACTATAAATCATCCCCTCGTCCTATCTAGGGTTAAACATGATTTAGAACATGGAGCCTTTGCTCCTGTCCTCCCCATGTGAAACAGTCCAAGCCAAGACCTCTCCCTTTGTGTTTTTACACCTTACTCTTTGTTGAAGTAACTTCAAGATCTTTATGTACCAATCTTTCCTCCGAGATTAAATTGGATTGATGGACCTACGTTGGAGAAGAAGGTTTCATCAAAAGTGAGTTGTTTCAGTCTTGGCGATCCAAACACTTGTACATTGGTATTTTCTCCTGTACTTGCAATTCATACCTACTTGCTAGATATGCCTCTTTTAACCTGCATTTATCCTTATGTTCCGTTGTGTTCTTCATTTTTCCCTTTGTGTTATTGGTCGAATAGCGAAGAGCGAGCAACCAACCCATATTAGTAACTTTATGCCCATTTTTGAAGCTTTTAGTAAAATCTCAAAATTGAGTCCCGATGTACCTAGGTTCCAAGAATCCAGTCGCCTGAATTAGTTCATAGGTTCCAAAATTTTGGCTTGTCCATTTTTGCACCACTTATCATGGGAGTAACAATAAAATAGGAAGAGAGGGAAAGATGGATAAAAGTGAGAGTGGGGTAATAAGGCCCAAGGGCGTCTTATGGACCGGTCTGTTTTGCCGCATTCCTAGACCAAATTTACACTGCCTTTGCGGTCTCGCGGACAGACCGTGGACCGGTCGCGTGTCCTCCCATGGCCCGCAAGTCAGTGGTAGAAGTCGCTTTCATTCATTGGTAGCATGGATTTTTACAACCAAAAAACTGCAAGTGCAAATAAAACTTAACTAAACTAGGTCACTGTTGTTGGCATAAACTAGTCTTCTTGTCACTGCCATCGACGTTGTCAACATAGGTCTCGCTGGCTGCGCCACATGTGTCGTGGTATTGCCGACGAGTACGCCATGGAGGGGTCCTCACAGTGCGTGTTTAGAGACGTGGGGGAAGGCAGACGGTTGACGGGTACGAGGTAACACAGCTTACCCAGGTTCAGATCCCACGACGGTGGCGGAATCCTACTCCTGCTATAAATCACTATAAAGGCAATACGCCGAGTTACAGAGATAGGTTCGCTGTGCGAGGTTGTATGAGATTGTGCCCTAAAGGCTCCCATAGGCCCGACTTATATAGTCGCCAGGTCCTAGGGTTACAGGGAAAAGTCCTAGCCGGACAGGTTACAGAGTCCTACACCGTCTATTACTAGTCTTGTGTATCTTGCACTCCAAGGCTCTGGACCGTAACCTTCCTTTATCCGGCATGGGCCTCCCTTCTGGATCCATCTAACTGGGCCTCCCAGCAGGCCATAGGCCATGCTACCAACTGTGGGCCACCCGGGTTATCCGGATAGGAGACATGCTATGATGATACCCATATAGCATATCCCCAACAGTAGCCCCCGGAAAACTCCGAGATCTTGCACTGTCTTGCCTCTTCATGTGGAATGCTCCGTCTAGATGGATGTCGGCAAATCGTCAAGCAATATCTTGTAGTCCTCCTAAAGAACCCTGCAAGGTTTTCTCCGTCTTCAATATGTAAGTTGGAGAAATGCTGAATCTTCCATCATACTCTTCCATAGCCGGAGTGGATCCGTCCATGCCGGAATCTTCCGATGTGATGGCTCATCTGCCTATGTCAGCTAGGTTGACGTAGGCTTAGGTCAGCGACGCCTCGTAACTCACACATGCAGAGAACGCAATCATGTCCGATTTTCCCGCGCGAGCGATACGAACCGTTGGCGGCGACGGTTGGGGATGTGACGAAATTTCCGCGCACGTTCGCGAACACGTCGTCTACACGACAACCGTCCGATCAAGCTGCACGAATCTTGACGCTGGGGATGATAAATAGTAACCGTGGTGAAATTTCTACCTTTTACCACATTCTCTCCTCGCGTCGTCTTCTTCCTCCAGCGCGTGCCCCCTCGAGCTCTCCGCGCCAAACTCGCGAAAAACCCTAGCCTCAATCCGCACCAGTCACCTCCAACCTCTCTTCATGGCCAGCAGCAGCACCTCTCCTTCCATGGCGGCGTCGAGCGAAGCCGCGGCGAAGCCCGCGAGCTCTATCGTCGTTCCCCCAGAGGGTTTGGTCATCCCTGCCTCGGCGGTGATTGAGTCCTGTTGGAGATATGCCCAGGAGACAATAATAAAGTAGTTATTATCATATCTTCATTCTTATAATAAATGTTTACATACCATGCTATAATTGTATTAACCAGAAACATTAATACTTGTGTGATTTGTAAAAATAAAAGAGTCCCTAGTAAAGCCTCTTGTTAAAGTAGCTTGCTAGTTAATATATGATCATGGTTTCCTGATCATGAACATAGAGATGTTATTAACAACAGGGGCATATCATTAGGAGAATGATGTGATGGACATACTCCTATAGTTAAGCGTAGCATAAAGATCAAGTCATTTAATATAGTTCATTTGCTATAAGCTTTCTGATACATAGTAACCTAATTCCTTCGACCATGAGATCATGCTTATCACCATCACCGGAAGGATGCTTTGATGACATCAAACACCACACCGTAACTGGGTGGCTATAAAGGTGGCGTTGAGTGTTCGGAAAGTATGGGTTGAGACACATGAATCAAGAGTGGGATTTGTCCATCCATATGACAGATAGATATACTCTGGGCCCTCTTGGTGGAATGTCATCCAATTAGCTTGAAAGCATGTGACTGGCTCACAAGGGATCACATACCACGGGAACAAGAAAAGAGTACTTATCGGTAACGAGGTTGAACTAGGTATGCAGAGATACCGACGATCAAAACCTCGGATAAGTAAACTATCGTGAGACAAAGGGAAATTGGTATCGTATGTAAGTGGTTCATTCGATCGCAAAGTAATCGTAGAAATATGTTGGAGACATATGAATTTCCAGATTCCTCTATTGGTTATTGATCGGAGAAGTGTCTCGATCATGTCCGCATAATTCACGAACCGTAGGGAGACACACTTAAGGATTCGATGTTGTTGAGTAGTTATGGAATGATGAGTAAGAGATCAAATGTTGTTCGGAGTCTCGGATGGGATCCGGGATATCACGAGGAGATCCGGAATGGTCTGGAGAATAAGATTCATATAAGGAAAGTCCTGTTTCAGAGTTGGGGAATGATTCCGGTGTTTTCATCGGGAATGTTCTAGAAGGTTCCGGAAGGTCCGGCACTCCGGAGGGGAAGGGTGCATGAATGTGTCATAACAAGTTGGAATGGTTGCATCATGTACTAGGTGTCATCGCTGAGCAAAATAAAGGGATAAATCAAATCCTAGTTTGAAAAGTCAAACGCCAATTTGAAAAGTCAAACGGCAAGTTTGCTTGGTGGAGGGAGAGTAGGAAACCTACTTGGGGAGGAAGTCCCACTCCCTCCACCCGCCGGCCAAGGAGGAGGAGTTGGAGGAGGACTCCCTCCTCCTAGGCGCCTTCCTCCCACCTATAAAAGAAAGGGCAGGGGTGCCCCCTCTACCTACACCTCTCACACCCCAAACCCTAGCCCCAAGTTGCCGGCCACCTCCAGTGCAGCCGCTGCCTAGGGCATCCTCTAAGTCGTCGAGTTAGGGTTTCCCCAAACCCTAGCCGCCGGCCAAGCTCTCCCCTTGGTGCCTCTAAACCCTAGATCGCCAAGGCCCTCTCTCATACTCCACAATACTCGCTCCGGCTTAAGGCGAAGCCCTGCGAGATCTTCCCTCTACTTCCGGTACCACGCCGTCGTGCTGCCGGAATCACGAGGAGAGTGCTACCACCTCCGCTGCCTGCTGGAACAAGGGAGAGGAATGTCTTCATCGAGTACCGAACGTGTGACCGACTGCGGAAGCGCTGCCAAAACGCAGCACTGGAAGGATCGTCTACACGATCTTGAGATCGGAAGTGTTCGACTACATCACCCACGAGAATCTGCTCTCGTTAACCGCTTTGGATCTTCGAGGGTTAGTATTCTATTGAATCGTTTCTACAATCTAGTAGATAGATCTTGGCTTGATCATAGATTAGATCTTGATTGTGTGTTCATGCGGTAGAAATTTTTTGTTTTCCATGCTACGAACCCCTACAGTGGTATCAGAGCTGTGTCTATATGTAGATCTGTTGCACGAGTAGAACACAATGGTCATTGTGGGCGTTGATGCTTTTGTTGTCGATTGCTTCTTGTGTATTTTGCATCTTGCGGGATGGTGGGATGAAGCGGCCCGGGCTAACCTTACATGACATCGTTCATGAGACTTGCTCCACGCTTGACATGTAACTTGTATTGCATAAGTGGCTTTGCGGGTGCCTGTTTCTCCCAACATAGTTAAGATTCAACTTACAACGGGTGATTGACAATACTAGTATCAATGTTGTGGTTCTTGTTCGTAAGTTAGAACGACACTTATTGAAAGCCCCAAACCACGTAAAACATGCAAAGAAAATTAGAGGCGTCTAACTTTGTTTTGCAGGGGTGTGTTGTGATGTGATATGGCCATGATTGTGATTATATTTGATGTATGCAATGTTCCTTATTGTAAGTTGGCAACCGGCAGGAGCCATATGGTTGTTGCCATTAAGTCTTGTGTGTCTATTATTCAAAGTAGTTGTAATAGTTGATGCTGGTGGAAGACAACCATGAAGCGGCGCCATTGACCTTGACGCCACACCGGTGATGATGGAGATCATGTTAGTGCTTGAAGATGGAGATCGGAAGCACAAGAAGAAAGGCCATATCATATCACATATTATGAATTGCATGTGATTTTAATCCTTTTATGCATCTTGTATTGCTTAGTTAGCGACGGTAGCATTATAAGATGATCCCTCAAGCACAAAATTTCAAGTTTTAAAGTGTTCATCCTTAGTAAGCACTGTTGCTAAAGCTCGTTGTTTCGAAGCATCACGTGATGATCGGGTGTGTTAGATTCGACGAGTGTATACAACGTGAGCAAGCCAGATTTGCTCATGCGGAAGCTAAGGTTTGATCTTGACGAGCCTAGCATGTACAGACATGGTCTCGGAACACGGATCACCGAAAGGTAAAGCATGAGTCATATAGTAGATATGATGAACATGTTGATTGTTCGCCATTGAAGCTACATCAACTCTCGTGATGATCGGTTTTGATGTGGTGGATTTGGTTCATGTGATCACTAAAACAATGTGAGGGATATTGTTTTGAGTGGGAGTTCAACGGCAATATGATTAAAAGTTGAACACTATTTATCATAAATTAAATCAAAGTGAATTTGCATACTTGTTGTAGTCATTGGCATCCGTTTACCACCTTGCGCTTAGTTATAATTGAGATGATAGAACTATAGAATTCTGGTTAGTTACTTTACGAACTGGTATCGTATTGTTTTGAAGTGTTAATCTAAAGTTTAAAAGTCCTATTGCAAACTTTCAGTAAGTTCCGGTTACTCCATGAAGTTTAATAACTGGTATTAAATCGAGAGTGAAAATTCCAGGAGTTAGTGCATGAGTATCATGTTTGTCTCCATGATTCTTGATATTCAAAGAATTGTCTTAATATCAAGGTTATCTAGGATCTGAAAGAGTTGTTTCAGAAACCATGATGTGTGGAAGATATTGTGATATCTGAAACGAAGTTTTGGTTGCAACATGATAGAGTATAATATGGCAAAAGTCATGTTCTCATATTTGATGAGAATTTGCAAAGGGTTGGAGACACTAGTTGTCCTAATCAACCAAAAGGTTTTGGAGAGCAACAATATACTCGCGATTCATCTTTATAAGCTAAAAGTAGCTTGATCATGAATAATTCCATGATAAGGGTGAATATTTGATGTAGGTAAAATATTTACCACACCAAGAGATTACTAAAAAATGGAATTTGAAAGCACACCAAACATTTGATGATGGTGATCTACTTCAAAGTGCAAGTCCAAAGACATTGGTATTTAACTATACATGATTTGGACTATGTGTCATGTATATGGCTCCACTATTGATGTTGATAGATTCTTTCAAACAGAAAAGGGAATACTGAAAGAGAATCTCATAAATATATGGCAGAAAAGAAAAGACTAGAATTGTTCAGCTTAAGTATATAGATGATATACATGTTATGGCTATATTATTTGCTTATTAAACAATGTGGTTCTGAAGTATTTGATACTGAATTTGTTGGTATGAATCGTCATACGAAACAACAGAATTCATGAACTACAATGGCCTAAGTAACTAGCAAAAGAATATGTGATGATGTTCATTGAGAACAAATAAAGTGTTATTGTGTTGCTCGTTAAACATCAAAAGCTTGCCTTCAAGATTTGTTTTATCAGGTGTTATGAGAACAAAAGGGTTGTTCAAATAATTGCCGTAATCCATAAAAGATGGATGATCTACAAATCTCGTTGGAGAAATCACATCCATAAAACTAGTGCTAAAAATGTCGAAAGACAAATTGATTGAAAGATCACTTAGGAAGTGGCATCGTTGTTTAAATTATATTGGAAAGAAAACATGAAGAAACTCCATGTGGATGGAATTTTGGAGTCTTTTGATTTTTGATCAAATGACGCTTGTGAAACTTTCCTAGAGATAATTAAAACTTCGTTCATAGGCCAAAAGGGAACGAATGACTAGCTTATTGGAACTTGTACATATTGTTATACGAAGTCCATTATGTGTAGTCAAGAGCGATGGATTTCAACTTCATATGCTTTTTCCGAAAATTTGAGTGAATATATGAATATTTACTTAATAAGTATGAAGTATGAAACATTTGAAAAGTTCAAAGACTTTCAAGATGAAGTGCAAAATCATTGTAACAAGAATATAAATAGTTTATGATAAGATCATAAAGGAAGATATTTGAGTTACAAGTTTAGCATAATACCTAAGATTTAAGGAATCGTTCCATGGATTTGCATATCCCGAAACACCATAAGAGTATGGAGCGTTCGAGATATGTAATTAAACCTTGTTTGACATTGTAAGATCGAAGGTGTAATTCATAAAACTGCCATTATATTTTAAAGATTAAAAGCTTTAGAGACTACCGTTTTTCCACTGAAAAGAGCTCCATCATAATCCGTTGAAATGACACCATATAAAGTTATGGTTTGGGATAAAACCCAAGCTGTCCTTTCTTAAACATTGGTATGCTATGCATAAGAAAGATGTTTGCAACCAAAGTCGGATGAACCTGTCTTTGTATGTTATTTCGAATAACTATTAAGTGATCCTCCATAACATAGGAGACAAAAGTGTTTGTCACTTAGAACGTCAAGTTTTTTGAGAAGGAATTTTTCGTGAAAAGTTAAGTGGGAGGACAATAGAACTTTGATAAGGTTAAAAGAACCTTAGCTATATGTGCAAAGTTGCGCAGCGCCGAAAAGTGTTTCGGAGGTAGCAACAATGCTCATGGCTCACATGCCTCAAAGGTTGTGGTCACGGAGATCTAAGTTCCTATTGAAACAAGTAGGTCTAAACAATCAAATGCCAAGATTTGAGAGTTAAATCATTATTTGACAATAATGATCCGACTACATGCAAAGAAGCGATGATGGGCCCTGATTCCGTCAAATGGCTTGAAGCCATAGAATCCGTGATAGTTCCATATACGAGAGATCAAGCTTTGAACTTGAAAGACCCTCTGGAAAGGTACAAGACCTTACAGTCGTATTTGGATATATAAAGAAATAGACATAGATGTTTCACATCTATGAAATAGTCGACATGTTGGGAAAGAGTTCACAACAATGTTCAAAGGTTGACTATGACAAGATCTGATCTTTCATGGCGATATTTAGTCTAGACGGATAAATGTAGCAACCACTACATATAATTTTGTTATGTGGTAATTGAATAAACAAAACAAGTTCTTCTAATAGAATTGTTACCTAGGACATGTGCATAACACGGTCCATAGGGTTTTGTTAATTCAAAGGATGCTAAAAGCATATGCAAACTTCAATGGTTGAAGTAAGCATCGCGGAGTTGGAATCTTCACCATGATGAAACTATTAAAGGAGTTTAAATTCGTCGGAGACGATGAAGATGCTTGCATTTGCAAGAAATTAAGTGGGAGCGCTAAGACATGTTTCTAATACATTATGTGGAAGACATATTGTTGATTAGAAATGATGTATCTTTTATTAACACATATTAAGAATTTCATCCCGATGAAAGACTTAGGCAAAACCCAAATATTTGGCATCAATAGACGCTACTATGGTTGTGCCGAAAGTACATAGATGATGTATTGAATGAGTTCAATATAGAAACTACAAGAAAGGTTCTTGTCATAATATTGATGTTATATTCTAGTGTATTGACACTTGGTAAGTGAAACAAAGATTCAAGTATAGATTGGTACTTGATGTATGAAATCACAAAGAGTATTTATATCAATCATACTGTGATGTGTACAAATCCAGATATGTCCTATGCTCTAAATGTTATGAGCATATACCAGAATGATTTATAAGATGATCATTGGATAATACTAAAGATATTCTTATGATATTGTAAAATAAATAAGAATATATTATTTTGTAGAAGTGGCAAATAGATGGTTAGTTCATTGTAAAAGTACTACATTGATACTAGTTTTTGTCACAAAGTACAAATTAAGTTTATCTCAATATAAACTAAGGGTGGCACAATATAATGGAAAGTAAGTTCCATAATGGATTTGGATGAGTTCCAAAGTTAAGACATTATGACAGATACTACAACAAAAGGGCTAAGTATATAACTGCTATTATAGCAGCTAAAGAGGGCATTTGTGTCAAGTAGTTTGTTATCAAACTAGGTGTAGTTCACAGCGGGATAATACTATGAAGATATATTGTATGACAATATTATCAACATGTTTTAACCCCAAAGAACTAAAGGTCTCACCAAAGGACCAAATTTATACAAAGCCATCTCATTAGAGAATGAGTGATGCGTAGAGACGCAAAGACATGCAATTACACACGGACCTGGAGGTGTCAGATCCAGAGATCAGTTGACCACTAGCAATCATGTACATACAACACCGGAAAGCCATAGGTGTTGAATACACAAAGGTTTGAAGCTAGATTATTGACTCTAGTGCAAGTGGGAGACTGTTGGAGATATGCCCAAGAGGCAATAATAAAGTGGTTATTATCATATCTTCATTCTTATGATTAATGTTTACATACCATGCTATAATTGTATTAACCGGAAACATTAATACTTATGTGATTTGTAAACATAAAAGAGTCCCTAGTAAAGCCTCTTGTTAAACTAGCTTGTTGGTTAATATATGATCATGGTTTCCTGATCATGAACATAGAGATGTTATTAACAATAGGGTCATATCATTAGGAGAATGATGTGATGGACATACTCCTATAGTTAAGCGTAGCATAAAGATCAAGTCATTTAATATAGTTCATTTGCTATAAGCTTTCTGATACATAGTAACCTAATTCCTTCGACCATGAGATCATGCTTATCACCATCACCAGAAGGATTCTTTGATGACATCCAACACCACACCGTAACTGGGTGGCTATAAAGGTGGCATCGAGTGTTCGGAAAGTATGGGTTGAGACACATGAATCAAGAGTGGGATTTGTCCATCCATATGATGGATAGATATACTCTGGGCCCTCTCGGTGGAATGTTATCCAATTAGCTTGAAAGCATGTGACTGGCTCACAAGGGATCACATACCACGGGAACGAGAAAAGAGTACTTATCGGTAACGAGGTTGAACTAGGTATGCAGAGATACCGACGATCAAAACCTCGGATAAGTAAACTATCATGAGACAAAGGGAAATTGGTATCGTATGTAAGTGGTTCATTCGATCGCAAAGTAATCGTAGAAATATGTGGGAGACATATGAATTTCCAGATTCCTCTATTGGTTATTGATCGGAGAAGTGTCTCGATCATGTCCGCATAATTCACGAACCGTAGGGAGACACACTTAAGGATTCGATGTTGTTGAGTAGTTATGGAATGATGAGTAAGAGACCGAATGTTGTTCAGAGTCTCGGATGGGATCCGGGATATCACGAGGAGATCCGGAATGGTCCGGAGAATAATATTCATATAAGGAAAGTCCTGTATCGGAGTTGGGGAATGATTCCGGTGTTTTCATCGGGAATGTTCTAGCAGGGTCCGGAAGGTCCGTCACTCCGGAGGGGAAGGGTGCATGAATGTGTCATAACAAGGTGGAATGGTTGCATCATGTACTAGGTGTCATTGCTGAGCAAAATAAAGGGATAAATCAAATCCTAGTTTGAAAAGTCAAACGCCAATTTGAAAAGTCAAACGACAAGTTTGCTTGGTGGAGGGAGAGTAGGAAACCTACTTGGGGAGGAAGTCCCACTCCCTCCACCCGCCGGCCAAGGAGGAGGAGTTGGAGAAGGACTCCCTCCTCCTAGGCGCCTCCCTCCCACCTATAAAAGAAGGGTCAGGGGTGCCCCCTCTACCTACACCTCTCACACCCCAAACCCTAGCCCCAAGTCGCCGGCCACCTCCAGTGCAGCCGCCGCCTAGGGCATCCTCTAAGTCGCCGAGTTAGGGTTTCCCCAAACCCTAGCCGCCGGCCAAGCTCTCCCCTTGGTGCCTCTAAACCCTAGATCGCCAAGGCCCTCTCTCATACTCCACCATACTCGCTCCGGCTTAAGGCGAAGCCCTGCGAGATCTTCCCTCTACTTCCGGTACCACGCCGTCGTGCTGCCGGAATCACGAGGAGAGTGCTATAACCTCCTCTGCCTGCTGGAACAAGGGAGAGGAAGGTCTTCATCGAGTACCGAACGTGTGACCGACTGCGGAAGCGCTGCCAGAACGCAGCGCTGGAAGGATCGTCTACACGATCTTGAGATCGGAAGTGTTCGACTACATCACCCACGAGAATCTGCTCTCATTAACCGTTTTGGATCTTCAAGGGTTAGTATTCTATCGACTCTTTGCTACAATCTAGTAGATAGATCTTGGCTTGATCATAGATTAGATCTTGATTGTGTGTTCATGCGGTAGAATTTTTTTGTTTTCCATGCTACGAACCCCTACAAGTCCACCGGCGGCGACCACAATCTAGCGACGCTGGAGCCGTTGGAGGAGGAGCTAGATTCGCACAAGGGCGACTGGCGCGGCTCAGATATCACCGACCGTGACATCCAAGAGCTGATCGCCGAGGGATACCTCCCTGCGACGGAGGGGCTCGCCTGGCGGGCGGCGCCGGTCGGCGAGGTGACACCTTCTCCCCAAGCCGGAGAAAAGGTGTACCTCAAAGCCCAACTGGTACGCGGCGTCTCCCTGCCCATCTCCAACTTCTTCCTCTCCGTCTTGAACCACTATAGGGTCCAGCCCCAGAACCTTTCTCCCAACAGTATCTTAGTGCTAAGCAACTACGCGGCGCTCTGCGAGGGTTACTTAGGGATAAAGCCTAGGCTAGACCTCTTCGTGTACTTCTTTACCGTCAAACGTGAAGCCGGAGCCAGTAAGGAAGAACTTAGGAATTGCGGCACCATAAGCTTCAAGATCCGTCCTGGCCGGCGGTTCCCCGACATCGTCCATCACGAGTCCTGCAAAAACTGGCAGCATACCTACTTCTACGACCCAGATATCCCTCTGGTTGGCCGACAAGTAACGTACCCGGACTTCGTCGATGGAGCCGCCGCCAAAGCCTCGTCATGGAGATCCCAGGCCTCCCTTCCCTCCGACATCGAAGCCTCTCGCGCCATAAGGCGGATAGAGTGGTTTGTAGAGATGGGTTTAACCGGCTTGGACCTAGTGAAAGAACATTTCTTAATCCCTAGTGTTTTGTGTGTTAGATAACAATATCAAGGAGTATTTTAATGTGTGTTGAAGTGTTGCAGCTCTCTCTGAGAAAAAGGGAAAAGTATATGCCTTTGGGGGGCGGATAATCCGCCCCTCCCTCTTCCTAGAAGGGGGCGGAGTTTTGGCCGGATTTTCCGGCCCCGCCGGATAATCCGCCCCTCAGGAGGGCCGGATAGTCCGCCCCCCTTGCTCACCGCCAAGGCGCAAGCCCCAGAGAGGGGCGGAGTATTGGCCAGACTTTCCGGCCTGGCCGGATAATCCGTCCCAGGAGGGGGCCGGATTATCTGCCCCCCCCAGGATCTTCACCAAGTCACGCAGGCGCTAGCCCTAGAGAGGGGGCGGAGTTTCTCCCGGAAAATCCGTCCTTGGGGCGGAGTTTTCCCAGGGGGCGGATAATCCGCCCCTAGTGGGGGGCAGATAATCCGCCCCCAAAGTTGCTCAACGGCCAGATCTGGGGAGGGGGTATTTAAGCCAGCCTTCCCCCTCCCGCCAGATTACTTGATTCATTCGAAAAAGACAAGATCAGATCTGCAATCTTCATCCAAGAGAGATCCACCTAGATCCACCCAAAGGCCCCGTCCCTTTGGGAATCGAAGGAGGAGAAGTCGATCTTCATCATCAGCAATCAAGCACTTCATCTCCTCTCCATTCATTTGGAGAACCACCGATCTAGTATTTCTTGCAAATACCTAGATCCTTGTTTTTGTTTACATTGATAAACCTTGTTCTTGTGGCATCTTGTTGTCATCTCGGGAGCCCCCAATTCGGTTGTGGGTGTGTGCCCTGATAGTGTTGTAAAAGGCACCGGTTCCCGCCTCGAAGGGATCCAATAGTGGAGAAGGTGGATCAGGCCTCTCGTGGCGAGATCCATCGGAGAATAGGGTGAGGCCTATTGTGGCGTGGTGGTCTTAGAACCGCCCACCCCTCCAACGCAGATGTACTTCCCTTAACAAGGAAGGAACTGCAGTAAAACAAATCCTTGTGTCTCCGTGTGCTCCACTACGGTTTCTTCGTTCCTCTCTTTACGTGCTTAGTAGTTAGGGTTGCATATAGGGAAATTCTCGTAGTTGCATATCTAGAGATTTTACTTTGTGTTAAGCCTAAAATTGAAAAAGTATTAAAAATTGGTTAGCACCTATTCACCCCCCTCTCTAGGTTCCCATACGATCCATTTCAATTGGTATCAGAGCCCCGGCTCTTATTTCGGGCTTAACCGACTAAGAGAAGTATGGGTTCCAAGGTAGATGGCAGTGATGCTCCAGAGGTAGTCACCATGAATGATCTCAAGACGTTGGAAACAACCTTGGTGAGTTCAATGGAGGCTAAGATGGAAGAGATGCGTCAATTGATAATGTGTCTCTCCACATCCGCAGCATCACCTCCATCTAACTCTGAGGATACCACTCCGCAATCCAAGGAAACGGGTAAAACTGTTTCCAAATATAACGAAGTGGTTGGTGATGACACTAGCAAGAGCTCCTCCTCGAAAAAGGATAGCGGTAAGGATGGATACAATGAGGTTTCTCATGTGTATTCCCCTGATCCACCTATCCCTCACCCACATATACATAATAGGGGTGATCCACCCAAACTTTCAGCATCTACTTTTACTCAATGGCAATTTTTGATGAAATCTCATGTGTGCAGTTCCTCCATAGAGTTGTGGAAGATCATCGAAAATGGTATTCATGTTGGAAACCCCAACAATCTTACAAGAAGAGAAGTTGTCGATAGCCAACTCAATGCTACAGCTCTACACATGATACAGCTTGGTGTGGGTGACAAAGATATGCCACACATTCAGCATCTTAGTACAGCTAAGGAAGCTTGGTATGCTCTCACCGATCTCTTCATCGGAAATGAAAGTATGAAAAGGAATAGATATGATGCATTGAGCAACGAAGCTGAAGGATTCTATATGTTGGATGGAGAAGACCATGAAGACATGTATTGGAGGCTTAAGGCAATAGCCACAAATTTCAGAAACCATGGTGCCGCTCATGTTGATGATGCATGGATCAAGCACAAGTATGTCAGTGCTCTTATGCCATTTGAGCCCACAGATTTGAAAAGTCTCCAAGGTAGGCATAACTATCACCTCATGACATACAATGAGGTAATGCAAGAAATGGCCGCTTTCAAAGTGGCTGCCAAGAATGCCGAAGATGCTCGTGCTCGAGCTATGGGGATGCAAAAGGGGGTCAACGTGGCCTTGAAGACTAGTGTGATTGATCATGATGAATATGCCATAGAAGGTCTGGACTGTCCCGAGGATGTAAAAAGGATCCACGGACAATACTTGGCTCTTTATGCTAGGAACTTTTGGAAAGATCCAGCCAAGGCTAAAGCTGAACTAGAACGCAAGAGTGGAGCCTATGGAAGAAAAGAAAATGGTCCCAAGCTGAGAACATGTTTCAACTGTGGTGATCAGCTGCACTTTGTAGCTGAGTGTCCATATCAAAGTAGGGAAGATAATGGAGGAAGACTTATATTCAAGGACAAGTCAAAGGCTCCACGCAAGAAACGGTTTGTAAAGAAGAATGCTCCCTTCAAGAAGCAACCAAAGATTGTTCTAGTGGCTCAAGAAGAATATTCATCGGGAAGTGAAGATGAGGACGAAGACATAGATCTCAAGAGGTGGCTGCTATAGCCACAACGTCTCCTTCAACATCTCTCTTTGACTCTCCGAACGAAAACATCATCAACAAGAATGCTACTTGTCTCATGGAAAGAAGCTCCGAGGTAACTTCTTCTAACTCTTCTTTTCCTAAGGCTATGATTGACATGGATGATCCTACTAGTCTTAAGGTTAAATAAGATATTATTGCTTTGGATTATTTCTATACTAACTTTCAAGGTGAGCACAAAGTTCGTTTTGAAGCTCTTATGGATCAGTTGGCCCAAAACGAAGCTCTCCTCGAAGGAAAGGGCAGAATTGAAAGGGAGGATGCAATGGAAATTGCATCCTTAAAAATGCTCTTGAAGAAGAAGAAGCTCGGGTCTCTCTTGAAGAGAGGCTTGAGTCCATTGAGGAGTCACATGAAGAAATAGTGGCTAAACTTGTTAAGGAACGTGACAATGCAGTCACCAAAGCAAAGAAGCTAAAGAAAGAAAAGATTGACTTTAGGGCTCCTCATGATAGACTCTCCGAGGAATTGGAAAAACTTGACAACGCTCACAAGGCGTTGAAAAGCGATTTATCCATTCTCAATGAGTCACATGATCAGCTCCAAATTCGATTGGCCAAGTATGATATTCCTAGCACATCCAATTCAACATATAGTCACAAGGAAAATACTAGTGTGGAAAAAGAAGTGGTCAAGGACATCTCACCCAAGGATAAGGGTGTTCTTGATGAAGTTCTTGACAAGCAAAGGTCAAATCATGGTAAAGAGGGACTTGGATATGTCACCAAGTCCAAGAAAAAGAAAAACAATAAGAACAAGACCAAGAATGTGTTGGAGATATGCCCTAGAGGCAACAATAAATGTAGTTATTATTATATATTTGTGTTTATGATAAATGTTTAAATTCATGCTATAATGGTATTAACAAGGAAACATTAATACTTGTGTGATTTGTAAACTAAAATAAGAGTCCCTAGTAAAAGTCTCTTTATAATACTAGCTTGTTGGTTAATAAATGATTGTGGTTTCCATATCATGAACATTGAGATGTTATTAACAACAAGATCATATCATTAGGAGAATTATATGGTGGACATACTCCTATAGATAAGCGTAGCATAAAGATCAAGTCATTTTAATAGTTCAATTGCTATATGCTTTCTGATACATAGTTATCTAATTCCTTCGACCATGAGATCATGCATATCACCTTTACCAGATGGATGCTTTGATGACATCAAACACCACACCATAAATGGGTGGCTATAAAGGTGGTATTGAGTGTTCGGAAAGTATTGGTTGAAACACATGGATCAAGAGTGGGATTTGTCCATCCATATGACGGATAGATATACTCTGGGCCCTCTCGGTGAAATGTCATCCAATTAGCTTGCAAGCATGTGACTGGCTCACAAGGGATCACATATCACGGGAACGAGAAAAGAGTACTTATCGGTAACGAGGTTGAACTAGGTATGCGGAGATACCGACAATCATAACCTCGGATAAGTAAACTATCGTGAGACAAAGGGAAATTGGTATCGTATGTAAGTAGTTCATTCGATCGCAAAGTAATCGTAGAAATATGTGGGAGCCATATGAATTTCCAGATTCCTCTATTGGTTATTGATCGGAGAAGTGTCTCGATCATGTCCGCATAATTCACGAACCGTAGGGAGACACACTTAAGGATTCGATGTTGTTTGAGTAGTTATGGAATGATGAGAAAGAGTCTGAATGTTGTTCTGAGTCTCGAATGGGATTCGGGATATCACGAGGAGATCCGGAGTGGTCCGGAGAATAAGATTCATATAAGGAAAGTCCCGTTTCGGAGTTGAAGAATGGTTCCGGTGTTTTCATCGGGATTGTTCTAGAAGGTTCCGGAATGTCCGACACTCCGGAGGGGAAGGGTACATGAATGTGTTATATCAAGTTAGTATGATTGCATTATGTACTCGGTGTCATCGCTAAACAAAATAGAGGGTTTATTCAAATCCTAGTTTGAAAAGTCAAACGGCTAGTTTGAAAGTCAAACGACTATTTTTGGGAAGTGGGGAAGGAGGAGGAAACCGAGTTGGGGAGGAGTCCCTCCTCCACCGCCGGCCCACCTCCAAGCTGAGTTGGTGAGGGACTCCCCTCCCCTTGGTCGGCCGGCCCCTCCACCTAGAAAAGGAGGGGCAGGGCTCCCCTCCTAGAGACACAAGATCCTCTCCTCCAAACCCTAGTACCAAGCCGCCGCCGCCTCCATAGCCGTCGCCGGCCCTAGGGCACTCGCCGCCGCCGCCTAGGTGAAACCCTAGCCGCCGGCCTAGCCCCTCCTTGGTGTGCCTAAACCCTAGATCGTCGAGGGACTCTCTCATACTCCACCATACTCGCTCCGGCTTAAGGCGAAGCCCTGCGAGATCTCTCCTCTACTTCCGGTACCACGCCGTTGTCTATATGTAGATCTGTTGCACGAGTAGAACACAATGGTCATTGTGGTCGTTGATGCTTTTATTGTCGATTGCTTTTTGTGTACTTTGCATCTTGCGGGATGTTGGGATGAAGCGGCCCAGGCTAACCTTACATGACATCGTTCATGAGACTTGCTCCACGCTTGACATGCAACTTGTATTGCATAAGTGGCTTTGCGGGTGCCTGTTTCTCCTAGCATAGTTAAGATCCAATTTACAACGGGTGATTAACAATACTAGTATCAATGTTGTGGTTCATGTTCGTAAGTTAGAACGACACTTATTGAAAGCCCCAAACCACGTAAAACATGCAAAGATAGTAGAGGCGTCTAACTTTGTTTTGCAGGGGTGTGCAGTGATGTGATATGGCCATGATTGTGATTATATTTGATGTATGCAATGTTCCTTATTGTAAGTTGGCAACCGACAGGAGCCATATGGTTGTCTTTAATTTATGTTAAGACCCGCGTGTCTATTCAAAGTAGTTGTAATAGTTGAAGCCGGTGGACGACAACCATGGAGAAGCGTCATTGACCTTGATGCAATGCCGGTGATGATGGAGATGATGTTCGTGCTAGAAGATGGAGATCGGAAGCACAAAGAAGAAAGGCCATATTATATCACATATTATGAATTGCATGTGATGTTAATCCTTTATGCATCTTGTATTGCTTAGTAGACGACGGTAGCATTATAAGATGATCCCTTATGCAAATGAATTTCAAGTCATAAAGTGTTCACCCTTAGTTAGCACCGTTGCTAAAGCTTGTTGTTTCGAAGCACCACGTGATGATCGGGTGTGTTAGATTCTGCAAGTGTATACAACGTGAGCAAGCCAGATTTGCTCATGCGGAAACTAAGGTTTGATCTTGACGAGCATAGCATGTACAGATGTGGTCTCGGAACACGGATCACCGAAAGGTAAAGCATGAATCATATAGTAGATATGATGAACATGACGATTGTTCGCCATTGAAACTATATCAACTCTCGTGATGATCGGTGTTGATGTGGTGGATTTGGTTCGTGTGATCACTAAAACAATGTGAGGGATATTGTTTTGAGTGGGAGTTCACCTAGATTAATTTTATTATTAATTTGAACTCAATTTGTCATAAACTTAGTCAAAACTAATGCAAATATGTTGTAGATCAATGGCAGCACCTACCATCAATTTTAATGCGTTCCTAGAGAAAGAAAAGTTGAAAAACAAAGGAAGCAACTTCGCGGATTGGTTCCGCAATTTGAGGATTGTCCTCACAGCTGGTAATTTGACTTATGTGCTGGATGCACCGCTGGGTGACCCACCTGCAGCTGATGCTGCCGATGAAGTAAAGAACGTTTACCTCACTCGGAAGACTCAGTACTCCACAGTTCAGTGTGCTATCTTGTATGGTTTAGAATCGGAGCTTCAGAAAAGGTTTGAGAATTCAGACCCATATGATATTGTCGAGGATCTCAAATTGATCTTTGAGATTCATGCGGCAATTGAAAGCTGCGAGGCTTCTGAAAAGTTCTTTAACTGCAAGATGGAAGAGGGCAGCTCCGTCAGTGAGCATGTGCTTAAGATGTCTGGGCACGCAAACAAACTTCAAAGCTTGGGTATAGTGATTCCTAATGCTTTGGGGATTAACCGCGTCCTCCAATCACTACCACCAAGTTACAAGAACTTTGTGATGAACTACAACATGCAAAACATGAACACGACGTTGCCAGAACTCTTTGCCATGTTGAAATATGCAGAAGTGGAGATCAAGAAAGAGCACCAAGTGTTGTTGGTCAATAAGACCACCAAATTCAAGAAAGGCAAGTCTAAGCAGAAGGGACACTTCAAGAAGGGTGGTAAGAAAGTTACCACGCCGACGAAGAAGACCAAGGCTGGACCTAAGCCTAATACCGAGTGCTTTTACTGCAAGGGAGAAGGTCACTGGAAGCGGAATTGCCCAAAGTACTTGGCGGATTTGAAGAACGGCAACATTAAGAAGAAAGGTATATCTGATATACATGTTATTGATGTGTATCTCACTAGTACTCGTAGTAGTGCATGGGTATTTTATACTGGTTCGGTTGCTCATATTTGTAACTCGAAACAGGTGCTGCAGAATAAACGGAAGCTAGCGAAGAACGAGGTGACAATGCACGTGGGAAACGGATCAAAGGTTGATGTGATCGCGATCGGCACGCTACCCCTTCATCTACCATCGGGATTAGTTTTATACTTAAATAATTGTTATTTGGTGCCTGAGTTAAGCATGAACATTATATCGGGATCTTGTTTATTGCGAGACGGTTACTTGTTTAAGTCCGAGAATAATGGTTGTTCGATTTATATGAGTAATATGTTTTATGCACATGCACCTTTGATAGATGGTCTATTCTTATTGAATCTCGATAGTGGAAATACACATATTAATAACATTGAGGCTAAACGTTTGAAATCGAGCAATAACTCGACCTATATATGGCACTGTCGTCTTGGTCACATTGGAGTGAAGCGTATGAAGAAACTCCATTCCGATGGACTTCTTGAATCACTTGATTTCGAATCACTTGATAGATGCGAAGCATGTCTGATGGGTAAAATGACTAAGACTCCATTTTCTGGTATGATGGAGCAAGCTACGGACTTATTGGAAATCATACATACCGATGTGTGTGGTCCAATGAGTGTAGCATCGCGCGGTGGTTATCGTTATGTTCTTACCTTCACGGATGACTTGAGTAGATATGGGTATATCTATTTCATGAAACATAAGTCCGAAACTTTCGAGAAGTTTAAGGAATTTCAAAGTGAGGTAGAGAATCAACGTAACAAGAAGATTAAATTTCTACGTTCTGATCGTGGAGGTGAATATCTAAGTTACGAGTTTGGCGAGCATTTGAAGAAATGCGGAATACTTTCACAGTTGACACCGCCGGGAACACCACAGCGTAATGGTGTGTCCGAACGTCGTAATCGAACTCTCTTAGATATGGTTCGTTCTATGATGTCACTTACAGATTTACCGCTATCATTTTGGGGTTATGCATTAGAAACAGCCGCATTCACTTTAAATAGGGCACCATCTAAATCCGTTGAAACGACACCGTATGAATTATGGTTTGGGAAGAAACCTAGATTGTCGTTCCTTAAAGTTTGGGGATGCGAAGCCTATGTAAAGAAGTTACAGCCGGACAAGCTTGAACCCAAAGCGGAAAAATGCGTCTTCATAGGATACCCGAAGGAAACTATTGGGTATACCTTCTATCATAGATCCGAAGGCAAAATCTTCGTTGCCAAGAATGGATCCTTTCTAGAGAAGGAATTTCTCTCGAAAGAAGTGACTAGAAGGAAAGTAGAACTCGACGAGGTTGTCGAACCTTCTCTCGAAATTGCGAGTAGCGCAGCACCGGAAGAAGTTCCTGTGGTGCCTGCACCAGTTAGAGAGGAAGCTAATGATGATGATCATGAAACTTCGGTTGAAGTTGCTACAGAGCCTCGCAGGTCAACGAGAACTCGTACCACTCCAGATTGGTATGATCCCGTTATGAGTGTCATGTTGGTGGACAACACCGATGACCCTGAGACATATGAGGAAGCGATGATGAGCCCAGATTCCAATAAATGGCAAGAAGCCATGAAATCTGAGATTGGATCCATGTACGAAAACCAAGTATGGACTTTGGTGGACTTACCGGATGGCCGGAAGGCCGTCGAGAACAAATGGATTTTCAAGAAGAAAACAGATGCTGATGGTAATGTAACTGTCTATAAAGCTCGACTTGTCGCAAAGGGGTTTCAACAAATTCAAGGAGTTGACTATGATGAGACTTTCTCACCAGTAGCGAAGCTAAAGTCTGTGAGGATTATGTTAGCAATCGCTGCATATTATGATTATGAGATATGGCAGATGGATGTCAAAACAGCATTCCTCAATGGAGACATTGATGAAGAGTTGTATATGATGCAACCCAAAGGTTTTGTCGATCCTAAAGATGCTAACAAGGTATGCAAACTTCAACGGTCCATCTATGGATTGAAGCAAGCATCCCGAAGTTGGAATCAACGTTTTGATAAAGTAATCAAAAGTTTTGGTTTTGTACAAACTTATGGAGAATCTTGTATTTACAAGAAAGTGAGTGGGAGCTCTGTAGCATTCTCAATACTATATGTAGATGACATATTGTTGATTGGGAATGATGTAGACCTTCTTAATAGTGTCAAGGAATATTTGAATAATAGTTTTTCAATGAAAGATCTTGGCGAAGCAGCTTACATATTAGGCATAAAGATTTATAGAGATAGATCAAGACGCCAAATATCATTGTCACAAAGTACATATTTGGACAAAGTTCTAAAGAGGTTTGGAATGGAAGATAGCAAGAAAGGGTTCTTGCCCATGTTGCCCAATACGACCTTGAGTAAAACTCAAAGTCCGACATCGGCAGAAGATAGAGAAAGGATGAGTAAGACTCCCTATGCCTCAGCCATAGGATCTCTAATGTATGCCATGCTATGTACTAGACCCGACATTGCATATGATGTTAGTTTAACTAGAAGATATCAAAGTGATCCAGGAGTGGATCATTGGACAGCGGTCAAAAACATCCTTAAGTACTTGAGAAGAACTAAGGATATGGTTCTTTGTTATGGAGGTGATGAACAGCTCGTTGTTAATGGTTACACCGATGCTAGTTGGAACACCGATCCGGATGATTCTAAATCACAATCTACATACGTATTTATTTTGAATGGTGCAGCAGTTAGCTGGAGGAGTGCAAAGCAAAGCGTTGTGGCGAGATCTTCAACTGAATCGGAATACATGGCTGCTTCGGAGGCTTCACAAGAAGCGATATGGATGAAAGAGTTCATTACAGAGCTGGGTGTGGTTCCTAGTGCGATGGACCCAATGTCTATCTACTGTGATAACATGGGCACCATAGCCAATGCGCAAGAACCAAGGTCACACAAGAAGCTGAAGCATATCAAGCTACGTTTTCACGCTATTCGAGAACATATCCAAGATGGGGATATAAAGATTTGCAGAGTACACACATATCTGAATGTGGCGGATCCGTTGACTAAACCTCTCCTGAGGGCAAAACATGACCAGCACCAAACTGCCATGGGTGTTCGGTATATTACCATGTAATCTAGATTAGATGACTCTAGTGCAAGTGGGAGACTGTTGGAGATATGCCCTAGAGGCAATAATAAATGTTATTATTATACCTTTGTGTTTATGATAAATGTTTACATTCATGCTATAATAGTATTAACAAGGAAACATTAATACTTGTGTGATTTGTAAACTAAAATAAGAGTCCCTAGTAAAAGCCTCTTTATAATACTAGCTTGTTGGTTAATAGAAGATTGTGGTTTCCATATCATGAACATTGAGATGTTATTAACAACAAGATCATATCGTTAGGAGAATGATATGGTGGACATACTCCTATAGATAAGCGTAGCATAAATATCAAGTCATTTTAATAGTTCAATTGCTATATGCTTTCTGATACATAGTTATCTAATTCCTTCGACCATGAGATCATGCATATCACCTTTACCAGATGGATGCTTTGATGACATCAAACACCACACCATAACTGGGTGGCTATAAAGGTGGCATTGAGTGTTCGGAAAGTATTGGTTGAAACACATGGATCAAGAGTGGGATTTGTCCATCCATATGACGGATAGATATACTCTGGGCCCTCTCGGTGAAATGTCATCCAATTAGCTTGCAAGCATGTGACTGGCTCACAAGGGATCACATATCACGGGAACGAGAAAAGAGTACTTATTGGCAACGAGGTTGAACTAGGTATGCGGAGATACCGACAATCATAACCTCGGATAAGTAAACTATCGTGAGACAAAGGGAAATTGGTATCGTATGTAAGTGGTTCATTCGATCGCAAAGTAATCGTAGAAATATGTGGGAGCCATATGAATTTCCAGATTCCTCTATTGGTTATTGTTCGGAGAAGTGTCTCGATCATGTCCGCATAATTCACGAACCGTAGGGAGACACACTTAAGGATTCGACGTTGTTTGAGTAGTTATGGTATTATGAGAAAGAGACCGAATGTTGTTCGGAGTCTCGGATGGGATCCGGGATATCACGAGGTGATCCGGAATGGTCCGGAGAATAAGACTCATATAAGGAAAGTCCCGTTTCGGAGTTCGGAAATGTTTCCGGTGTTTTCATCGGGAATGTTCTAGAAGGTTCCGGAATGTCCGGCACTCCGGGGGGAAGGGGTACATGAATGTGTCATTACATATTGGAATGATTGCATCATGTACTAAGTGTTCTCGCTTTTCCAAATAAAGGATTAAATTGAATCCTAAAACTGAAAAGTCAAACGGCCAGTTTGAAAGTCAAACGGCTAAAACAGGAAACTGTGGGAAACAAGCAAGAGGAGGTTGAAATCGACTTGGGGGAGGAGTCCCTCCTCTCCAAGCCGGCGCACCACCTAGGCCGAGTTGGGGAGGGACTCCCCTCCCTCCCCTTGGCTGCCGGCCCTCCTCCACCTATAAAAGGAGGGGCAGGGCCTCCTCCTCTAGACACACAAGTTCCTATCCTCTAATCTCCGGTTTAGAGCCGTTTTGGTTTAGAGCTTCTAATTTCCCTAGCCTTCGGTTTAGAGCCTTCTAATTGGTGTGTCTAATCCCTAGACCACTAATAGTTCTCTCTCATACTCCAACATACTCGCTCCGGCTTAAGGCGAAGCCCTGCGGGATCTCCCCTCTACTTCCGGTACCACGCCGTTGTGCTGCCAGAATCGCGAGGAGAGTGCTACAACCTCTGCTGCCTGCTGGAACAAGGGAGAGGAAGGTCTTCGTCGAGTACCGAACGTGTGACCGACTGCGGGAGCGCTGCCGGAACGCAGCGCCGGAAGGATCGTCTACGCGATCTTGAGATCGGAAAGAGTATGACTACATCACCCACGAGAATCCGCTCTCGTTAAACACTTTGGAATCTTCGAGGGTAAGTTATTCCATCGACTCGTTGCTACAATCTAGTAGATAGATCTTGGCTTGTTTGTTTGTATGCGATAGAAATTTTTTGTTTTTCCATTCTACGAACCCCTACAGTGGTATCAGAGCCGTGTCTATATGTAGATCTGTTGCACGAGTAGAACACAATGTGTAGGGGTTCGTAGCATGGAAAACAAAAATTTTCTATCGCATGCAAACAAACAAGCCAAGATCTATCTACTAGATTGTAGCAACGAGTCGATGGTATAACTTACCCTCGAAGATTCCAAAGTGTTTAACGAGAGTGGATTCTCGTGGGTGATGTAGTCGTACTCTTTCCGATCTCAAGATCGTGTAGACGATCCTTCCGGCGCCACGTTCCGGCAGCGCTCCCGCAGTCAGTCACACGTTCGGTACTCGACGAAGACCTTCCTCTCCCTTGTTCCAGCAGGCAGCGGAGGTTGTAGTACTCTCCTCGCGATTCCGGCAGCACAACGGCGTGGTACCGGAAGTAGAGGGGAAATCCCGCAGGGCTTCGCCTTAAGCCGGTGCGAGTATGGTGGAGCTTATGAGAGAGGCTATTAGTGGTCTAGTAATTAGACACACCAATTAGAAGGCTCTAAACCAATTAGAAGGCTCTAAACCGCTGGCTAAAGCAATTAGAAGCTCTAAACCAAAACGGCTCTAAACCGGAGATTTTAGAGGTAGGAACTTGTGTGTCTAGGAGGGGAGCCCTGCCCCTCCTTTTATGGGTGGGGAGGCGCGGCCAGGGGAGGGGAGTCCCTCCCCAAGTCGGCCTTGGGTGGCGCGCCGGCTTGGGGAGGAGACTCCTCCCTCAAGTCGGTTCCCAACTCCTCTTTCTTGTTTCCCACAGTTTCTTGTTTTAGCCGTTTGACTTTCAAACTGGACATTTGACTTTTCTGTTTTAGGATTCAATTTAATCCTTTATTTGGGACAGCAAGAACACTTAGTACATGATGCAATCATTCCAATATGTAATGACACATTCATGTACCCCCCCCCCCCCGGAGTGCCGGACAATCCGGAACCTTCTAGAACATTCCTGATGAAAACACCGGAATCATTCCCGAACTCCGAAACGGGACTTTCCTTATATGAATCTTATTCTCCGGACCATTCCGGATCACCTCGTGATATCCCGGATCCCATCCGAGACTCCGAACAACATTCGGTCTCTTTCTCATAATACCATAACTACTCAAACAACGTCGAATCCTTAAGTGTGTCTCCCTACGGTTCGTGAATTATGCGGACATGATCGAGACACTTCTCCGAACAATAACCAATAGAGGAATCTGGAAATTCATATGGCTCCCACATATTTCTACGATTACTTTGCGATCGAATGAACCACTTACATACGATACCAATTTCCTTTTGTCTCACGATATGTTACTTATCCGAGGTTATGATCGTCGGTATCTCTGCATACCTAGTTCAACCTCGTTACTGATAAGTACTCTTTTCTCGTTCCCGTGATTTGTGATCCCTTGTGACCAAGTCACATGCTTGCAAGCTAATTGGATGACATTCCACCGAGAGGGCCCAGAGTATATCTATCCGTCATGTGGATGGACAAATCCCACTCTTGATCCATGTGTCTCAACCAATACTTTCCGAACACTCAATGCCACCTTTATAACCACCCAGTTACGGTGTGGTGTTTGATGTCATCAAAGCATCCATCCGGTAAAGGTGATATGCATGATCTCATGGTCAAAGGAATTAGGTTACTATGTATCAGAAAGCATATAGCAATTGAACTATTGAAATGACTTGATCTTTATGCTACGCTTATCTATAGGAGTATGTCCACCATATCATTCTCCTAACGATATGATCTTGTTGTTGATAACATCTCAATGTTCATGATAGGGAAACCACAATCATTGATCAACCAACAAGCTAGTGAAGTATAGAGGCTATACTAGGGACTTCAAATTAAGTTTACAAATCACACAAGTATCAATGTTTCCTTGTTAATACTATTATAGCATGAATGTAAACATTTATCATAAACACAAAGATATAATAATAACTACATTTATTATTGCCTCTAGGGCATATCTCCAACACAATGGTCATTGTGGGCGTTGATGCTTTTATTGTCGATTGCTTCTTGTGTACTTTGCATCTTGCGGTATGTTGGGATGAAGCGGCCCGGGCTAACCTTACATGACATTGTTCATGAGACTTGCTCCACGCTTGACATGCAACTTGTATTGCATAAGTGGCTTTGCGGGTGCCTGTTTCTCCTAGCATAGTTAAGATCCAATTTACAACGGGTGATTAACAATACTAGTATCAATGTTGTGGTTCTTGTTCGTAAGTTAGAACGACACTTATTGAAAGCCCCAAACCACGTAAAACATGCAAAGAAAGTAGAGGCGTCTAACTTTGTTTTGCAGGGGTGTGCAGTGATGTGATATGGCCATGATTGTGATTATATTTGATGTATGCAATGTTCCTTATTGTAAGTTGGCAACCGGCAGGAGCCATATGGTTGTCTTTAATTTCTGTTAAGACCCGCGTGTCTATTCAAAGTAGTTGTAATAGTTGAAGCCGGTGGACGACAACCATGGAGAAGCATCATTGACCTTTATGCAATGTCGGTGATGATGGAGATCATGTTCGTGCTAGAAGATGGAGATCGGAAGCACAATGGAGAAAGGCCATATCATATCACATATTATGAATTGCATGTGATGTTAATCCTTTATGCATCTTGTATTGCTTAGTAGACGACGGTAGCATTATAAGATGATCCCTCATGCACATAAATTTCAAGTCACAAAGTGTTCACCCTTAGTTAGCACCGTTGCTAAAGCTTGTTGTTTCGAAGCACCACGTGATGATCGGGTGTGTTAGATTCCGCAAGTGTATACAACGTGGGCAAGCCAGATTTGCTCATGCGGAAGCTAAGGTTTGATCTTGACGAGCCTAGCATGTACAGACATGGTCTCAGGAACACGGATCACTGAAAGGTAAAGCATGAGTCATATAGGAGATATGATGAACATGTTGATTGTTCGCCATTGAAGCTATATCAACTCTCGTGATGATCGGTTTTGATATGGTGGATTTGGTTCGTGTGATCACTAAAACAATGTGAGGGATATTGTTTTGAGTGGGAGTTCACCTAGATTAATTTAATTATTAATTAGAACTCAATTTATCATAAATTAAATCAAAGTGAATTTGCATAGTTGTTGTAGTCATTGGCATCCGTTTACCACCTTGCGCTTAGTTATAATTGAGATGATAGAACTATAGAATTCTGGTTAGTTACTTTACGAACTGGTATCGTATTGTTTTGAAGTGTTAATCTAAAGTTTAAAAGTCCTATTGCAAACTTTCAATAAGTTCCGGTTACTCCATGAAGTTTAATAATTAGTATTAAATCAAGAGTAACAATTCCAAGTGTTAGTATATAAGTATCATGTTTGTCTCCATGATTCTTGATATTCAAAGGATTCTCTTAATATCAAGGTTATCTAGGATCTGAAAGAGTTGTTTCAGAAACCATGATGTGTGGAAGATATTGTGATATCTGAAACGAAGTTTTGGTTACAACATGATAGAGTATAATATGGCAAAGTTCATGTTCTCATATTTTGATGAGAATTTGCAAAGGGTTGGAGACACTTGTTGTCCTAATCCTCCAAAAGGTTTTGGATAGCAACATTATACTCATAATTCATCGTTATAAGCTAAAAGTAGCTTGGTCATGGATGATTCCATGATAAGGGAGAAAATTTGATGTAGGTAAAATGTTTACTATACCAAGAGATTACTAAAGAAAGGAATTTGAAAGAACACCAAACATTTGATAATGGTGATCTACTTCAAAGTGCAAGTCCAAAGACATTGGTATTTAACTATACACGCTTTGGACTATATGTCATATGTATGACTCCACTATTGATGTTGATAGATTCTTTCAAACAGAAAATGAAATACTGAAAGAGAATCTCATAAATATATGGCAGAAAGGAAAAGACTAGAATTGTTCAGCTTAAGTATATAGATGATATACATGTTATGGCTATATTCTTTGCTTATTAAACAATGTGGTTCTTAAGTATTTGATACTGAATTTGTTGGTGTGAATCGTCATACGAAACAACACAATTCATGAACTACAATGGCCTAAGTAACTAGCAAAAGAATATGTGATGATGTTCATCGAGAACAAATAAAAGGTTATTGTGTTGCTCGTTAAACGTCAAAGTTTGCCTTCAAGATTTGTTTTATCAGGTATTATGAGAACAAAAGGGTTGTTCAAATAATTTCCGTAATTCATAAAAGATGGATGATTCACAAATCTCGTTGGAGAAATTACATCCATAAAACTAGTGCTAAAAATGTCGAAAGACAAATTGATTGAAATATCACTTAGGAAGTGATATCGCCGTTTAAATTATATTGGAAAGAAAACATGAAGAAACTCCATGTGGATGGAATTTTGGAGTCTTTTGATTTTTGATCAAATAACGCTTGTGAAACTTTCCTAGAGATAATTAAAACTTCGTTCATAGGCCAAAAGGGAACGAATGACTAGCTTATTTGAACTTGTACATATTGTTGTACGAAGTCCATTATGTGTAGTCAAGAGCGATGGATTTCAACTTCATATGCTTTCTCCGAAAATTTGAGTGAATATATGAATATTTACTTAATAAGGATGAAGTATGAAACATTTGAAAAGTTCAAAGACTTTCAAGATGAAGTGCAAAATCATTGTAACAAGAATATAAATAGTTTATGATAAAGATCATAAAGGAAGATATTTGAGTTACAGAGTTTAGCATAATACCTAAGATTTAAGGAATCGTTCCGTGGATTTGCATTTCCCGAAACACCATAAGAGTATGGAGCGTTCAAGGTATGTAATTAAACCTTGTTTGACATGGTAAGATCAAAGGTATAATTCATAAAATTGCCATTATATTTTAGAGATTAAAAGCTTTAGAGATTACCGTTTTTCCACTGAAAAGAGCTTCATCATAATCCGTTGAAATGACACCATATAAGGTTATGGTTTGGGATAAAACCCAAGTTGTCCTTTCTTAAACATTGGTATGCTATGCATAAGAAAGATGTTTGCAACCAAAGTCGGATGAACCTGTCTTTGTATGTTATTTCGAATAACTGTTAAGTAATCCTCCATAAACACCGGAGACAAAAGTGTTTGTTGCTTAGAACGTTAAGTTTCTTTGAGAAGGAATTTTTCGTGAAAAGTTAAGTGGGAGGACAATAGAACTTTGATAAGGTTAAAAGAACCTTAGCTATATGTGCAAAGTTGCGCAGCGCCAAAAAGTGTTCCGGAGGCAGCAACAATGCTCATGGCTCACGTGCCTCAAAGGTTGTGGTTACAATAGTCAAAGTTTCTATTAAGACAAGTAGGTCGGGTAAAACAATCAAATACCAAGATTTGAGAGTTAAATCATTATTTGACGATAATGATCCGACTACATGCAAAGAAGCGATGATGGGCCCTGACTCCGTCTAATGGCTTGAAGTCATAAAATCCGTGATAGTTCCATACACGAAAAATCAAGTTTTGAACTTGAAGGACCCTCGAGAAAGGTGTAAGACCTTACAGTCGTGTTTGGATCTATAAAGAAATAGACATGGATGTTTTACATCTATGAAATAGTCGACATGTTGGGAAAAAGTTCACAACAATGTTCAAAGGTTGACTATGATAAGATTTGATCTTTCATAGCGATATTTAGTCTATACGGATTAATGTAGCAACCACTACATATAAATTTGTTATGTGGTAGTTGAATAAACAAAACAAGTTCTTTTAATAGAATTGTTACCTAGGACATGTGCGTAACACGGTCCATAGGGTTTTGTTGATTCAAAGGATGCTAAAAGCATATGCAAACTTCAATGGTTAAAGTGAGCATCGCGGAGTTGGAATCTTCACTGTGATGAAACTGTTAAAGGAGTTTAAAAGTTCATTAGAGACGATGAAGATGCTTGCATTTGCAAGAAATTAAGTGGGAGCGCTAAGACATGTTTCTAATACATTATGTGGAAGACATATTGTTGATTGGAAATGATGTATCTTTTATTAACACATATTAAGAATTTCATCCCGATGAAAGACTTAGGCAAAACCCAAATATTTGGCATCAATAGACGCTAATATGGTTGTGCCAGAAGTAGATAGACGAGATATTGAATGAATTCAATATAGAAACAACAAGAAAAGGTTCTTGTCACACAGAAAGGATTGAAAGAGTTCAATGTTGATGATATATTCAAGTGTATTGACATTTAGTAAAGTGAAACAAATAATCAAGTATAGATTGATACTTGATGTATGAAATCACAAAGAGTATTTATATCAATCATACTGTGATATGTACAAATCCAGATATGTCCTATGCTCTAAATGTTGTGAGCATATACCAGAATGATTCGTAAGATGATCATTGGACAATAGTAAGGATATTCTTATGATCTTTTGGAAGAACTAAGAGTATATTGTTTGTAGAAGTGACAAATAGTTAGTTCATTGTAAAAGTACTACATTGATACTAGTTTTGTCACAAAGTACAAATTAAGTTTATCTCAATCTAAACTAAGGGTGGCACAATATAATGGAAAGTAGGTTCCATAATGGATTTGGATGAGTTCCAAAGTTAAGACATTGTGACAGATACTACAACAAAAGGCTAAGTGTATGACTGCAATTATAGCAGCAAAAGAGGGCATTTGTGTCAAGTAGTTTGTTATCAAACTAGGTGTAGTTCACAGTGGGATAGTACTATGAAGATATATTGTACGACAATATAGTCAACATGTTTTTAACCCCAAAGAACTAAAGGTCTCACCAAAGGACCAAATTTATACAAAGCCATCTCATTAGAGAATGAGTGATGCGTAGAGACGCAAAGACATGCAATTACACACGGACCTGGAAGTGTCAGATCCGGAGATCAGTTGACCACTAGCAATCGTGTACATACAACACCGGAAAGCCATAGGTGTTATATACACAAAGGTTTGAAACTAGATTATTGACTCTAGTGCAAGTGGGAGACTGTTGGAGATATGCCCAAGAGGCAATAATAAAGTGGGTTATTATCATATCTTCATACTTATGATAAATGTTTACATACCATGCTATAATTGTATTAACATGAAACATTAATACTTGTGTGATTTGTAAACATAAAAGAGTCCCTAGTAAAGCCTCTTGCTAAACTAGCTTGTTGGTTAATACATGATCATGGTTTCCTGATCATGAACATAGAGATGTTATTAACAACAAGGTCATATCATTAGGAGAATGATGTGATGGACATACTCCTATAGATAAGCATAGCATAAAGATCAAGTCATTTTAAATAGTTCAATTGCTATATGCTTTAAGATACATAGTAACCTAATTCCTTCGACCATGAGATCATGCATATCACCTTTGCCGGATGGATGCTTTGATGACATCAAACACCACACCGTAACTGGGTGGCTATAAAGGTGGCATTGAGTGTTCGGAAAGTATTGGTTGAGACACATGGATCAAGAGTGGGATTTGTCCATCCATATGACGGATAGATATACTCTGGGCCCTCTCGGTGGAATGTCATCCAATTAGCTTGCAAGCATGTGACTGGCTCACAAGGATCACATATCATGGGAACGAGAAAAGAGTACTTATCGGTAACGAGGTTGAACTAGGTATGCAGAGATACCGACGATCATAACCTCGGATAAGTAAACTATCGTGAGACAAAGGGAAATTGGTATCGTATGTAAGTGGTTCATTCAATCGCAAAGTAATCGTAGAAATATGTGGGAGCCATATGAATTTCCAGATTCCTCTGTTGGTTATTGTTCGGAGAAGTGTCTCGATCATGTCCGCATAATTCACGAACCGTAGGGAGACACACTTAAGGATTCGACGTTGTTTGAGTAGTTATGGTATTATGAGAAAGAGATCGAATGTTGTTCAGAGTCTCGGATGGGATCCGGGATATCACGAGGTGATCCGGAATGGTCCGGAGAATAAGATTCATATAAGGAAAGTCCCGTTTCGGAGTTCGGAAATGTTTCCGGTGTTTTCATCGGGAATGTTTTAGAAGGTTCCGGAATGTCTGGCACTCCGGGGGGAAGGGGTACATGAATGTGTCATTACATATTGGAATGATTGCATCATGTACTAAGTGTTCTCGCTGTTCCAAATAAAGGATTAAATTGAATCCTAAAACTGAAAAGTCAAACGGCCAGTTTGAAAGTCAAACGGCTAAAACAGGAAACTGTGGGAAACAAGCAAGAGGAGGTTGAAACCGACTTGGGGGAGGAGTCCCTCCTCTCCAAGCCGGCGCACCACCTAGGCCGAGTTGGGGAGGGACTCCCCTCCCTCCCCTTGGCCGCCGGCCCTCCTCCACCTATAAAAGGAGGGGCAGGGCCTCCTCCTCTAGACACACAAGTTCCTATCCTCTAATCTCCGGTTTAGAGCCGTTTTGGTTTAGAGCTTCTAATTGCCCTAGCCTTCGGTTTAGAGCCTTCTAATTGGTGTGTCTAATCCCTAGACCACTAATAGTTCTCTCTCATACTCCACCATACTCGCTCCAGCTTAAGGCGAAGCCCTGCGGGATCTCCCCTCTACTTCCGGTACCACGCCGTTGTGCTGCCGGAATCGCGAGGAGAGTGCTACAACCTCCGCTGCCTGCTGGAACAAGGGAGAGGAAGGTCTTCGTCGAGTACCGAACGTGTGACCGACTGCGGGAGCGCTGCCGGAACGCAGCGCTGGAAGGATCGTCTACGCGATCTTGAGATCGGAAAGAGTACGACTACATCACCCACGAGAATCCGCTCTCGTTAAACACTTTGGAATCTTCGAGGGTAAGTTATTCCATCCACTCGTTGCTACAATCTAGTAGATAGATCTTGGCTTGTTTGTTTGTATGCGATAGAAATTTTTTGTTTTTCCATGCTACGAACCCCTACAATTGTGCCCTAAAGGCTCCCATAGGCCCGACTTATATAGTCGCCAGGTCCTAGGGTTACAGGGAAAAGTCCTAGCCGGACAGGTTACAGAGTCCTACACCGTCTATTACTAGTCTTGTATATCTTGCACTCCGAGGCTCCGAGTACGCTAGTGACTCCACCGTAGCCTTCCTTTATCCGGCATGGGCCTCCCTTCTGGATCCATCTAACTGGGCCGCCCAGCAGGCCATAGGCCATTCTACCAACTATGGGTCACCCGGGTTATCCGGATAGGAGACATGCTATGAGGATACCCATATAGCATATCCCCAACAACATGATCTCCCTTGGCCCTCGTCGTCCGCCACGCCGCTAGAGCTTCCTTGGCCCAAGTAGTCCGCGCCGGTGTACCCCCTGGCGTGCCACCCTGTCGTGGCTTCCTTGGCTCAACGGTTCCTCCATGCTGCCATCTTGTGCCTGTTGAGCTGGGCTAGGCTCATGCGCTCCCGTAGAGATGCATTGTAGTCCATCTCCTTCGCCACCGCGCAGTGCGTTGTCCCAGCCGTTGCAGCTTCACAGTTCACAGCAACTGCCTCCGCTTTCGCCTCTGCCGCCATCGCCACCTAGCGCAAGCGGTCGATTTCCTCATGCGCGACAATGCGGGCAGCCTCCTGGTGGGCAAACTATTTTGCCTCCTGGTAGTCGTTTAATGCTGCCAAAGCCCACCACTCGTCTGCCATGGAACAACGGCCGTGCTCATCCAGCTCGACGACACTGTTCTAGACGAGCGCGTCAGAGGCCTCAAGATCCCGCAAGCGTGTGGTTTGGAAGGACTAGAAGAGGAAAGTCTGATCCTCGGCCGTCAGCACCCGTAGGGAGTCCTCCTCCACTTTTTCCCCACCCCTCCATGTTTTCCTCTTATGCGCTCGCTGTCGGGTGGCTAAGTTATGCCTAGATAATGGGAAGGTGGCAAACCATAGCTATGGCTATGGTGCCGTCCAGAGGCCTAGTCTTTATAGGCACGTCGTGTTGGAGATATGCCCAAGAGGCAATAATAAAGTGGGTTATTATCATATCTTCATACTTATGATAAATGTTTACATACCATGCTATAATTGTATTAACAGGAAACATTAATACTTGTGTGATTTGTAAACATAAAAGAGTCCCTAGTAAAGCCTCTTGTTAAACTAGCTTGTTGGTTAATATATGATCATGGTTTCCTGATCATGAACATATAGATGTTATTAACAACAGGGTCATATCATTAGGAGAATGATGTGATGGACATACTCCTATAGATAAGCGTAGCATAAAGATCAAGTCATTTTAATAGTTCAATTGCTATATGCTTTCTGATACATAGTAATCTAATTCCTTCGACCATGAGATCATGCATATCACCTTTACCGGATGGATGCTTTGATGACATCAAACACCACACCGTAACTGGGTGGCTATAAAGGTGGCATTCAGTGTTCGGAAAGTATTGGTTGAGACACATGGATCAAGAATGGGATTTGTCCATCCATATGACAGATAGATATACTCTGGGCCCTCTCGGTGTAATGTCATCCAATTATCTTGTAAGCATGTGACTGGCTCACAAGGGATCACATATCACGGGAACGAGAAAAGAGTACTTATCGGTAACGAGGTTGAACTAGGTATGAAGAGATACCGACGATCATAACCTCGGATAAGTAAACTATCGTGAGACAAAGGGAAATTGGTATCGTATGTAAGTGGTTCATTCGATCGCAAAGTAATCGTAGAAATATGTGGGAGCCATATGAATTTCCAGATTCCTCTATTGGTTATTGTTCGGAGAAGTGTCTCGATCATGTCCGCATAATTCACGAACCGTAGGGAG